>FIZR01004686.1:0-322873 GCA_900060175.1 Ferrisia virgata
TAAAAAAAAAAAAAAAAAAAAAAAAAAAACATGTAAAAAATAAATATAAACCGGCTTTTGATAAAAAAGATTGAAAATAGGTATCTATAAAAAATCTGCTATAATGAATAATTTACTACAGTAAATTAATTTGAATGAGTTTTGAAAAAATTATTTGTGCAATTTCACTTCTTCAAAATGGCAATAACATTTTCCAGATTAGATAAGTTAGATGTATTCATAATGCTTTTTATTTCGATTCGAAAATTAAACTAAAATAATGAAAAAATCGATTTTTTTCCAATTGATTTTTGGCGAATTGCCCGACTAAGATATTTAATTTTCAAATCTAAGTATAATGCAGCATACGTGTATGTTCTATTTTAATAAATCAATTTTTTTTATCAACGAAGGTACTTAGTTATTGGCATTTAAATGAATATTGTTTTAGGTTCTTTCAGGAAAAAACCAATAGAAATAAAAAATTTATTTTTCGTTGTTTCTTTTTATTTCAATTCAAATTATTTTCAAAATATTTTATTCGAGTAACTTTGCCAAATGATTTGTTGAAAAATTCGCGTTAATAGGTTTTCTTGTTGATAGATCAAGGAGCTTGAAATAAAAAGGAATTTTTTTTCAGATATTAACATTTTTATCACCGCACAAAGGCATTTTCCTATTATACTGGTCGTAGTTCGTATCATCGCACGCGAGGGACGAAAAAAAAAAAGGAAATAGTCATCAATCTTTTTATAAAGAATGTAGATAAAAGATGAGAAAAAATACGAATCATCTTAATGTAAAAATTTAATGAAATTTAAGTAATATTTGTGGTTCTATGAAACCAAACGACTGGAAAATAAAAGAAAAAAATCAACAATTTAAATTTTATCGAATTTTTATAGTCGCGTTGAAATCGACTTTGAGAATCCATGATCTATCTTCTAGAACAGTTATTTTTTCTTTAGCCCTTAGAACTTGGATCAGGATCATGATACTTTTAATCTTTATTCATTTATCGACAATGAGATTTCAATACTACAGTGAGCCGAATTTCGTTGTTTTTTTAGAAATCTGTAAATGGCGGGGTAGCAATAGTCGTGAACTGATCTCAAAAGGATGTAAAGATGTGGTAAAAATTTCAGCCCCAACTCAATTTTTCAAACTTGCAAGACTCACTTCAAGTTCGAAAATTTATCCAAAAATAAAATTCTTTCATACATATTTAAACTCAAAATCATGGTGTCTACCAAAATTTGATATTCAAAAATAACGCAACTTTTTTTCAGCACTCCCTCCCCCCTTTTTTTAACATCGAGTTTTTGCAGCGAAGTTCATACTTTTTTCTTTTTTTTTTTGAGGGAGTTTTGAAACAGTAAATTTTTAATAGTTCCCATCTGACAGAAAAAAATAGTACGAAGTGCTCTAAAAAAATAAGAAAAAAATTGAAAATGTCATTTAATTCAATGAAATAAACATTCGTAATTAGTACGAAGTATTTCATAAATAACACAAAAAAATTGAAAATAATTAGGTAATAAAATTAATCAATAAAGCTCAACGAAACATGAAACGTTTTTAAAATTGAAATTTGGGACGACTTTTAGCGACTTTTTGATCGTTTTTGGTAAAAATAGTGACTTTTTTGCGACTTTAAAGACCTGGTAGACACCCTGAAAATGATCATTGACGACAAATTTTCATCATTGCCCCTGTAACTTTTTACGTTTCTTTACGATTTTCTGAAAACCTATGAAAGAATTTTTTTGAGAAACACCCTCCTGAAATGAATGTAGGACATCAATTTTAAACAATTAAGCGCAATATTTCAATTTTTTCGCACATAAACAATTTTTTAGGGATGTTTAAAGAATGTTTTTTTCGTGTTTTTTCAAGAATTTTTTTTTACATCATTGAAAGTTTTTTTTTTTCACCTAACTCTTTGTAGAATAGACTGAGTACACTGACCTTCGACCATTTATGATCCGTTGTCCCCACTTTTGATCTTCTCAGGAGTTCTCAATCGGTATTCCAGCCTACAAAAATTCTGGGTAAATGGTTCAAAAAACAGAGAAAGAAATGCAAATTGCCTTTGTGAGTTTGAAAAAGATGAAATATTGCACCCTTAATGATGAAATTTTTTTCGAAAAATTCTTTTTTTTCAATTTTTAACAGATATATTTTAAAATACGTAAAAAATACCTTTTTTGAGTGAACCTGAAAAACCATGTATGGGGATAAAATTGAAATATTGCGCTTAATCGTCCAAAGTTGATGCCCTACATCCATTTTAGTAGATAGTGGAAGGGGAGGCGTTTCTCAAAAAAAAATGTTTTCAGAGGTTTTCAAAAAATCTTGAAAAAACGTAAAAAGTGACCTTTTTTAAAACCTCCTGAAAAGAGAAGTAATGACGAAAACTTGTTGCTAATGATCATTTTGGGTTCAAATATGCATAATAATTCCATTTTCGAAAAAAAAAAATTCAAAAACACTGAGTAAGTTTTGCAAGTTTAAAAATATAACTGGGAAGCTTTAATTTTTACCACAACCCTTAAATAAAATACGAAACAAGACATATATATTAAAAATATTCCTCTGCAATGAACATCAAAAGTTCTGTTAAAATGTTGAGTCGTTTAAAAATTCATCAGGAGAATGTCCTAGAACAAACAACGAAATGAAAGAGAAATAAAGAAGCCATGTCATCCATCAAAAGAAAACTCCATCGCTACCATATAACACCAGCATTTTTTTCTTTTGCCACATTTAATCAGGCATTATCGCTTAAATAATAAGTTCAACAATCAAATTCATGAATAATTCATTTTTTATTAGTATAATTTTGGTACCGCTTCACTTATACGTAAACTGGTACATATACATACACCTTTAAGTACATAATAAAGTAGAGGAAGAAAATACGTACTAAATGTACCTATACACAGATAGCTACTACTGAATATTAAAATTTTCATATTAAATTTTGTTTCCAAAATTAAAAGAACCGAAGTCATCGTTTGCCAAGTACCTTAGCACGAGATTAATTTTCAAAATGATATAACCATAAAAAAAAAAAAGTGGACTGTTTTTAATACATAATTCTATAAATTCTCCGAGAAATAGCATCGTGGAAAAATTTGAAACTCGTACGCTCAATGACAATCGTACACAAGTTAAATAATGCTAGTAGTTTCCTATAAAATGAAGCGGTAAGAATTTAGTGCTATGAAATAAAAGCTTTCTCCAAGACGCCTATACTCTAGCATGATCAGCGTGAATACGCAGCGAATATTTTTGAAATTTGGTAAACACAAATTGACAACCTACGTCTATTTAAGTAAAATATAGAAATAGAATAATACATATTTGCATTCGAAAATAATACAATCTAGGAAAATGCAAACCTCGAAAACAGAGTTGGCAAAAAAATGAAAGCATGTACTCATTGTAAATATAACATCTCGCGGAACAATCATTTCAAAGTTATGTTCGTAAACTTAACTCGAGCTAGGTAAATAAATAACATAGGTCAAGTTATCCATGCGAGACGAAACATCAGAATTTGACAATGTTTTTTACGTGGTTTAAAAACCTCTTGTTGCACTTACTTGAACTACTTACTTTAGTAAGATGGTATAAAAAAGACAAAAAAACTACGTAGCCTACATATTACGAGTAGGTACCTATGTGTATATGTAAATCGTATAGAAGTATATTTTTATGTCTTTCTTTTTCGTTTGTTTCGCTCCTATTTCAAAATGAAAATCTTTTTATGCTGCCTCTAACATTTTATTGAAAAAATGAGACCAGTTCACGCTTAAAAGGTCTCGTATGGATTTACCAGAAAAAAATTTACCATCAAAAAAAGTACAAAAATGAAAATTTTCAATACACGTGAGTTTTGAAATAGAATACCAACGAAATTCCATTCCTCAAACTACTATATCCGTGCTTGCATCTTATTCACTCGACACTTCAGACTCCAAATTTTTTTCAACGTGGTTTACTTCGTTACATCCCCTAGAGTGCAGGCAACACAACTTTAAGAAAAAAAAAAACATACCAAATTGAAATTTTAAAATCAAATTTACAAATCGAGCCTACCTATCTTTATTACAGTAATTTGCCGCAATCTTCATCAGCTTTCCAAACAACGAATTGCAGTTTACTCTATGCTTTCCGTAGGTAAGGTTGAGTAGGGTACATGTTTAGTGAAGCGATAGACACTTATATCTATTAGGGCGTCCCTTACTTTGCAAAAGCCGGAATTTCAGAACGCACACCCCCTAAATTTTTCCCTGTTACTTACTGCCAAAACACCTTTAAGCTGTATTTCGACCAAATCGAAGCTCGTTAACTCGTACCGACTTGTTCTTAAGGTAACGTATATTTATAAAATCTCCAAGTAGTATAAGGTTTTTAATCTTCATTTTTTTTTTTTTTTTTTCAAAAAAATGAAGATCTGAACATAAAACGTGTGAATCATTTTTTACTTAAAATTAAAATTGTAGGTGTTATGAAAGATTGAAGACTGACAAAAATATCCGTATTTTTTAATAAGTATGAGGGTGGGTCAGGAAGGGAACTAATTCCCTGATTTCAACCATTTTTACCAGGGATACTTACTTCAAGCCGGGAATTCCCACATAAAATTTGAGTTTCTTACCTCAAAGGGAGATGGTACTTATAATGATGATTTTACCAAAAATCGCTTCACTAAAAGGACCCTCAGTACCATCCCCTTTCAAGTGGGAGGACTCAAATTATGCATGCCTCCTATCCCAATCAAAGTAAGTATACCCAATAAAAATGGTTGAAATCGAGGAATTAGTTCCTTCCTGACCCACCCTCATACTTATTAAAAAATATGGATATTTTTGTCAGTCTTTGATATCTCATAACTCCTACAATTTTGATCTGGGGTAAAAAATAATTCGTATATTTTATGCTCAGTTTATTGTGCCATACAGAATAATATTTTCATATTTTGAAAAGCTTCAAAAATTGAAAGATTTTAAATACTTGGAAATTTTGTAATTATACGTGACTTCAAGGGCCAAGTCGCCATGCGTTAATGTGCTTCGATTTGGTTAAAATGCAGCTTAAAGACGTTTTCTAAGTATAAGGAAAAAATTAGTGGTATGTGTTTTGAAATTCACACTTTCGTAAAATAAAAGACACCCTAACTTATATAAATGAAACAGGAATTGTTAAAATCATTGAGCAAATAAAAAGACATAAAATTTTCGTGAACGGTTTCAAGCTGCGAATTTTTTGGGAACATATCATTAAAAAAAAGTACACAACATGTCTGTCAACGACAATAATAATAAATGATAGGTACGTATCTCGTTAACTATCCATCAGTAAAGTTTAAAAAACGCTTTTTGATCGATTGAAGCGAAAAACAATGACTTTCTTCAAACCTGTATAATTTTTAGCCTGATTTTCTAAGTCATATTGTCAATGAAAACCAGCCTATTACAGTTTATCGACCAACGGCGGATGAAGAAGGGAATATCAATAAAATCTGTTTTGGGGTCCTAGAAGACCATTAAGATGATTTTTAGCCATATCAGATATAGATATTTATTTTCATTTTTTATTATTTTATTTATTTATTTTTTCCCTCGAACATTAAAATCATTTACTCAGCTCGATACCGACCAAAATCGCTCCGATTCGGTCAACCAGCTCAATTTGACGGCGGATCAGATATATATATAAGTGAAGATGAACTTGGGTCAAAATTCAGTTATGTCCCAATTTGAAGAAGGGGATGTTGAGAGGTCAAAAACGCAAAAATTGACCCTTTTTATGCTAATTTATAGAAAATAAAAAGTTGTGTAACATATCCAAAAATCAACCTACTTAATCAATTAGGAGGGGAGATAAGGGTGTTTCCCTCTCTTTTTGACCTTAAAAAAGGACTGTTCCTCCCCTACCTCTCCACCAAATTGAGCTAAGAAGTTGAAATTTGCTATGTACATTTAGTAGGGACCTTGGATGTGCCTTTCGAAGATTCCGATTGTTTAGCTCTTATTGTACCACCTCACAGTCCCAAGAAAGCGGTTTATTGATTGGGTTTTCTCATTTTTTGAGTTCATTGAGTTTGTTCCTCGCATAACTCCACTCCAAATTCAGATAGCAGATTGAACCTTTCTACTCAAATGCTGGTTAGGAAAAAAGCATCGCTTTTTCAATTCTAATGATTAAAATGTGTTACGAAAATCAGGCTGAAAAAACGTCACTCCGCGATGCTTTTTTTTATACTTATCTAATTACTTCCTAATGTTTTAAAGCTTTCTCAGTTCTCATACTATTCACGATGTGTATTTTTTTTATTTTATTATACATTGATAAAAATCTCGAATGATGGAATTTACTCAACTACGTTTGATGAACACTTACTTTCTCGTACACTCCAAAATGCAACAGTTTTAAAAACATTTTCGATTTAAAGCGCATGACATTGAGGAGGATTTGGCATGACATCGAGTAATTAAGTGATTCATTTTTGCACGTAACCGGTCACTATTCAAAAGTTTACAAAACGCTTTTGAAAATTGGTTTCGCAGGAAGTTATTACGCTCATTTTTTCTTTTCTAAAAGATTCTACGCGACTGAATAGTGAAGAGATATACTTATCTATATACTCAGAGCCACATCATAAAATCCCGTTCTAATACATTATAAACTTTTTTCTAAAAAGAAAATTCTTATTCTTGTCGTTCGCAGACAAGTGTCTATAGGCTTATAAGGCTTTACAACGAATAACAGCTTGCTTAATACTTATAATAACTTGAAAATCGACAAAACTTTTATATAAACGTTACGAGTACAATTTTTAATTTATTTCTATTCGTAAGTAATTTTTATCAGTGAACACGGAACGGTACGTAAACTCATAACCATTATAAATACGTTGGTAATGAAAACCATTCAACTGTACCTTACCTATAATACTCCAACACGTTGATTTATCAATGAAGCACGAAATACCTGCTGCTGAGTAATATTCAATGGAACAATGCAAAAAGGTAGGTAATGTGACTACGTTGAAAGGAGAAAATATGATAGAAGTATCTAGTGCGAAAACTTGACATATTATTTACAAATATATCTAGTTTACCCAGAATCTATCTCGACCGAATGGTAGGTCAAGGTGTCCACTTAACGCAACTAGTATCCTCTATACCTATATCAAATCCAGCTGTGTTTTCGAACACAAACTAGTCAAAAATGGTAAGATTCTATACTGCGAGTATTACGGATAACTTATTACCATCAATAATAGGCGGAAAATGAAAACAAATATTGAACACATTATTTCTATCGCCCTTCATCAGATAAGGGAGGGTTACACACTACAACTTTCTAAACATAATCTCCTTTTGCATCTTCCGGTAGAAAAAAAATCCAACCATTTTATACGTTCGCATGTATTGTAAAATTTAATTAAAATCGAATTACATATTTGTAGATAGTATAATTCGCCAGGCCTTAATTAAACCATAAAAACTACACGATAATAATTAGGGATGGATTCAAGACGTCTTTTTAGAGAGTCTAATAAAAAAAATACATACCTACCTGATGGTATTAAAGTGATTTCTTTTATTTGACGTAAATTAAATTGACAGGTTATTGAAAAAGAAAAAGTAAGTAATTCCCACCAATATGAGCACAAAGTTTTGAAAATAAGATATAATTATAACCGGAAAAAATGTTCGCTAAATTATCTTATTTTTGAGTTCATGCACACAATGAACACATGTCGTGTAGTAAGTACCTTCTTTGTATCCGTCCCCTTTTCAATATAAATACATAAAAAATTACTCACGAGTTCCATCAAATCGAGTTGCTATAGTATCTAAAAATGTATTCTGAGGAGCTAGAAGCCCCTTCCTAGCTGGCATTTGGAATTACATCAGAATAAGCCGACCTGTAAGGACAGAAGTCATAATGTTATTCAAAAATAATGAAGAATTTCAGAATTTGTACAGGTAAGTAATAAATACACAAATAAAACCAATGAAACTGGTCTACAAAACTACGTATAACAAATTCAAAATTTGTGGAATAATATATAATGTACCAGCATGATTTTAGTGAACATTCGAGACAATCGGAAACACTCTGTTATACAAGTAATCATCGTCATACGTCTTGACAATGTATCTTCTTCAACAGCCAGCAAGGTAGATCTTAAACATTTACTCAATCCATAGACAATGAAAAACTAAGATGGAATTCTCCTGCTCCAGGGGTAATGGGATTACGGTTTAAAGTTTCGCTTGTTTTTCCCTGTAGAGGCGTTCTTCACTAATTCAGGACCAACGATCAGTGGTCAGAAGTTATTCTTTCTCTAGATAGAAATCTGATGAAATCTACATCATATTTACATTTGAGAACTTGACCAATCAGAATTGGGAACGGGTAGAACAGGAACTTGTGAACAGCGCTCCTAATGGAGAAGTCTTGAGTAACGCAGAATAAAAAATTTCCGTAACCCCCTTACCGCTGTACCTAATGATTTCAGTTTTGATGTTTCAGTGTCTATAACTGGATCTGTAAAGAATGCGGGAGGAGAGGGAGCACTCGACCGATTTAGATACTCCAAATATTGAATTACCCCTCGTTTAATATTTTCGTGAAAATATTTAATAACTTGTAATAGAAAAAACAGTAAAATATAATTTTTAAAGACTAAAATATTACTCTCAATCATTACGTCACCCTATTAAACTACGTACTAAAAACTATCCACCATGTACAAAATTTGCTCGTTATCCTTAAAATGGAAATATTTAAATTTCTTTTAGTCAAATGATTCACCACTTGATTAAAAACCGGTTTACTCCAGTTATTTCTATCACGAATCGATTTTATTTTGGAGCAAAAATAACTTGTTTCCCGTACTTCTGTTAAATACACTATATCACCTCCCCCCACCCCGGCGGAGGACAAAGAACAAAAACACAGATAATAATCAATAGGCGGCAGAGAATGACCTTTCTTTTCTGTTTTTTTTTTTTAGCAATAAATGAGGTGTAACAGTTTGGACCTATCCTCGCTCTGGCATTTAGAATCAAAACCAACTACAGTGGATTGTAACGTAGAACATCTGATTTTTAAATCTCAAAAAGTCGAAAAACTTCACTATTCCTCATATCTTTGGCTTTTAAATAATACTCGTATTTTTGTTCGATGCGGAACTACCTGGACGACTATATTCAAAAATTAAACGTAATCATCGGTTCACGCCTGCCACAGACGTCATCGAGTTGAAAAATAGCATTAGCATTAATGTGTAGTACGGGCTGGTACGAGTTCAATGAGGTCGCTCAAAGTCTCCCTTTTCCGTACAGGTAGTTAGGTACCGCTGGACAGGCATCTAAAAGCGTAACACAAGAGCAATTTCAAAATTTCGATTCAATCATCAATTTAAGTGATGGACCTTGTAGACAAAAATTTTTCCTAAAAATTTTATCATATACGTATTTTGACTATCTTCGTTATTGAAGAAGCAACATACGTTTGAATTTAATTAGCACTTTCAAACAATCAAGATAGGCAAATTTTGTACATAATCAAAAATATAGTAAAAATTGACCACTAGAAGGCCCAACATTCAAAACTACGATTTAAGCAAATTTTTTGTTCCCAAAATTTTACATGGGGGTAATGGGGGCAATGCAAAATTTTGAAAACAAAAAAATTGCTCAAATCGTGGTTTGGAATGTTAGGCCTTCTAGTGGTCAATTTTTGCTGCATTTTTAATTATGTAAAAAATTTGTTTATTTTGATTATCAGAAGGTGCTAATTAAATTCAAACAAATGCTGCCCCTTCAATAACAAAGACAGACAAAATACGTATATGACAAAATTTGTAAGAAAAATTTTTGTTTACCAGATTCGCCACTTCAATTGATGATGGGATCAAAATTTTGACATTATTAATTGGTTATATTTCTAGATTCCTGTTCGACGTTATCTATGGGGAAAAGGAGGGGCTTTGAGCAGTACCATTAAACTCGTATTTACCCGTACTACATATCTATGCTTATGTAAACTCTCAACTGTGGGACTTTAGTGGCAGGTTGAAAGACTGTTTAGTTAGGAAAAATTATTCATTTTTTAAATCGCTTGTACGTAAGTTCTTGTGTAAAAATTAAAATTCACGAATACGGGTACATTTTCAAAAAATTTCATATTAGTGTACCATGATGAGAATTAGTAAAAAATTAAAATAAATAAATAAATATGTAGCATACCAAAAAATATAAAATTTAATAATCACGAATATTGATGTTTAAGTATAAGGAGGTGAATACGAAAAATACAAATTCGCTGTTTTTTGGCTTTGGTTTTATTCATCTTAATTCCAATTTCAATCACGCGTCTATAAACACAACGATGCTTTCTTTTAGAACAACATAGCCGGAAAAAATAATTCTATTCGTCATCAAAATATGATTTTTTGAGCGTTCCAAAATTTTACAGTCATTTCAATTTTATTAGGATTCGGAACTAGAAGTTTCAAATTACGTACAGGATACCATACACTACGCTAGGATACAGACGCCGGCCATTTCTCCATTTCTCTTTTTTCTTGTTTTTGTTTTAATCCGACGACCGCTATGCCAACAGCTCATTTTTTAAAAACGACACTCTGTTGACAAACGCTTTTAAAAAGGAAAACGTAAAACATGATACGGTCTTCAGAGCGGTATACTTTCCTAATGCAACGTTATTAGCGCTTCATTTTACAAAATTAGCTGGTTCAAAACAGAATTTCATATAAAAACTCGCCTATATAAAATCCTTGTTAACATTGCGTGAAATTCTAAAACAATTTATTTCAGATTTAGGTAGGTAAATCGGATTTCTTATTTTCATGACTGGTGTTCGCGTTCAAGTATTAAGTACATCAATCCTTATTCGTCAAAATGTAGTTTTGTAAAATTTGCAATTAAAAATGATCCAGTAAGTCTAATTGAGATTGTATGGTTTCCATTATGAAATGTACACTTTTATAGAATAAATTAGTACACAACATAAGCAAGAAATAAAAATTAGTTTAATTTTAAGGATAACAGCGCAATCGTCTTTACATTTAGGTAAATCAAAAAAGATAGAGGGAATATGGAAAACAGAAATACGATCGACGATTTTTTAATTTTTCAACTTTTGTTGATTATATTCCTAAATATCTTCTCCAGTTGGCAATTTTCCAGCACAGAAATTCAACGAACCATAATTTTAACAAGAACTTAAGTATATAAGTACTCGGATAGGTATATAACTCAACGGCCTACCGAAAGATTTGTTATTTTAACAATTTAAATAGGCTACGATGATATCGCAACATAATGAATTCCAAACGAAGTAATGATGAGTAATTTTCAAATTCATCGGTCTCAAACGAATATTTTAACCGCGCAAAGTAAAATTTATTGTCACTATACCAAGACAAGTTTACGAAATGACAATCCTCTTAAATTAAGGCTATTTAGAAATCGTCGAATACTTATAATATTTTCCTTTGTGTTTTCAACTGTTGCATCGCGAGATCAAGAAAATATTTAATTTTACAACAACGATTCAATATTGAAATCAGTTTTAGGGTTTCAGATAAAATTTATAAGACTTTGCGAATCAAGTGAACCGTATTTAATACGAAACGTAAAACTCGAACGACCGCGATGCGACGCAGCGTGGCGGAAATCTGACTGTCAATATGGGAATTCAATTCATCGACGTTGCGAAAAAAAAAATCCTTTGGAATAGGAAATTGAAAATTATCGGTATTTATTAGGCTCTTTAGCTTGACAAACAATTTATGCATCATACCAGATATAGGTATATTCGAGTAGCTATATAGCGACATACCTACCGTTGACTCGAGTAAAAACAATGATAGTGTCATTTAAAATGATAAATTGGCTAGAATTTCAATTCGTTGTAGCCACAACTTATTCATAATCGTTAATTATAATTTAGCAAAGTTGATTTTATACTTTAAAATGAATACCAATTTGATATTGAATCAACTATTGTAAAATCGTCGAATAAAATTATAAACTTTTTATACCCAAGCGTATATTCCGAACATAGGTATTTGATTTTGAAATACATACATTCGTACAAGTGAGTAGGTACTCAATTACACCTGAATCAAGTGATGCTTATCCCTCCTAGGAGGAGAAGGGACTATATACCTTCCCAAAGTAGAGACATTTTCGATGAGAAAAACAGTTTTTCGTTTACACTAGTCAAAAAACGATTACGTAGATGGATATCGGTTGAAAATTGCGAAATCGTATTTTTCATCAATGCTCGTAAACATACGCGTATTTTTCCATTTTACTCAAAAACTGTGCATCCAAGAATTATGTTCATGGAAGCTAAGTCGTATAGTCGTAGAAAATCAAATCGGTTCGCCATATGATTGAGATTCTCGACCTGATTCTCTTCATCAAAGAAGATCAGTATCAATGAAATGCGTTTCAGGGTCTTACAATTGCAAATGAAACAATTTTTCGAAAAACTCAGTTTTGTACTAAATTTTGCGACGGTTGAGCGAGTGGTAAAAGCCACAAAAATATTTGTTCACGAACTAATCCGCAAATAGCGTAATATAACATAGTCAGAAGCTAGCTTCCTAGAACAAATTAGGAGGACGATATGAAGAATTTAGTGAATGTACATTTTTTTTGAACCCTGAAAAAAGTTGGTTGCTCGCATATGCCCTCCCTTCCCCTCTTCCTTCCCTCCATTGAGATAGGGAACTGAGAATTGACATGTATAGATCCTAGATGTGCCTTATAGGGGTGTTTCGACTTTTAAACCCCATTTCACTACTTTACTGCCTCGCAAAAGTGAAGATATTCAATATTTATGGTGTGCATATAATTTGGGAGCCTCTGGAACATTGGACTGGCGGTATTCCCCTTGAAGGAAGGAGAACCTCCAATCTGCGATATGCAGATGATACCACTCTGATTTCTTCGGATAAAGAGGAAATAACAGAGCTCATCAACTTGGTGAAGATAGACAGCAATAAACCTGGACTCCGTATTAATGCATCAAAATAGAAAGTCATGGTGGTGAATCTGGCCAAGTGTCTTCCAGTTTCTACAGCCCTGAGCAAATATGAAAAAGCCAAAACTTTCGTATATTTAGGCTCTTATCATTGAAGCAGATGGAGACTCATCGGCAGAAATACCGGACCGAACCGCTCTGAACAAATGAGCTGTGACCAAACTGTGTGACGTCACATGTGATTACAACATCTTCACAAAGACAAGGAAGAGACTTATACGATCACTTTTTTCTCTGTTTTCCTACATGCCGTGGAAACACGGACCTTGAAGCAGATGAAAGAAGAAGAATAGATGCCTTTGAAATGTGGGTCTGGCGAATGATGTTGAGATACCCTAGACTGCGCGACGAACCAGCGTCTCAGGAGCCGGTCAGGCTGTATTTTGTACAAGAAACGCATTCTAGGGTGTTTTGGACATTTGGCCAGGACAGAAGTCGGAAATCTCAAAAAAGACATTCTCTTTGAGAAGCCTCTTGGCAAAAGAAGGAGAGGAAGATCTCCGACCAGGTGGTTTGAGATCGTCAAAGCGCGGATGGGCTCTGTGGTGAGAGTAAGGTTGTAGCGATTAACTTGGGAGTGACCAGACCTATTTTTCCGAACGAACGAGCTCATTACTTTGAATAAATCTTCAATTTTCAGGCAATTTTTTGACCTAAATTTGAAAAAACAAATAAATTGGCGTAGCCAGGAATGTTTACTGGGACAGAAGGTCGACAAATTTTTTCCTGGTTGCATACATGAAGTGAATAGTAAAGATAGATTAGATATGTGTGTATGCCTGAGTGAAGCAAGGGCGAAATTTTGAAATATAGGATTTTCTAATTACGAAACAGAGCTTATTTCCAGGTTTTATGAGGAAAAAGAAAGGTTTTCAGTTTTTGTAACTTTTTTGAATTCAGTGACCACACTCACCCTTTAGGAAGGAAGAGATGTAATGGAATTTGTTCTTCAAAATATTGATAAAAAAAATACAGTCTGAGCGGAGCAAGGGCAAAAATTTTAGAAAATGTGAACACAAA
Organism: Ferrisia virgata; assembly: GCA_900060175.1. Classification (NCBI taxonomy): domain Eukaryota; kingdom Metazoa; phylum Arthropoda; class Insecta; order Hemiptera; family Pseudococcidae; genus Ferrisia; species Ferrisia virgata. Next base: position 14,107 of record FIZR01004686.1, read on the forward strand.
ATTTGGAAATTAATATTTTAACGTATTTTTCACAATATTCATTAAAATTTACCAAATGTCATATTTTCAATTTTTCTAAATTTTTTCGAAAAGTTTGAAAGATTTCCGATTAATTCGCAGCCTTTTCACTTCAGGTACACAGGTACGGGATTGTGATAGATGACGCACTCTTCTAGGTGCAATATGGTTGTAAGCGAATGAGACCTACTGATGATGATGAAAAGCGGACTTCAGCACATTCACCACTTTTCAATTAGTCTATCTCTCTCGCTCCTCCCATTAAACTGGAGATTAAAATTTAGCGCATAGATACAGTAGAGGTCCTATGCATGTGTGCCTTTCGTCTACTCTTCCGATATTTATTATGAAATTACGATGCTTTTTCAATACCATACAAGCGATAGCTCACACAAGCCCAAGATTTAACAAAAATGAAGTTGAAAATTTTTTCACTACGGAAGTGCTCTACAGTCTACAAGGTGCGAAAAGTTTTTAGCCTAATTTTCTATGCATATATGACTGGGAATGACCTTCTGTAAAAATAAAATCATTTTAAAAAATCATTCGTTATCGAACCAACTAGCAGCGAATTGAAAGCTGTATAACATTTTCAAAAGTCACTCTAACTTGGCTGATTAGAATGGAAGATATGGTTTTATCATATTTTTCACCCTGAAAACAGGTGTTTGCACGCGAAACTCCTCCTTTTCAGATTGAGCTGATTCGCTAGTAGGCTAAAATTTGACATGCACATCCAGTTGATGCCATAGTATTCCTTCTGATCCTTTCGACTTTTCAGCTCCTCTTATTACGTTCCGAAAAATTGGGCTTTTAGACAGTTTTTGACGCCCCTTCCTCCCGTGTTATTCAGCTTGAAGCTAAAATTTGGCGGATAGATATGGTAAGGGTTGTACATGTGCCTTTTTAGAAGTTCCAACCAGTGAACGTTTTACCACAGGGTTTCTTTGTACGATTTTGCCCCAACATCCAATTATGAGGAACGGAAAATTTTGCTGGTTTCATTTCAACTTTTGCTAACATTTACATAAGTTCAACTTTTGGCCTATCTTTTTGATAATCGAAAAAGCCTAGCCTTATTAAAAATGTTTCCCACCAAAAAAGTTATTTTTCAAACATTTATCTCTGAAATTTTGTAACATTTCCGCCCTCACTTCAGTAGCGATATGTACCTCCCAGTTTTTAAAAATATCTCGAAAAATTCAGTAACTTCTTCTCTCCGCTTCACGCAGAAGCGTAGTAAATTTTTGTTTCATGTTGATGTACAAATAAAAATCTTCAGACATTAAGAGAAGGCTTGTAAGAACTAGTAGGTATATAACTTACATGAAAGTATTGTCTCACCCAAAGAGGAAATGCTTTATGCTTTCAGGCTTTAGCTGCCACCCTCCCCCCTCAACTCAAAAAATAAATTTGATGCGTATCCTATTGCAGAATAAATCAATTTTAACATGTAATAAAATTTGGTATTTAGAGTTTAAAGATACGTTAAAACACCATTTTTTTTAGCCCCTATACTCTTGTTTTCCGAAAAATTTCTCCCAGGTGGTAATTGTAGCATAATGTTTCTGCCATATACGTTTTTTTTTTGATTTTAGCCTTCTTCAAAAAATTTTGATAGCGTCTACGTATACATGAGAGACAGCAAAACATGTTGTGCCCCTAGCGGCAGAATAGCTGAAACCGTCGCGTGGTTCTAACTATTTACTGCAAATCAATCTCGAGCTGAAAATCCGTTCAAATAACCTCGATACAAATGATACAATTCCTGCTTATTCCATGTCAGTTGTCAGCTTGTTATAGAATCAACCTCTACAATACACACATCACGTAGCAATTTCGCATTTATGGGTAAATTAAAAATAACACCTATCAATTATCTCGAAATATGTAGTCACAGCAGGGCCGTAGCCAGATGGGTGCTAGGGCATGTTAAGCATCCCCTGGCACTGAGCCAGGCCTGGAAACAGGTGGGTGCTAGGGGATGCTAAGCATCTCCTGGTACTGACCTAAGCATTCCCTGGAAAGATACAATATAATTTTTTTTTCAAGTGTTAATAAATGGGTTAAAATGTATTTTTTTTTGGGGGGGGGGGGGTTCACTCTTGATATATATATCGAAAAAAATTTTGCTCTCGCTTCGCTCGGGCTTTACTCGCTTATTGCAAACTGTGTAAAAACACGGAGATTGCAGTTGGGACCTTCACGATTTTTTTACGCATTTTACAAAAGAGAAAAAAAGTAAATTTCAGCGAATAGAGCTTGAAATGTGCTAAAGTGCTCATTTTTGCACGCTTCAGACTCAGAATTATACAAAAATTATCATTAGGCTCTGCTCAGAAGTCAATCATAGTTACACTTCTGCTTATTACACCAGTTTTCGAAACAATGAAATGTATGCCAATGCTTGAAAAATAACTATTATTTCGTTGTTGATAGTTAATCTCTTCGAATTTTTCCTGCTAAAGGGCGACCCCGCACTCGAAGCGTCAATTGTGGTGTCGTAAGGCTCGAAACCAACATGAATCGTTTAAAGCACTACATAAATCCATTTTATTTCAACATTTCGCTCTCACTTCGCCCAGACATTTATGCATTTCCATTTCACATGACAAATTTAAGCTTTCAACCATCCTTTACCCCCATAATAAAAACATGTTTAAACAGCTCAAATGCAAATATTGAGTCCATTTTTTTTTTTACTTGCCATCCTGGAGGGCTTATCCTGCCTCCCCATTAAATCATCAAACTTCGCATACGGTTTGGTTTTATTGTTTCGATTGTTTCGACTTTTGTGTCTAATTTATAATTTTTTTGAAACTTAAATGGACCCTCCTCCTCCTTATGGCTGTTTTTATTCATTTTTTATATTCAAGTTCAGAAAAAATTTCAAGTTGCCGCCCCTGGCCACCACCCTCTCCGAGATATTCCTGGCTACACCATTTTTAGAGCATTTCGTAGAAACCAACGATCATATCCTATAAATGAAGGCTGGCTTCGAGCTTGAATCACAGGCCAAGACGAATACCTAACTACTTTTTAATGTTGAGATTAAAGATGAGATAAACAAATTTGAAACCGGTAAGAACACTTAACTGATTCAGCCTTGCTCTATTGAATTTCAAAATCCACTGTATTGGCACATGCCGCACACGTGTTAAGCCAGTCTTATATCTGAAATAAAGAGATATAGAACGACAAAACCATTCACGCGTGTATGATGTAAAAGCATGCAATTGCACGCGGCGCCAAGATTTTGTGGGGGCGTGCGAATAAAAAGGCGCTTCAAAATTCTATAAGGGTGTTTCTGCCCGTATAAATATCTGTAGGTACTATTTTTTTAATACTTTTTCTCTCGTACAACAAATCTATTCTATTGTTTGTAAACATGAAAGTTCTAATGTATAGCGAGCCCACTCCACAAAGAAATTTAAAAAGGAAAATTCAACTACATACGTACTAGGTATTTTATTACAACTTTCAGTAACGTCGTTTGTAACGTTGCTTCTTTTCCACTAAACGTATATACCTACCTATGTATCTCTTTTTTTTTTCTAGATAGATTCCTATTATCTTCAACCGACAACGTATATATCATATACTTCTATACTGTTAAGTAGGTACAACTGAAGAGACACTTGAAAAAAATAATTACAGTGTCTAGATTAATTTATCTACACACACAAACTCATCGACACAATAAATGGCACTGTTAGTTTAATTTTATGGATAAGATAACGGTTTACAACATTACTAATTTAATTCTAGTAAGTATCTGGTATTGATTTATAAATTAAAAATTTTGCAAACCTTTCTACAAGTGAAATTGTACGATTTTTTTTTTAATGAGTACCGTATTGAATATCGAATACTTACTGATTTAACTATATACGTTTAAAATGATACCACATATTTTGTCAACTTTGCTCGTGATGCTTGGAAATACACTTCTGATACTTGCTTGGAATGGAAAATCATCGGAACCGCTCTATCTGACACCTTATCTTACAACAGGACGTATAGCAGAAGGACAACGAAAAGCTGAAGTGAAACCATTTCTCAAAGGAATTAAAAGCTACTCCGGTTATTTTACCGTAGACACGACATACAACTCGAACTTATTTTTTTGGTATTTTCCTTCAAAAAGTTCAAGTGCAGAAATACCGTTGGTAATATGGTTGCAAGGCGGGCCCGGTGCGTCTTCCTTATTCGGTTTATTTACGGAAAACGGTCCATATGAGTTCAAAAAAGGTGTGCTAAATTACCGTAAGTACGCGTGGACAAATGATTTCAACGTGTTATACATCGACAATCCAGTTGGCACCGGATTCAGTTTCACCGAATCCATAGATGGTTACTCGACAGACCAGACATCGATTAGTGAAAATTTATACGAAGCAGTCAGACAGTTTTTAATTCTATTTCCAAATTTACAAAAATCAGAAATTATAATTAGCGGAGAATCTTACGCTGGTAAATATATACCGTCATTAGCTTATACAGTTTTGAATAGACAGCGTAATAGCTCCACAAATCCCTCTATAAATATCAAAGGATTATTTATCGGTAATCCGATGATAAGCCCCGAACATATGCTTCATTATAACGAATATCTATATTCCCATGGTTTATTAGATGCTAACGGTCAGGAACAACTTAGAAAGCAGGAAAATAAAATTAGAAATAAAATCAAAGCGGGAAAATGGAAAGAAGCTACTGATCTAATGAGCAGTACTTTTTTCGGTATCGATGATTCAAATACGTTATTTTACAAGTTGACCGGTTTAGATCAATATTTCAACTTATTGAAAGGAACCAAAAAAAATAGCCAAACAGATGAATACGTAACATTTTTAAATCAACCAGGAATTCGAAATGCGCTTCACGTTGGTTCTCGTAGATTTAAAGACGTTACCATTAAAGTATTCAATCAATTGCAAGAGGATGTAATGAAAAGTGTGAAACCTATTTTTGAAACTGTATTAGAAAATTATCCGACCTTAATCTACACCGGACAACTTGATATCATTTGTCCTTGGTATTTACAAGAAAACTTGTTTTTACACTTGTCGTGGAGTGGAGCTTGGGAATATTACCAAGCTGAAAGAAAATCTTTTCATTTAAATCAATATCTAGTCGGATATTATAAAACTGCGAAAAATTTCACTGATATGATGATTAGAAACGCTGGCCATATGGTGCCAACAGATAAACCTCGATGGGCATTGGATCTTTTGCAGAAATTCTCTAAAGGTTATTTCGAACCGAAATATTGAAAAATAATGATCAAGTATTACAAATCAAAAATAATATAAAAAATATACGTAGGGTAGGTACAAGGTATCTACCCGTCTAAAATACGGAATTAATTTACGATATCTCGCGATGTGAAATTAATGTTTTTTTTTTTCCTCATGGCAAATATGAAATATTTTATGCTCGCTGCTTGCAACTTACACATATGGTAGATATGCTATGTTACTGTTTGGTACTTATGTATATATTATGTATACGAATAGGTAAGGTATTCCAATAATAAACCATGTAAAGTGGAATCTTTTTTTACTCGAGAAATGTGAAGCTTGTCATATCTACTTCAAAGGAAAAAATATTGCAATCGAAAGATTATATAAATTTAGGATTTTAAAACATCGCCGGATTTTGTACTTTTTTTTTATAAACGTTTCATTTCAACATCGTTAAATTCGTGTCATCGCTGAGATCACTTGTAAATAATTCTCTCTATTTTCATCTATACATATGTAGTTCGGTACCACAAAAATATTTTCTCACATGCTACTTTTATGACGCATGGCTCTACCTATTCAAGAATTTCGTACTGTAAAAAATTACGTGATTTTTTTTGAAGCATAAAAAAAATAGTCATTCAATTTTTCAAGCAGCAAATACTCTCATTTTTGGGTCATTTTGTACATACTAAATGATATCTTTGAAAAAGGACGCATAAAACCAGAAAAATGAAAAATTATTTTTTTCAAAAAGTATAGTCGTCTCATTTTTAATACTCTTGCTTCGAAAATCTTGGAAACATCATTGATAATAAGCAATAATCTTACATTTTAAAGTAAAGATAAATGAATCGGTAACACTAGCATTCAAAATTTCTTAAATTGAAAATATTGTGAATAACTTTATTTTTCATTAGCAAATGGTAAACTGTATATGAGGTAGATGAGCTGCATGTAGATATGTAGAACCGTGAAGTTCAAACCAACGAATGGATAAAGGAAAAAAAATAATGACTGAATTTTTTATGATGAGCAGAAGCGATCGCCTCTGGGGCAATAATTCACCAAATTTTTTCAAATTACATCACCCATTTACAAACGAATTTTTTAAATTTCCATTACATCCTTATCATTTTAACATTGTTTGCCAGATTAACATTTAGCTACCTCCGTACATTCTTTGAGGAAAAATCTACACCAATACCTGTCGCATATCCTTATAAAGCAATTAATGAAATAAAATATTCCAATAATTTTCCTATCTACGCATTGCATTGCGTACAGTACGTATGTCACTAAAAGTGTCAAACTTCCTTAGGATAGAAATTAAAACGAGAAATTCAATCAACAAAAAGCTGAAAACTAAAAAAAAAAAATACTTCCTAATAATATTAGCCAAAGGGACAAAAGTAATATATACATTAGGGTAAATCGAGTTCGCTCAAAATTTAAATTTACATAGGTATATGTACCTAAGACCTACACTGAACATTATTTCATCATAAGAAAATTATAAAATAAGACAGCAAAAGACTTATTGTTAATATTTTACTGTTGTAGAACTTTTGAAGTGAACAAATAATGTCACATAAAATGATTTAATTTTGAACTAATCGTAAGAATAAATTGAAAAAAATCATCATAAAACTTGAAAAAAGTAATGAATATGTAGATGGTACCTGTTTTGAGAGATGATTGCAAAAAAATGGCTTGTTTTATTTTTGAATGTTTTTTATTTCACATCTATTCATCATACTTCATCGTGTACATGTTCTATAAAAAGAAATCTAAATTCGTTTAAGTAAATAAAATTCGCATTACCGGGTTTCAGCTAGCTCCCGAAGTCTCGAATGATTTTTGTATACGTATTGGGTGCCCCACTCAACCTTTAACATGCGTTCATTTATAAAGTAGCAGGCAAATTTGTTATAAAAATAATACCAACACTAAACCGTTTACATTGTAAACTTTTCTGGCAAAATCTCATTTTTATCAATATTTCCTAATTTTTTTTTTTACATAAAAGCACACATGTAATTAAGTAACTAATACTCATTACGGTAGCAAACGTAAATGCATATTATTTCCACACGATTCCTCATAACAGTTCATCGAACTTATCACCAGTTTATATTGAATTTTCAAAAGCTTTACAGTTACAACAAATTATTTTAAAGCCATTAAGTGATTATAAGTAATTAATGACCCATCATATACATCAAATACAGATATAATAACTTTTAATCATCAATTTGAACAGCAGAAAATTTAATCCGAAACTCAAAACAAAAAGAAGTCACACTTTACTCTTAATTGAGAAAATTAAAATCGTAAATCCTTTATCATTATCATAAATATTTACTCGTACAAATCAAAGATATGATATGCAGGTGCATAGTATAAGTTCTTCAATGAACTGAATATAACGTCAAGTTTTTAAAAACGGAACAGGTACTTCATAGATTTCAACCCTTAGCACACCTTCATTAGAGCCAACAATTAATAGCCCTAAAACATGAAATTCAAAACTTGAAGCAATCGACTGTCACTCATCTGTATAAGAATTTATAGCGGTGTATCACTTGAAAAGACACAATACGTGGCCGTCCAACCGCAATTAATAGTTGCAACAAAATATGGAAAAATGCCCATAGTACGACATAATCATAAGGACATGAAGTTATTGTCCGTATATATAGGTAGTTAAAAGGCTCTCGTCATGTGCGAGGTAGTCTTTTTCATTATTACCTACTTCGGTAAAGTTGAAACACGTTGTTTGTGAAGGATAACGTGATTATGCAACGACACCTTACATTATAAATGATACTTTAAATGATTGAAAATGTATAATGTACCAAGTCTATAACATCTGAGTATCATCAATATCAGGGTCTGGGATGTCATCAAGCCTTGTATATAAATTTAAACTGATGCAAATGCTGATCTCTCTCTCCTCAATTAGGTATTTCAAAAATAACTGCTATTCGAACAATTAACATTAATGTAATGTTTTAGCGAAATAAAGAAACCTTATGACGTTGAGAGAGTTGACAATGAATTTCGTTTTTCTATCAACGGTGAGCTAATACATATACATATACAAGTAACGAATAATCTTACCGAAATTAAAATCATCCAACTCGACAGAAGAGCCTTGGGCCGGAAGATGTAGTATGGCAATCCAAAAGATAATAAAAATTGAATGTTTACATTCTCTTCAAATTACACAAATCACGTACGAACCAAACACAAATGCAGAACGAAAAATTATAAATATCAAACCGAAATAGGCTTATCTACGTTTATTTAACTGAATTTTAACAAGATCAACCAATAATGAACGCAAAGTAAAATAACATATTGCCAGTTCAATCCGACACCACACCGATAATCGTAAAAATACTTCATAATACCGAAATAGAAAAACATATTTCTCCGAACACCGACACTATTTCAGTTATGATTAACTAATACGAATATACTTGATATTATTGAATGAGAATTAAGCATAAGTAAGTACATCTAAAATCTATTTTATTTTGATAACACCACCATGGGAAACATGAACTCAGCCATTGCCACTGCATTAAAAATGCCGTACTCCTCACGTTCTGAATGATGAATTTCTTGAACAGTAAACACCGCGAAATACACTTATTATTCAGCTTAGTAGGTCATTTTTTTAAAGATAATATCGGAAAAAATATTTTCTACTTCTCATAACTGCTTTTCATTTTATCCCAGTGAAAATAGTAATTAGGTAGGTAGGTAGTCTAGATACGTACGTTATTGCTGAGAAAGTAAGTAAATGAAATGATTTAAAACATTTTTAATTACCATTACCAGCTTCTTTTAAAAAAGAGAGCAAATGAAAAAATTAATATCAAAGCTAAGATTGAAGTCAGATGGTGTTGAAAAAATCTGCTATTTTCGGCCACCACATGAAGTAAGTAAAACCTAGATTCTGGATTTTATAACCTACGTTAAATTAAAATTAATGTGCATTTCAAAAATTAACGTCAAAAAAAAAAAGGAAATATCTTACTCTTTGGGGGAATCCTTCATTTTATATTATTTTTAATGACTCGATAGTTATAAATAAATTAAGGATTATTTGAGATTAAAAAATTTTTTAATTTTTTTTTTTGTATGTCGAATTGAATTATTATTTGAATTAAAAATTTGATTTCGGATATGAAATTTCATTAAACGAATATCTCAAAATTAATAAAGTAGTGAAATTTATATCAAGTGTACTGTACTTGAATGGCAAAATAAAAAATGTTTTTAAAATAATATGAAATAAGAAGTGCAAAGGAAATTTATATTCACTCGTATTAAAATGAATTTAAAAAAAAAATAGTAATTATTTTAGCATATGTCACATGTCCTATACTTTTACTTGAGGATATTGAAAATGAATAGTTTTTAACAAATGGTAAAATTTTAAAAACAGTAAAAATTACAAATTTGCAAAAAAATGACCATAAAAATTTTTCCTCCAAAAAACACCTGTTTCAAAAAAAACAAAGTTTTCGACTTTCAGAACTTTGTAACGTTTCACACGTAGCACTGCCCACACGTCTTGAATATCACTGGATGTCATGATAAAGCGTAAATCTGTGAAAGATCTCATTGCTACCGGGGAAAATCTTCACCTCAACCCTTCATTAGAAAAAGCGTCAACTCAGTTTTTGACGCTTGCGCATGAAAATTTCACATGCAGTGCTCGCTACTCCCTCACATTTATAGCAGAAAGGACAACAATTATAATTTGAAATCAGAAGCTGAAGAAAAAATTATACTGTTGTAAATTTCAGGCAGCAAAGTACGGTGGAGCACTGTCGTATGTACAAACATGAGAGCTATTATCAAAAAAATGAATTTAATTTGATAAACGAGCTTTTTATTAGTGAAGATCGCAAATATTTCAGTACAATTTTTAAGCCAGATTTAAACATTTAGCGGTTTTTGCTTCAACTGAGCTAATTTTTGTCAATTTAAATTTGCTATTTTTTTTTTAACATAGGCTTAAGGCGGATTGATAAGTAAGAAAATTTTCAGAAACCTCGCGCAAAAATAAAAATCTTTATCTGGCATAAAATATAGTAGAAATTACACTAATCTCGTATTTTTATGTAGTAATTAATGATGGATGTACATTCTTTTCAAATATTTTCTACAGATGTTACAGAAAATTAATAAAAATTTCTGAAGTTTCAGTAATTCTTTCTCCCTTGCGAATCCTCCTTCAGTGTGATTATATAATATTCAAATTCAATCAATCATCAAGAACCAACGTACGATGCAGTTTTACTAGAAACCATTATAACGATTACTAAAAAATGTTTGTTGTACACGCATTCATCTTCAAATACCACCTACCAAAGATATTTCACAAATTGAATAAAATTTTTACTCAACTTTGATTTAATCGGAGCACAGTAATGCAACAAAAATAAACCAAGACGGCCAGTTTTCCGAAATCGTCGATTAAAATCAATTTTTATTTAATCACTTCTATCAAGTTTCATTCACCATCATTACAATGTTGCAAACGAACAACTTCCAAGTTTTTTTGTCGACCATGAGTACAAAAAGCATCAGTCATTATTCAAGATAACAGACGGAACGAAAATAAGTTTGAAAATATCAACTGGCAAAAAATCAGTACACCACGTTTAGCACGATAAAACGAACAGTAAAATAATACAAAATATAAATTTAGAAAAATTTATTTTCTCAACATTAATGATTAGAAAAAGAACCCAAGAATTTTGCCTCCAAGATGTTTTCTTCTAGCTTCTTCATGATCCATTATACCACCACTGGTCGTGAGAACAATATAACTACGCAACAATCAAGAGCCAGATCGTTAGAATGAAAAATTACATTTCTGAATACTAAATGCAAACAACAAAAAATAATTACCCAAACTGTCTAGAAGGTAACAAGTTGTTCGTCCATTTTTCAATTTGTGTAATCGGTAGATCAAATCGAGGAGAAATCACACCACATTTATTAATACGACCAGTTAGATTAACAACAACCTTTCCAGCTCGGTGATCGTCGACAATTTCGAATTCTTCAATATAACCTAAGAAAATGTATTCAAAAAATAACATCAAACGAGTTTTGTAACTGGAATAATACTTAGTGATATTTCGAATGTATTAAACGTTGTTATACCATGCTTCATCATAACTTTCAAAAATTTAATGATGACTTTGGAACACGGCCGTATCAAAACTTGACGTTTGCCAGATTTCTCAGCATTATTGATGGATTTCAACGCATCGCTTAAAACGCTCATACGCACCATGATTGTTCTGCAAAGAAACACAAAATTATATGTATGAGAAAATTGAACTCAATCATCGGCGATAACTGATAAAGGTTAATATCGAAAAAACTAAGATGAAATATTCTTTATATTCGACATTCGACTACAGAACAAGCCACATGTAAGGCAGAAATTCAAGGAAACAAGAGCGTGTAGAGGTGTGCGGTCACTTCGACCATTTAATTCATTATATGAGTAAAATCCATGCTGGCATTTAAACTTAATTCAACTTACGTGAGTTAATAGTCCGATACAATTAAGCTTAGCCCAATTTAATGGATTAAATTAATAAAAAAATCACAATTTAACACATAAACACGCCGAAACGATGAAATTGGTTCAAAAAAGAAATTTTGCATTTCAAGATTGGGTTTACGAGACGACGTCTACCGGTTTACGTGGTATGAGGACTGCTATGTTGGACTTTAAGCCTGATATCATTACAACAGCCTGCGAACTTGCCGTATTTGAAAATTGAGAAAATAGATGGCCCGACAAAATTAAAAAAAAAAACGACTTTTCGACGAAAAACAGCAGTCAAAACTCGTCTGTACCGGACTGGACGACCGCAACATCCGGGAAATTTTTATAACGCCATCTACTCCTCCTCTCACTGTTCTGGTACTACTAGTAATCATCAATTCATCATGCGTTGGCATTTATTTAGTACCTTGGTACTGTTATTGGCATACTTAGTACCTTCTATCCGCTTTCCATTGTAAAGGTATCGATTAAATTGAAATTGGCGTCCATTTTGGTTATCATTCCATCAATTTTCTCGAGCATTTGTATCTCAACGAAATCCGCTTTTTTTTCATCAATTTTTGTTCGTCTGTTATATTCGTGCATTATTCTCCCAAAAGTTCTAATTGAAAGAAAAAATTCAAAATGTCTAATAGCTACTACACTCGAAGATCTGCTAACTTGGGTAAGTTCAACTGAACTAATCTTTTCTAAATAGTAACCATCACCATGTGAAGAATTATAATAATGGAATCGTTTATAAAAAAATTTTCGTACAATTTCAGAATTTTTATCTTTAATTGTAAGGTTAATGCTGTACGTTACAATTTATATAATGCGTATTAATGTAATTTTCAAGTTTAATTTTAAAACATTCTTTTTTTCAGAAAAGCCCAACGTATTATACCAACAACAACAACAAATTTTACAGCAGCCGTCACAGTACAAAAATTTCGTGAAGTCTTACCAGCCGGACCCTGGAGTTACAATTACAAAAGAAGAAAAAACACCTTTTGAAGCTGTTAAACAATCGGTAAATGAAATTAAGACAATGTATCGCTCGTTAGTATTGCTAGTCTGTATCGAGAAAATACTGTTGTGTACAGTATTTATTCTACCAATGTTCTCGAATATCCATTTTCATCAATTTTTTCGGTCATTTTGAGTTAAAAGAGCTATGATGCAGATTTAGCAAAGATCTTAGTTTTATGCAACGTTGGTCGTAGATTTAATTTGAATGTTTACGTTTCTTGCTCTAATACTCATTGTTTTTTTTTTCATTAGCGAGGATTATAAATAAGTGAGACGAGGAGACAATTAGCATTATGCGTAATACTATGGCTTTTATACTTGTCTCTGTGTGACAACTTTAATGTATTTGTCTATAATGAATTGCATTAGCATTGCGAATATAATATCTTATTCAAAATGCATTAATGTATATTCTGCTGGGCAGACAGTTCTATATATAAAATTCCATCAAATATACTGCATCAGTAGGAAAACTATGAATATATTCTTTTTTTTTATTTGTAAGTAACTAAATAGTGTATGATGACAAATTTGAATATGTCACACACGTGATTGGTAAATATTTGTCAGTATGTTCGTTGAGTTATGTTGTGCGCTATGTTTAAACGATGTGCATTTACAAAAAAAATTGAATATCGTTTTTCTCTTTTTGAAATCGTCGTTTACACGTGGTTTGCAACATATTCAGTGAACGAATTACAACTTATATAAATTTATGCTTGTTGTCTCTCTGGTTCTCTCGAATATGTAGCAATCACAACCGCCGCCACCTGCTACAAAAATTGACAATAATTCTGATGTGGATATGTTACCTGCTAATAAAGAGGATGCAAAAGCAGAAGTTGCTCGTATGAAAACTGAACATTTTCAAAAGTGGAAAGAAGCCAAAAAAAGAGCAGGCTTAAGTACGTGCTTTCTGGTTTTTGCCTATTTTAATTTTTCTTGTAATGTTATGTTCTCGTGTAGCGTTGAAATAAGAATTGGTGAAACATCGTATTCAAGTTGTTTTTCATTTAGTACTATCATTTTTATTTTTAGCAAAGATAGATAAGAAATTGAAAAAGAGACGCCTGAATGCTCGATTGGAGAAAGTGTTGAAACCCAAAAATGCGTTTTTGATCTTTAATGAGCTAAATTTGAAACCAGAATATGAGATGCAAGAAGTAAACAAAAGTGGATTTCAGAAAACTTATCTTGCTCGTTTGAAGGTATTGTTTAATTATTACATGAACCTAAATTCATAATTTTATTTAAATTAAAATTGTTTGTTTTTAGCTGAATAATCAAGTTTACGTTGGTGAAGCTACTAGTGTTTCTGGTGCTAAAATGGTAGCGGCTGATATTGCGCTGAAAGATTGGTTTGTTCAATCTTTTAAAAAGCACGAAACAAGTAAAACATTTTTACATAAAGATTTTACCGTAATTTCACTTATTGTAACAAGTGTTACGTTATAGTGAGCGAGAAGATGGAATCGGAGAGTAGTGAAGCCTCTACCTCAGGTGAACCTGCCCCGTGGTCAGCTGTTGGTTCTTACGCTATGCATTTGCTTTTTACTCGTTGGCAGATGAATCCTCAACCTGCTGTTGGTCAACAAGTAGAAAATGTTGCAGTCCCAATGAATGGAACTTGCAATAGTGATCCGTCACAAGTACATTTTTAAATGGTCATTAAAACATTTTCATTTTACTTGGTTATTTACATTTTTTCATATTCTGTAGTTGGTAGATTATGTTCCTGCTACGAGTCTGAAATTCCCTCCAAATCCAGAACAATGCCAACCATTGTATGTATTAAACTTGGCTTTTCCAAATCTGATGTTCGTTGAAAAAACTGACGACTCCAATGCGGATCAGCGTTTTCACCTTCAGTGTAAAATTGCTGGCGTTGTATACGAAGCTAGAGGTATAAAATATTCTATTTATACGTTCATCATTTGAATCGATCGATATTAAAAGCAATTTTGATGCTACATTACAGCTCGCAGTAAAAAGGAAGCGAAACGCCAAATTGCTATCCATGTTCTGAAGAATTATGGAGTTACATACCCTCAAACACAAGCCTAAAAATATTTATTTTGGAGTCAAGTTCTTCAATTTATTGTCATGTTTAGTTTTAAATGAAGTTCAGAATGCGTCATTTTATTTATTTACTTGGATTGTTCGTTGGTTGGTCAGTCTAATACATCTGCGTTGAGTTGTAAATTTAGGATGTAATTTTATTATTTTGATTTATATTTTCGCTTCGTACCACTTTTCCGGTATTTTTTGCTATATTATGAAGTATGCAATGTTCAGTGAATTTATATCAATGGAAAGTATCGTAAAGAAGTTAAAAATTTCCTTGTAGACCTTCCAATTGCGTAATACAACATGATTTTATGGTGTAGAATTTTGAATGAACGTTACAGCACCTTGATTCCTGCAGACTATGCTTACAGTTTTAATCGCCGGTTGCTTTTCATACTACAATTTATTTGGAGAAAGAAATAATCATTATTTTTATTATATTAAGTTTTATAATTATATATTTGTAAGGTGTACAAATCACAAATTTACATCTTATTATAAATTTATATTGACATTAAATGATAATTCTGACAAAATTTGAACAATTTGAATTATTTTGTCCAACTAACTTTAGGAATATCGAAATGTTCGGTGAGGCCATCTAAATGTCGATTGAATGCCTCTACCCTCTGTTTATGAGTCATCGATGCTTTCTCTAAAATTCGTTTTTTCATCTACGGTCAAACAAGATTACACACACATATGTAATTGAAATCAGTTGAAATAATAAAACACTTCGTAGTAAAATGAACAGATATGGATGTGATACCTGCACAATATATTCACTACTTGAATACTTACCACCTCTTCTTGTTGTTTTTTAAATGCCATCTCAGCTTTGGTAAGTTTGAGTTCAAATTTTTCGGGAACATTGTTTACTTCCGCTGAGGTTTTGGATATTTGTTCTAAAATCTTCTTTTCCTTTTCCTTGTTTTTCTTTTTCTTTTTTCTGAAAAATTGAATAATTCATAAAATTTCGTGATGAAAGTTCAAAAGCCTACGAGATTTTTAAGATTAAAAAGTTGAAAACCTAATACTCACTTCTTCATATCGTTGTCTATTTTCAATTTCAGGGTTCCTTTGGTACATTTTTCGTACTCTGACATAATTCGGTTATCTAGCTCACTTTTTTATCCCAAATTGGACACTTTCAGTGAAGAGTTGAAGATATCAGTTGCTCTTCTCTTTAATTAAAACACGGTCAGATAATTAAATCAAGTTGATACAACAAACTTAGAATAATTTCTAAAACCTTTTATACGTAGTGCAGAATTTATAACGAAATCAGGAAAACAACAATAATGAATGAGCTGACACTATGGACTCGGACAGACAGTCCTACGATAAAGTAAAAAGTAAAAAAAGGTAAGATCACCTTATTATTCTTCGCATCGAAAAATGATAACTAGTTACAAACAATCAACAAATCAAACAATTGTAATTCATAAGTCTAGTATTATCAATTATCATTCAACATCACCCAAGACAAAACACAAAATCGTTGCTTATCGATAACTTGATAAATCGAAATATCGATTTTTTGAAATACGATATTTTGACAGATTGGCACAATCATGGCACTTCGACACTCTTGGCAGATTTGGCACTCAGTTTAGCAACTTGCTACTTCTCAAATGAAAACTTAGAAAAAGAAAAAAAAAGTAAAATAGTTAAAAAAATCTGAAAAATAAAATTGTGTGTTACGTTCAATTGAAACTGCATAAATGTCATAATTATAATACTGCTTCATAGTTTTCGCTGAATTAAATACTCAAATAGAATGTTTTTTTTTTTGAACTTGATCACCTTATTTCATAGAAAATTTCAAATTATCAGAATACAGAACAAAAATTTTGGTTTGTATCTTATTCATTGTTTTTTTCATTATTTTTTCGTTTTTTTTTCTCAATTTTCCGTGGTGTTCTCGTTCAATTTTTATTGGATGTGTTTCATCGATTTTACTGATACTTTCAAATCGATTATTTATCTATCGTCTATTCAATGTTTTGATTTTTTCAATTGCAATTTGGCATTTCATTTTATACGATGTTTGGGACGAAACAATAATAAAGATAAAAAAAATGAAGTGACGAAGTGATTGTGATGTGATGTTATGGTAAAGGTAAATTCATACGTCGTGTTTTCCTTTTGCATTCAGAACTGTTAATCAAAGTTTATCATCGCCCAATTTATTCTTATTGAAATGTGAATAGTTAGGTTGTCGTAGAATTCCATTTATGTTATGAAGCTGATAAAGAGATCCGTCCTTCGCAGTTGCTTGATAGAATTCTTCGCAATTGCACGCAGTTTATCTATTGATATTTAATTTGCAAAATTGTATTTTGACAGTGATTCGAAAATTAGCTTATAGAATTCCAATTTAAAAATCATTGACTTCACATGTCAACAAATTATTCAACTAAGAACAAATAATTTTGGAAAACTAGGTAAGCTATATTTATAGAAGTTATTATTATTCATGTTGTAATTTTTTTATAGTAAATTAAGTGTGTTGAGTATGATACAATTATACGAAGTTGATATATTTTCGAAAGTTGTTATTACCAGCTAAGTATCGTAATATCTAACGCTGTTTAATTATCTCATCTCATTTAGATAAAGAGTGAAAATTTCATGGATGTGGATGTTTTGACTCAAGCTGAAATAGATAAAAATAATTTACAATCTGATCTATTGACGGCAGTTAAAGAATGTCAGAAGAAGTATGGTGGTCGTGTTGAGCTTGCCACCGAATTGGATCCTCATGTATCTCGTGTTTGCTTTTGTTTTGAAGCAATTTTCAACCACGGCTTGAAAAAAAACATTTGCAGGCAAGTTTGTGTGTATGTGTAGTTATTTTTATACAGTTTCAATCATCAACAATTTCTCTATGATTTAATTTTTGGTTTAGAAAATCTTCGAAAGCTTTTTGCATTAACGAAAAAACGACATTCTGGCTTTGTGTCTCTCACATCCTATCTCAACATGAGCGAGACCGTTATAATAGTTTGAGAAACGTGAAATGTAATTGGGGTAGAAGTAGAGCTTGGCTTCGATCAACCCTTAATGAAAGATCATTAGAACGTTACCTACAAACGTTGATATTTGACGAAATATTGTTAGCGCAGTATTATGAAGAGTTTGCATTTCTCAGAGATCAAGAAAAAAGTTATATTCTGCCAACCGCCGCTGCGGGTATTTATTGAAATATTTATTTTGGTTATTAATTTACCAGACCAGTATATTTATATACTTTTTTTCTCAGGCTTGGTGCCAATATTATTTGCTATTAGTATCGATAGAGAAGATTTAAATCATAAAAATAACGATAGCGGAAACGATAAGTTTAATTCCGAACAAGTTATTCTCATCGAATCAATGGGTAAAACTTTTGCTATTTCTATTGAAACGAAAATACTCATAATTTCTGAAAAAAATTTTTCCTTCTTTTTTGTTTCCTTTTTATTTAGAGGTAGTCAAAATAAATGATGTCCGTAGAAAAATACAAAGTAATGTTATAGAATTTGATGACACTTGTGAAAATAATGGTAATTATGATGAAATAAACGCTTCAATTTGTTCACCTTGTGATATCTCATCTGTAAGTTGGAATTGTTTGCAATTTTTTTTATAATATACTCGAGAATACATATTATCGATGTTTCTAAAATTAAAAAGGTTGAAATCGCGGAGGATGCAACAGACATATTGAAAAATGAGGATACGACGTATTTTAACGCTGATTCTGAGGACAACGTCAGGTTGGTGCAAATTTCATGATAGTAAATTTTGTTATTGCGTACTCCAGTGCGTGATTTAAATATTATGTATATTGATGTGTACATTTGTTTTTACAGTAGTATGGGTTTAAGATTGATCAGCGATGAAGGAGTTGGTGAACTGATACCCGTATCCACAGATGTAAGTGTCTTATAGATGTGTACGTTTCATCTATCTAAAAATAGCCAAATAATCACAGTAATCTTATATATTCATATATTTATCTTGTTTTTCAATCCTGCTAGATTAATAACGCAGATGATTCGACATTATTCTCTGATTTTCCGAGTGAGTATACAACAGACCTTTCTTATTACTTTGTCGTAGTGAATTTCTATCATTGAGTACACGCAGGTGAAGACGGCATTTCTGTGGGATCAACAGACGATCAGGGTTTTCAGAAATTATACGAATCTACTAAGGAAGAACTGAAGAAGCAATTGTCATTAAATTCTACTTTGGATGCCCGTGTTCATGAATTGAATCGGTAATTTCAAGTTATTCTTTCACTTTATTCGTGAATATACACATAAAAGTGTATGATAAAATTCTTTTAAACAGAGAAAATGAAGTATTGAAACACCAGTTACGAAAATATGTCAGTGCCGTGCAAATGCTTAAACAAGAGGATGCTGATCATACGCACGAAGCTCAGTTGTATGAAAAAAAATTAGTGCAGGTAAATTTTCTGCGTGACATGACAGCAATCTGTTCATTACCTTGAATTCATTCGTTAGTGTCGTAATATTGTTCGTATTAGCAAGTGTGTATGTGTACTGCCAGTATTAGTTGACAATACTCGCAAAATTTAATACGTCAGAGAATACCTAGTTTATTCGCTTTCCGATATCTTTAAAAGATTCACTACTGAACCGAGAAAGCTACGATGTTGTTTCAGGTTGCGGAAATGCATGGTGAATTGATGGAGCTTAATAACAGATTACAAATCAGTTTATTAGCTAAAGAGGAAATGAATAAACGCTTACAAGAAGAACTGATATCATTGCGCGGTCCTCTTCCATCGGAAGATTTTTCTTTGCATAAACTAGTCAGCTTATGGGTCCCATCAGTTTTTCTGACGGGCCGATATTCTGATCCTCACCATGTGTACCAAGTAATTATTCGCATTAGAAAAAGAAAATTTTATCAATTCGGAAGTGAATTTAGTAACTCTTGATTCATTGTTTTTAGGTGCATTTCAGAATAGGTTCTGAAGAATGGAATGTGTACAGAAGATATGCCCAGTTTCACGCATTTCATCAAAAACTTAAAAAAGAATACAGTATTGCTTCCGGTTTTCATTTCCCTCCCAAAAAAACGATTGGAAATAAGGTAGATATTATTGAATTTATTAATTGAAAAAATTCCGAGGTCATGTAAATCCTTGTGTTAAATTGCGTGAATTATTATTAGGATGCAAATTTTGTTGAAGAAAGAAGAAAAAAACTGCAGTTATATTTACGTCAAGTTATTAATTTTCTGTTAACGCAAGATTCTCATCTAGCTGTTAACCCTACTAAAGCATTATTTACTTCCCGCGTGCAATTTTTTAGGTAAATATAGCTTGCTATTAACTCTATTATTCATACGTTTTGCATCATTCTTTGATGTGAAGTCCGTAAAGGGTGTTATGGTACTTGATTGAAAACTTCGAATGGTTTTTGAAATTTTAACAAATTTTAAAATGTGTTCAGAACAAATTCTTCTAATTATAATAAAAAAAGAAGGTACATTCAATGACCTAGTGAGAAGAAAAAGTTGAGCACAATGTGAGCGTGTGATTTTATTAATACTTCTTCTGATCTTTATTATTAACATGCTTTCAGCGAACAGTATAAAGAAGGAAGTCAATCAAGATCTCACAGCATCTTTGCCAACTGTTTGCAACAACCTCAAAACGACTCTGAAGATGCATTAGTGCAGTATTCAGGGCTGTAAAATTGCCTAGCAAGTAAACCAAATGAAAATACCTTTGAAGACAAGCATTTCATTTTCATTCGTGTGTATTGTCCAGATGTATTATAATGTACCTACTTTTCATGAAAATCAAGAGTAAAGTAAGCTTTAATAAATAATTTCATCACTCTTCATCGCCTAATAATGGTTGAGGTGAAGGAATTCATTTTGTAGATTATCTCGTTAAAACTTTTTTATATATTTTTATTTAATATCGGAATTGTTTTTCAAAAAAAAACAAATGAAACAATTTTTTTATTTCATTTTCAATTATTTAATAATGCTATATTCATTTTAAATAATTTTATTACATTTCTGCCCCGGAGTAATAATATTATTGACATTATTTTATTCGTTTCTTTCTTTATATTCATATTCATATGCATGTGTCTGTGTATGTATAGAAATTGTAAATCGAAATGGAAAATTTTTATACCTGTGATTAGATTCCATGGTTGATGTTGGTTTTGAAAATTACTTTATGGCCAGTCACTCAATTTTATATCAATGTAATAACATTTAGAGTCGTTAAAAATTAATTGACCTTGTATAACATTGAATCTATATTATGATGAGAATAACTTTTTGAATTTGTGGCGTATGCCGGTAATATGATAGTAGAATACCATTCATGCCATTTAATCAGACGTATACTATTTCAGTGATTGATATCTATAATATATAGCCTTATTATAATTAATAACAGTTCAACCATTAGCTTTTCAAAAGACATTTTATTATGAAGTATTAAATCCAAAACAATATATGATGAAACATTTCGAGATTTAGAAATTGCATTTTTTTTTTTTTTTTTGATAATATTCTCGTTCAAAATGTACTGATTTTTGATTATTTTTCATTTGACATGACAAATTTACAATTAAAAATATTTAATATTTCGCTGTGAGGCTACATGATCAGTTATAATCTATCATCCTACCATTTTATAAGTATGTTGTATTTTTTATGTATTTACGTATTACCAACTTGTTTGTAAACCATAAATTTTGTTATTTCATCGCAAAATAGTTGACATTTCTTTTATTTTTTGCCCTTCAGTGGGACATTATCCAAGCAACAATTTTCTAGAGATTCATCTGTACAGAAATCACGGTTGATTGATTTTAATTGGGATGATAATCCTTCCACGCTTCTAGATAATCTAATGTTACAATAATTATTTGAATTATCATGTACCAAATTATTGGCACTTTTTGATAGGAGAATTTTCATCTTATTTTTGAGTAACATTTTGCTGTAAATTTTATTTGCCTTTTTGATTCTTGTGGGTTTATCATTTCTCATTGCTGCATTCGACTCATTTGATGTGATAGAATCAAATGAATGTTCCGCGTAATGAGCTGCTTTTTTGATCTTGATTTCATCAGCATCGGGCGAATCGTCTGTAAAAATAAGAGTCAAATGATGATTTTTTAAAGAGATGACTGAGTTACCGTAAAATTGAACTTACCATCGGAAGAAGATGATAGCATACATCCTTGATTTGTATTCTTAATTAAAGAATGACTGCATCCGGTAATAGCAGTGTTTCTAAATTCACGACATGTTGATCGATTGTGTAAGCATTTCGGTTTTTTTATTCTATTGAAATTACAAAATAGAAACATAGAACAGTATAAAACTACTGGAGATCAAAATTTTTACATTTAAGTAATGCTTCAATTTTGAACCTATTTGCCTGATTGTCGAGAAATATTTGCATTTCCATGATTTCTTGGTAATTTGGAGGAGATTCATAACGTGGGGGTGGTTCTTGATTGGATGTAATTTCGTTGAAATCATCTCCATTCCTGGTTCTATTTTCCGCTGAAAATATATGCCTACTTTGAAAATAATGTACGTGCTGATACAAAATGTAGCTGTGGGAATAGTTTACCTATCATTTGATTTAATGTCCCAAGCGTTCGGTTTAGCTCATAAGGTTGTTGCGTTCGGTACAGCAAAGTACTGATCAATGAACATAAAAGGAAAATTGCTGTTCGAATAATACGATTCTTATTAATTAGTGGGTTAAGAAACATAATAATGAACAATTAGGCAGTGGGTACAATAAAAATATTTCTGATATATACATTTCTTTGGTATATAATTGAAAAATCAGAATACTCACAAAAAATTGTGAAAATTGCATATATCAAACCCGTAGGAATGTACGAAAAAGATTCGATTTTAGGGAAGTAGTAATTTTGTTGATGGTGATATTCTTCTCCAGTTTCTGAAATTTGAGTTACGATATTAGATGGTACATAATTGACAAACGCGAAAGTATAGCAATTTGATTATTAAATATTCAAAGTTGAAATATTCAATTTTTAAAAAGTTACCTACTTGCGCAGTTTGATTCGTCACTATTATCACCACAATGGTCAAAACCATCACAACGTAGATGCCCTGATATACATCGATGATTGCGACACAAGAAATCACTGACAATGTAACAAACTAAAGAAGATATTTAAATCAACTTGATAACATTCTTAAATTACACATCATACACATGTACCAACCTTCAGTAGTTAGCGGGATTTCTACCGAGTCAACAAAATTTTCTGTCTCATGAAAATTAGAAAATGAAAATGCTGAATAAGAAACTATAAACTGAGATCTTGAATTGAATAGCGCATGCAAATATATATAAAATCCCATATTCATGCTTCCTACTAATTCTTCGTTCAATATAGTGAAATTTAATTCCCTTTGAAACGATATATGTTTAGCTCTTTTATGACCAGATGTTAATCCTTCATGAATCTCTAATTTGCTGTGGTGTTCTAGTGAAATTTGATCCAATACGATTAATTGTAAAGGTAGAATATTATCTAAAACATAAATCATGCAATCACCCATATCGAGAAACGAAATAATCTTCACCAGCAAATGTGATTTGAAATAATTTCCTTGCGTGGGCTTGATAATCCAAACGCAATCAAAGGAGACAGTTTTAAACTCAGATGTCATTTTGGTCATTATTATTGTACCTCCGAGATCTTCTATGTAACCACCACAATCTACGTCAAAAAATAATTTCAAAACATCTGTAGAATAATTTTTTATGGAGATTTATGAAAATATAAAATACATAAGTACATAAAAAGAAAAAATAACAATTTTGTGTCTGTGTTTCATTTGCTTACTTGTTTCCGGTTTCAGGGAGACTGAATTATCTTCACCTGCAAACGAATTATCATTTTTACAAATACTCAAGTAGGTAATTGAAGGCATTAATCTAGCTCGCGTGACCCCATCCAAGTACAACGTTGAGTTCAATACACATACGTTGAAGGATGCAGTTCTTTTATTATGCACCGAACCTTCTTTCTATTTTATCTCAAACGTATAGGTAGAGAGACACGCAAATTTCAAAAGCTGAATAGAAACGTAGAAAGTTTTTGAATTTTTAAAAATATTACCTAGAATAGCTGAATAATTAAATTTGAAACCAAAACTAGAAGCTTTGTTGGCATAAAAGTTTATGGATAATGTTCTTCCACTGGAAATTATAATTGGAGGTCTAAAAATTCTGCCACTTGTTAATCCGATTCGGTGGGCTCTATTTTCAAAGAACTGCAATGATTCAATTCCAAAAATTATGTATCTTTGATTACTATATTTATGAGCCCATATTTGTAGGTACCTATAGAAAATTCATCAAAATTTACTTCCAGCAGGGACTGATGCGCTATCTGATAATCCAAAAAGAATATTTTAATCCGGCAATTTTCTTTTATCTTGGATGAGCATTTAATGTTATACTGAGCTCGATAATCTGATGGATAATGAACAGGGAAAAATGGAGATGTTACCGTGTTTTCAAGATAATCAGGCAATATTTCGAAGTTTCTAATATTACCTGTAAAATAATTACAGTGCTCACGTAGAATAATTTGTGTTGGCTGAAAAAAAATTCTGTGAGTATGGTTTTTACGTTCAATTTATGAAAATCATGTTTAAAAAAAATTTTACCGTTGGAGAGTTGTAAATTTAAAAACTTACGCTTAATGAAATATTCCAAAGTGAATGGATGAGTATAATTTAAACCGTAGAAAAAATTTATCGCTATACTTTTAGTCTGAGAACGGTATGTGAATTCAGAAACGGCACCATTTCTATCAAACGTTGGGCAAAATAGTTTTCTGACATGAATTTTATACAGAGGCTCTTCAATTTCAAGCCGGTCTGCATTGCATGAATTTTTCGTGCGGTATAAATCATTGACGGTTTTACTCATTTTTGTTAAATCAAGAAGCTGTATTTTCGCCAGTATCATGCAAAATGGGCATGTCACCAATTCTACCTGGCATTTGGATAAACCATCTGTTTTCTAGGCAAAGAAATAAAATTTCTAGGTCAGAAATTATTACAATTTTGTATGTTAATTTGAAATATTTAAGCACTAGTCCTGTCCACTAACCGTAATTAAATTCCATGTCGATATAATACCACTGGAATCAACGTTAAGGTTCAAATTTTTCGTAGGAGAGTTGCAAATATCAATCACTTTAGCATGGTATCTCGTTTGAAGTGCACATATATTAGCTAAGAAAATTTTATAAAATAATCAATAAATTGTGCCTTAGGGTGCAAACATTATTATTTTTAAGGAATGTTTCACTTTAAAAATTTGTAAACGTCAGTACTTACTGAAAAATATTACCATAAAATCACCTAAACGCATTCCGTACCGAACAAATACATATTTCAAATAGCAGTTCTAAACACTATAAGGTTTCACCAAAGAAGTAAGGCAATCATTATTTTTACCATATAATAGCAAGAAAAAGCTTAATTAAAAATCAATTGAAAGATATTTATGTTAGTTCAAAAGTTTAGTTTAAAAATATTACAAAGAAATAAGAACTGATCGTGGAATGTTCGATGATTCATCGACACTGGACGTATGTTGCATGTGTCGCTCAAGTAAATATAATGTATAAATATAATACCTAAAACATTATTCGAAATTTTATTTCGTAAAAATCGTTTGATGAAAAGTTTGAATAAATCATTCATTTATGTGAAAAACTTTCATTCACAGGCTAATTGATTTGTTTGTATTTAAAAATCCATCTGTAAAACTGAAAAAAAAAACATATTTTTTAAAGCAATCTCTTTCAAAATTAAGTAACGAGTAAATCATCAAAAACATTAAATATACTTGTATTATCCCGATTTTCTTTTTTCCAATCCCGCTCCATTCCTGCTATAAATTCTTGAAATAGTTTTGTACATTTATTTAACGAGGTCTTTTTATACTCTTTTAGTTTCTTTGATACATTATCATCATTTAGTTCGTTCTTTTTATCATAAATGGCAATTTCTTCCAACAACAACCTGGTAATATAACAAATATTTTAAAATTAATTTCAATCCCCGGTATGACTTTCATAGACTTGAAATCAAATATTACTGTATGGTTGGAACAGCTGACGGATCAAACGAATCGACTAATTTTGGAGCAAAGGGTACGCATACTTTGCCAGTTTTTGGATGCACGCAAAAAGGCGATTTCAGCAAATGGTTTAGACCTTTGGATACGTTGATATCAAGCCTTGGATATGTATACTGTAACATTACTTCATCAACAATATGTTTTGTTTTGTTATTCATATTCTGAAATAATAACATCATTATTTATCAACATAAAAATATTATCCAACAATGAACATGTATGAATGTGAACACGAACCGTTTGAATGTTGTATGATTCTACTATTGCAACAAATTTATCCCACCGTTCTGTACTGGTATTTACTTCGAATATTTCTGCTCTGACTTTCTCTTGTAATTTTTCGTCTGATATCATTTTCAATAATTTATCACATCCTTCCCTCGTGTTTAGCACATCTTGCTCTTTAATCATCATTTCTTTAAAATCTTTCCGTATTATATTTAAAGCACGACTAAAATAATAAAACTTTAATTGTTAATCGCAGTAACAATTTAAATAAGTAACGTATTTGTATTACAAATAATTCACCTAATGGAAGGATGCAGAGAGTCACCGTATAACTGTACTTTCTTTGCTTGTTTCTCACCTCCTAGTAAAACCTGAAGGTATTCAGCTACGGCTGATCTTTGACTAACATCTAATTTACGAGCAGATTCGTCGCAAACCCAACAGTGAATACCACGTCTTCCGGAAAAAACCCATAAACGGTGCTTCCATCCGAAATCTTCCTTCAATGCCAAGTCTAAGATTTTACATGCTACTGACATGAACTTCCAACATTTGTTACAAACTCCCGCACCCGAACAACATGTTCGAACTTCGTCGTAGTCAGTCATATCAATATCGAATACCATTTCTTTTTCCAAAGGTTGGAACTGTGATTTCATTCGATTTTTATGATCTTTAGGTCTATGAGATGATGTTTGCAAAAATTATTCAATCCATTAGACCTCAGGATACAAATCTATATAGAATGCTCACCTAACAGTATACACAGCTCCTATATCTATTTTGTTTGGACAAATTTTTTTCACTTCTTTTTCAAATTCTTCTTGAGAATCGAATGACTGATATCTGAAATACACATCGTCGTCCACTGTGAATGAAAATTCTCGATTCTCGATGTATTTGGGATTCTCTGAAACAAAGTGTATAGTTTAAGGCGTTTTTTCAAAATACGTGGTGATAACCGAAATATAAAGGCTTACTTTTTCCGTAACTCAACCAATCGAAATAGAGTCCGTACGGAAATAAACGTTTGTAATATAAGGGTAACATATCACGCGAAATGTCGGAAGACGACATTTTGACTGGCAATGACTATGAAGCTAATTACTAAACCAAGTTCAATTTCCAAGAATAAGTTACACGATAAATTCTTAATGTAAAATTAAGTACATAAATATTTTTAATTCCAATAGAAATGTAAATGAACAAATATCTATAATTAGGTATGGAAAATTGAAATGAATTTGCCGCGAAAACAAATGTTATCATTATCAAAATCGAATATTATCAATTTGTATAGTTGTGTGATAATGATTTGGATGACGACATTTTCATTGTTCAATATCAATAGTCACTATCGCTCCTAGGAGTGTTGGAGTATAGTAAGAAGTAACATAATTCTCATCATCCGTTTAATTTCGTAACTGCTTGTAAAACTTTAAATTAAAATTAAACAAAATAAATAAAAATTAAATTAATGAAAAATAAATGAAAATATTAAGAATTATAATATTTAATATTCATCTTCATCTTCAGTGATTCTTTCGAGTTCAAATTAATCTCAATATAAGTTCAATTTCAATCCAGCCAAACTTGAGAGCTGAGGTAAGTTCAATATTAAACTTTCTAGTACAATTGCATTTTCATTTCCAGTCATACTCAAGTTTCAAATTCAACTTTTTATTCATGAATTGAATGAAATAGAAGGATGGAACTAAAAATGAGTAAAATTTATTATAGAATTTGATGAACGTTTCAAATTTCTCAAGTTCATTGTAAAGAGAAATCCAATCACATCGTAACGCTACTTTGCAAATGAATAGGTGCCTATTATTATTAATAAATAAAGGCGCTGTGGTAAAATTTGAAATTTCAATATAATTTTTCACAATGAAAATAATAATTATAATACTTATTCAATTCTTGTCCAAAATTCACAAATGTTTCGCTATATTTGATATTTCATGTTGAAAATTTTATACCGTGCTCTTGCACTTCGATTGGTGACACTTAAGAATCATTTAATAATTTACATAATTTTTTTTTGTTATTTAAGTTTTCAAGTTTAATTCATTTTTCCCTTGTAACCTGTACGCTATAACGGCAGTAAAATGCAATGAAATTGAAACCAAAACAGGTACCTAATACCGACATATTTATTAATGATTTCTTATCATTAATCTCGCATAATGGAATGATTTGTTTTTTCTCTGAGTTTACTTTTTTGATTCACAAATTTGAAATTTCCTCCATCATCTTTCAAAATGAATTGATAAATACTAAATACCTGAACACCTATAATGGCTGAAATTTTAAAATAATTTGTGAACGAAGCAGCGTTAAAATATTAAAAATTAAAAACACCACTGGAAATTGAAATCACATTAATAATTTATTAACGACTATGATCAGTTGTTTGACAATAATTATACAGGTAATCAATTATAAAAATTATTTAGACACCGATCAGCTCAAACTATTATAATTTGAAAGCTTAAGCGAGAAGGGTAAAAATATTAACACCATTTTTCCGTGATTTTACTTTTACCATTACTTCCATACTTTTCCATATCATCAGCAATATTAGAATTTACACATATTTCTGATTTATGCGATTTCTTAGAGTTTCGTTTATGGGAAGAAATATCACTGGATTTATCTATGATTTTTACGGATTGAAGACTGCATCCTTTATGAAGAGACAAGCGTAACGGTTTTTGTGGAGGAATGGGACGTGGGTATTTCACTGTCCTTACGTAATCTGATGATGTTTCAGAATCGTACATTTTTGATCGCCCGTTATGAATACCTTTTAAAGATTGGTAATTCGGCTCGGAATCGAAATCTACTGATTTGCAGCTACGATCATCTCTAAAATGTCTACGACCACTTTCTCCTGAAGATCTGTTGCTATTATTGTACAAAGAAGTTTGTAAATCTTTTGTGTACCTAAGTTTCTTTTCATCTACTAAATTATCATTTTCTTTGTTTCTATTGGTATCTAAGCTATTAGAAATATTAATAACATTTAAGTGCTGATGACTTCTCGGAGAATTCATTTCTTGATAATATTTCAAATTCAGTCGAGTAGTTAAATCATTTTTTTTTCTTGAAACATCATTTGCATAAAGTTTGGGTGAATTTTCTCTTGGTGACTGACTAATACATAGATGTACAGCATTGTTATCTTTGTGGAAGTTATTTACGCTGCGCACATTTATTCCATTTTTCGAAATGTCATCTTCTGATATCTTACTATCGTTTTTATGATGTATTTTATTGTAAAGTATTGGTAAATCATGTATTTTTCTGATACTATTTCTACTGGAGTCTGTTCCTCCTATCACAGTAACTTTTGAACCTTTTTGAAAAATCTGTACCTCCGATTCGGGTGGTTTATGCTTTTTAATGACAAAATCATTTGGATCTTTGGTTGAAGAAATTTCATCTTTGGAAACTTTTGATAATAATTCGGCAACTTGTTCTTCTAAATAAGAAATACGATGCGTTAAACGAAGATTATCGCTACGAAAACTATCCCGCAAACGTTCAGCTTCTCCTGCTTTCTCACGGTATGTATCCAACTCTTCTTGTAGAAATGATATGTTTATTTGATCTCTTTTACTAGAACTTCGCAATACCACAATTTGAGCTGGGTTTGGTGAAACAGAAAGAAGACGTATCATATCATCTCGATTCTTAAGATTGAAAGTATTCTTTCCATTAATTTCTAACAATTTGAAATGAAACGTAGATAGTTTTGAGTTCGTGAGTAATATGTAAGTTAATAATTAAGTACCTCTGTTGGAAAAAAATCCTGCGTATAGGTACTAAAAGTGAAATTTTTTGAATCATCTTTCCCCGCAATACAAAAAGATTTATTCACCTGTCTCCTTTCATCATTCCAGAATTTTCAGCAGACCATTCTACGTACAGTCCATCTCCATCTTCTGATACCTTTGCACCAAAACGTGGACTTTTGGGATCATACGTAATTTCTGTGGTGTGTACAGAAACTGAGAATTTATTTTGCGCAAAGCTGCCAAATAATAACATTTTTGTGAATATTTTTTCGAAGGAATACCAATGTATTTTAAAAATTACGTAGGTAGAATAATTTAGTCACTCACTTGAATAATGTGGTATTTTCTTTCTGTAAAGTAATTGTGTCACATTCTTCTAAACAAACTTTTAGGCTTTGAATTTCTTCTAATATGCTTAACAGATTTAATTCTTCCCTTCCTAACTGATATTCTAATTCAGCTTGTTGTATTCTAATATCTATATTGCTAAGCAAAAAAAGTTTAGAAAGTAATAACATCGCAAGATTGCAGGAGGTATATTAACAATACTAAGATCGTACTCTGTAATATCCAGTCTTTCCAAATCTAATTTGATATTTTTAATTAACAGAGTTTTGTTTTCCATTTCATGCTTCAGCCTATCGAGTTTTTCTTCTGCTATTTTTCTGTCACGGGATGAATATTCATTTTTATGTTTTGTTTGCAAATACGTCGTTGACAATTTGTTTGAATTTATTGATGAGTTGAGCTGTCCTCTTAAACTGTAATTCAATAAATCAATAATCCAACATACTTAGTTTTTTAGAAGTCATATTTTCATTTATTAGATATCATGCAAAAAAAAATACATAAATAAGAACGTGAAAAAATCCATATCAATTCTGTGCAAAAATTCGATTTTATAAATTGAAATGTGAAACTGTTTAGGCTACTTTTTTTGTCTCATCTGTGTCTGCGGATAGATACTCAGTGGCGTAGCCAGGAGCACTAAGGGGTCTGAATCCTCTCTTGAGGATAAAAACTTAAAAATTTTGTATATTATACCAATTTTTTTTTAAACTTCTGAAATGCACTTTTTGATTGTTAAAAAAGTCTTTTTTTCTTCTAATTTTCACCCTCTTTCATCTCTTAAAAAAAAATTATTGTTTATGTTAGTTGTTACCTATGAATAACGTTTTCTTTATCTTTCAGAGCATTCTTCAGAGCATCCATTTCCCTTGCTATGTCTTTTGATGTTCTGTAAATTGAAGCATTATCCTCGTTTTGAGGCGATTTCGAATACGTTGATAGTGAATGAGATTTATTATCACTGGTAAGTTGAACCGCATTGTCATCCACATTGATTTTACTTGGCAAGTTTATATTTGTTGGAGTTAATACTGAATTCATAGAAGTATTACTAGTTGAAATTTTTTTCTTTCTAGGAGTGGTCGAAAGAGAATTTTCAATTCTGGCCATCTAAATGTTTGAAAAAAATTTCAATCAAAACATTATTTATTTTAAATGGTAAATAGGTAGGTATTTAAAAAATTTTACCTTTGCTTCTAATGTTTCTAATTGTGCCATTCTTGGTTGCAGTAATACTTGACCCGTATGCAAAGCGTTCTGAAAATTGACAAAAAAAAAAAGTTGACAGACTGCACTGAATAAGAATTAATTTCATATGGATACTGAAAAAAAGAAGTGTAATGCTGGTGTAAAACTAAATCTATGTTATAAACATCAAAAACATTATGATTCCGGCCGGGATCGAACCGGCGACCTTCTGCGTGTAAAGCAGATGTGATAACCGCTACACCACGGAACCACATACTGAATCAGAGGCAATCATTCAACTTCACCAAAAAATTTTCGTTCGAGATAAAAAAAAAAGATTCAACGATAATATCTAGAGTACTTAATCAACATCTGATCGTAATTAATTATTGAAAGTAAACTAATAATGTACAACACAATCGGTATGCTTGAAACTTGTACAGTTTGATAGTGATAGCTCATCAAGAGGAAACATTTCAATAAGTGAAATGAAAAATTGCTTTTTTACTCGTGTTGCAACAATTTGAGTCATTGTAAAACTTCGAAATTGTTTGCAAAAAAATTTGAAATCACAAATTCGACATAAAAAATTTTATGATTCCGGCCGGGATCGAACCGGCGACCTTCTGCGTGTAAAGCAGATGTGATAACCACTACACCACGGAACCACTTGTTAGAACAGGCTCGTTCAAGCACTACATTAGTACATGCATTTCTGAACTCGTAATAAATTTTTTTAATATTTTTCAAAATTTCAAATTTTCTTTTCAGATTTTGAGAATCATGAAAAATTTTGAAAACTTTCACTTTAAAAGATTGAATTTTTGAGTACTTAATATCCATAATGATGAATTTCATTATTTTTTATTATTAAATAAAATAGGTACCTACACCTAGGTGTATAATAAGTAATATTGGACTGGACTTACCAGAGAACAAGATCTGTGCGGCGTTGTATTCATGTACTTTTCAAAACTATCATTGATTGATTCATCATTTTTGGTACTTGTATATACCATTATATTCTTTTTAGAATTTCTGAAACATGAATATGAATTCATTTTTTTTTTAAATTACTTCTTCGTCTTAGACGAAACTGAAACTGAAACTGAAGAAATTTTATACCATGCCTACATTATGTGATTTAAATACTCGTAATTGATTTAAAATCCATCATGAAAGAAAAATGAGAAATTTTGCAAAATCAATTTCAAATAAATTCGAAACAGTGAAACTTGCTTTGATTTCAATTAAATTCGTCTAATTAACTACCCACTTAAACTTCAATTCAGTAATTGCAAATAGAAAACATTTGCGACCAAAAACTTCATCGTAGATATGCGGCATGGTACGGTGCAAGAAGGAATTTTTTTCAACCAATAGACTGGTATAATTATGAGATAAATATATAAGGGCTTTACGAACCTATCTGTAATATGTATAATGTAGGGTACCCAATCTACTCATGTTCATCCATACTTACCTTATAGAAATAGAAACACACGATACTGACGAACAAGTAATTCCAGATGAACATTTGAGTGCAAGCCTCTTCTGTATGGTGGCAATAAGGGGAGAAAGCGAGAATTTCCTCGAGCAATAAGATTTATGGTCCTCAGAAAAAATTTATTGTTTAAGAAAAGCGAAAAGCATTTGATATTTGAGTATCTTATTATTTTGCTGGCCTTGATTTTAGAAATGAGGTCAATAAATGGGGACTTGAAAGCACTCCTGTCCCAATTCTCCTTTAAATAAGACATTGCAGCATAAAATTACAAAAATTTCGATTTTTTTGAAATCAGGTTTTTGGTACCTAAAATAATTTTTTAAATATTGAAAAAGTGAATGGGTTTTATTTTTATTTCACGTTTATTTAAGAAATCCACGAATAAATTTTTACTATAGGTACTCTTATTTCAATTCTCTCTTACTTATTGTTTTTTTTTTGTAACGTAAAGTGATTTTAGATTTTAGATATTCTAAACTTCATGTAAAGTTTATGTACTTAAATTAGCTGTTTTGTAAGATTGCATCAGAATTGCTCAAAAAATTGAAAAGTGTGAAGAAGGATAATTTTATAAAAAGACTCCATGCTTGATTCAATCGATATTCATGTACTTTAGAAATGAAAATCAATAATTACGGATTAGTTATGCACCTATATAATGCTAATTTGTTTCTTTTTAACCAATAAATGAATATCAGGTCCAACCTATACATAAATTATTATGGCAAAAACTTAAAAAAATTCAAGGTACGAGATTTTATGTTTTTAATAGTTTTTGTTTCAATATTTAATGGCTGAGTAACTGTACCAACTTTGTAATGGTCATCACTATTTTTATTATTATTATTATTATTTTTTAATTGATTGGCATGTGTATTTATGAAATGTACATAAATAGTAAATATTAGTACTAACCTGAAACCTTTACCGAAACGCCGCTTAATGTTGTAATCTCCGGTATGCGATTTTGGACGATTTGTATCCATGTTATGTAATTAATTCTTTTTCAGAATCCATCTTGATTTTAATCTGCAAAATTAACATTTACAGATGGTGTTATTTAAGTGTAATAAAGTAAATATCTAGCAAGCAAATACCTACATGCACGAATACATAAAAAAAAGGTATACTAAGTACATACAAATTAATTTATGAGCTTAATTTCTATTTTTGAACTTATTAAGACATGTTTGAGATTTATACCCGATTTCCATACAAAATTGCAATATCTTTTTTCAAGGCAATGGCTCGTTAATAAAGAGCACTGCGCTATTGTGTTCATCTTACTTATTTTTACATTCTTGCTTCAATTTCAAACAAGGTCGCCAAAATATAACTCAGCCACTTACACATTCAGATGTATCTACATATGTAGGTATGCAAATAGTCGGCTAATTCTAATCAATCGTAAATCGTTGCTGTATTTTTTGTACGTTTTGAATAATATAAGCCTACATGAACCAGTTATGGTGATTACGTACGCATAACGCGCGTTTTAAAAACACATTGCATCAAACCTTAGTCTCATGTTAGTACAAGCATGGGAGCGGTATTCTTCCGCATGAGGTGTTGAAATAATCGATTAAACGTAGGTATAAGTATTTATTTTAGTTTTGTTTTTTTTTTTGAACAAATGTAATCTTTGGTACCATAAAATTTGTAAGGTTGTGCGAATACTTTTTCGCATATTTCTCACAGTCTCATTAACAGATAGTTAGCTAGATACATAGTTGCTAGTTAGACAGATTCAGTATAAGTATAAGCAAGAAAGTAGGTATCCGGAATGGTTATAGGCAGCAATAAGCTGAAGTAGATCTATCAAATTCTAGCAAATTAAGGACAAAGTAGAAGCTACTGAAGTTATGTATCCGGACCTAAATTGTGAAATAATTCCTGGCAATTACAAGCATCGTTAATAAAATCTTCAATTTTTTTCAAATTCCAACGAAGTAGTTGAACTCGAAATGTTCCTAAATTAAGTACTGTAGGGATCTTTGTTATAAAAATGGGTACCCGATGCGACGTAGAATCCAAAATTCAAAGATCAACTCGTAATGTGTATTGAAAATACTTATAACCTGGTTTAAGTTAGATTTTTTCGCTGCGATGCGTGTTTCAAATCAACCAGCTAACTATAGGTTAGGTAGATGTGCCTATCTGGTGCGCGAAGATAGGTGCGTATTATTATTCTTCCTTAACATCATGCAAATTGAGAACCACAGAAACTCATCACCTAAACTGCTCCATATAGCCGAAGGCTGAACAAGATACTCTTCGCTTCGATTTCTTTTTCTACTTCAATTCCTTATGGTATCTATTATCTTATTATCTTTAAGATAGCAAACGTAAAACAAAAAAAAAAAGATCATACAGATACTCCGTCGTACCTTGTACGAGCATATAAGACTTATTTTTTTTTTTTTTATCTTTCATCTTATTTCTGCTATATCCTGTACTTGAGAGCCAATATTGCTCTATAGCTGTGTACAAATTTTCCCTGAACACTTGCAGCACTGTTAGCAGTTGTGACAACATTATTTTCTAATCTTTAAATAACTGATTATAAAAGGCACTTATTTACTATACCTATTCTAATTCGTCTTTAAAGTTAACCATATTGACAAATTCTGGTTGATCGTCAAGTTGATGATATTCGATTGGTTACAGCTGGTAAGTAAGTACGTGTCGTAAGTATTGTTCAAAAATTTAATAACAATATTACATCCAAGACCTCAGGCCTAATTGAAATTTATTTACGCCCGAATGAGTTTGTTTTTTAACGCGGCACGTTCGCGTTCGATGAACGAAGGTACTAGGTAGGTAGTCTTGGTAAGGCACCTAGTGTTTCGTTGACAAAAGCTAGTTAATTTAGACTTGTGTGTTGAAGTTCTTGGAAGAGCTTACCCTACATATATAGGTAGACAATATTAAAATGTAATTAATCGTATGTGATGATAGAAAGTTTAATTGTCTTATCGGTGCTAGTAGTAAACACAGAGCTCATGCTGATTCAAAGTAGGGTATACTAACTTTTTCTGAAATTTATCGCTTCATGAATGTAAATACCTATGTTTGAAAATTATTTGTTGCAATTGATTAAATTTATACATACACAAATGAGAAAACCAATTGAATTGAGGTGTCGATGTTATATAACTCAAGAATGTTTTTATTTAGAAGTTGAATGTATATTTAATATTGAAAAATTATGTCAAAATGGGCAACTCGAAATGAAACAATCAAACCATGTAATGAATGGTACGCATAAATACGATATAAATGAGCTCGTCGGAAAAGATTAATTTTTTCAAGATACAATAATTCCAAGTCTAACGCGAATTGCATATTTTACATCCACTAAAGCAACAAGTTTCTAAGAAGTTTTGAATTAGTAAAAATTACCAAGTTTTGTTCATTTTCTCCCATCATTCTACCAACGATAACAACACCTTCACACCGTAGGTAACACGCGGCCAACCTTTTCTTTGCAACTTGTTTTGCTATGGATGAGAAAACACAAAGTTACACACCATCAAACACAATGGACAAATTAAACATACCTCCTGTCTTCTCATTACTCTGTACCTTACCTATGTGTATATCATAATTTGATATTGCATTTAATTTATGAAACACCATTTTTTTTTTGTTTTGAAAAATTCGCTCTTATTTCATAATTTATATGCATTGGTACCTCTGTCTTTACTTTACCTAGGTACACATATATTTGGGTACTCCACACCTAAAGAGAGAATTCATTTCTAAAATATTACGCATAATGAGTTACTACTAATCGGCAACGATGCATCGAAGTTGAAAGTAGAAATGTCTTTCATACTGCATGGGCCAGTTTCATTTCTTTATTTTAGAGAAAATCGCTTACGTGTATACTTGGATACGATTGAAATGGCCTAAGACTAATAAAAAATACGTTTTAATGGCAAATTTAGAAGTAACACATGCAATTAACCAAG
The DNA here is from genome assembly GCA_900060175.1 of Ferrisia virgata. Lineage (NCBI taxonomy): Eukaryota > Metazoa > Arthropoda > Insecta > Hemiptera > Pseudococcidae > Ferrisia > Ferrisia virgata. Next base: position 51,313 of record FIZR01004686.1, read on the forward strand.
TGCGTAAATGTTGAATGCTTGTACGCGTTGTCCATTGGATTTTCAAAGATCAAATACCTACACGAATTAATTACCTTAAACGGACAAGCCCGAAAATAACATAGATCATCAGATTGTTCTCATGAGAAATGCTAAAATGATTACAGCGATACGGTGCACCCTCTCCCTCCCCTTTTCCCCATTAAGTGGTGATAGTAGGCTTTCGTGTGGGGAAGGGGTGCTCGCCGAGAATTTTTCTTTAAAAGGAAAAAATATGCATCTCGAGCGACGCGAGGGTGAAAATTTTGAAAAATTTCAAGCAAAAATAGCATAAAGCGTCTGAAAATCAACATTTTAACGTGTTTCAGAGCTGTGAACGTTGAATTTTACAGTTTTTTTAATGTAAAAATTGGGGGAAAATAAACCGGCGGAAGGGTTTAATACCCCGGGACCCCTGTATTTAAGCCATTGTTCCTCATATGTTCCTCTCTACGTAAATGGTAAATCTCTGTAAATGTTTATCATTTGTTAAAAACAGTTGAGAGCTCTTATAATAAATGCGAGGAAAGGGAAACGAGTCTCAAACAACAAAACATATATGTAATGAACAATGCCTCAAAGGAAGGGGCGCTACACTTTTTTTGAGCGGTTGGTTGAAGTTTTATTTTTTCAGTAAAGAGTTTGTGGTAAAAAAAAGCACTGTTGTTTTGAGCTCTGCATTTAGAAAAATGAATTGAACAGTATATCCGAACGAAGTGTGAGTGAAATTTTGAAAGAATGATTTAAAAAAAAAAACAGTTATAAAGTGTATTTTTAGGCGGCTTATGAGATAAAATTAGTATAAATAAAAAAATTTCCAAGTTTTTTGTCTAAAGGGTAGATAGAGTAGGGAGGGGGGGGTTGAACTCATCTCTAACTATAACCACTGATCGAATGCATACTCAAAAATATGGCTAAGAAATGGAATGCACATCTTTGCTTTTCAGCCTGATTTTCTATGTCATATTATCAATGAAAACGAAGCTATTAAAATTTATCGACCTACAGCATATGGGGGGGGGGGATCAAAAAAACCATTTTTGGGTCCCAGAAGATCATTACGACCATTTTTGACCATGTCAGATAATTATTTTTATTCATTTTTTCCTCCTAAAGATTAAAATTATTTGCTCAGCTCGATATCGACTAAAATTGATTAAATTTGAGAAATGGGCTTCGATTGGCAACGAATCTGATATTCTGGAGTTGGGTTGACCTCAGGTCAAAATTCAGGTGTGCCTAAATTCGGGAGAGGGGGTGTTGAAAGGCTAAAATCAAAAAAATTGTTCCTCTTTGAGCCAATCGATAGAGAATCTAAAGTTGTATAACGAATCCAAAAATCTGTTTCCTAGGTCAATTAGGAGAGGAGATACCAGGGTTTTTCTCTCGTTGATCTTGAAAAAGATCTGTTCCTTCCCTATCATGTCGAGTATAAATTTAAGAAGTTCAAGAATATAACTTCACCGCATCGCTGAAATTGTCGTAATTTAAAAAACTAATGGTACCTACCTAATTACACCAATATCTTAATATAATCTCACTACAACACGCATCTAAGGTGATATGTGTCAGTAATCGTATTCTTTGTCTCGTGGGTAACATTGCTTTATAATATTTCAAACATTACGACGATCTCAATTCTTCATTGTTTTGAACGTACATTTTCAAATATTATAATTTTGATATAGGTAATTGTAAGTTTGATACCACAGGCGCAGGCGTAACATTATAATGGTGCATGTTAATCCATTATAGCCGTTCACCATTCTTAAAACCAATGCCGTATACTCCTGAACGAGTGAACAATCAATTGCTTATCGAATAAGATGTAATTTACTGCACATATCTAATGATAACATACCTACGTAGGTATTTTTGTTCACAGATTTAAAAAATTTTCGACGATAATTTAAAAATTCGTTCGCGGATGCGGACACATTGAATGATTAGAGCCCTCTTAATTATAGAGCATCATAAAAATACATATGTGCACCGAGTTTGGTTTTTTCACAGTTATTAACAGTAATATCGACTTCAACGTAGACATCACACGCATCCCTTTTAATTTTCATTTGTATGTATCGGACTTCCAACGGTGAACACATGAATTATGGGTGAACATCTGCGCGATTTCTCCCATGTAAAAAGTACGGTACCCACTCGAGGAATGTTCTTACAATATTTCAGTTGTTGTTTTCAAGGTTGGAGAGTACCCTGTTCCTTCTCTTGATTAAGAACAGTAGATAATTTATCTCAGAAAATAACTTGTAATGTGAACAATTTTCCGTTTAAATGCCGATTGATAGGCAGAGGTCTTACAATTGTTTCCACACGTATCTACTTAAACAATACGACTCTGTATGTGAAATTATTCGATCTACCAAGTCGGCTGATAAAAACGTTTCATCGGAAGGTTTTAAAATAAAAATTATTTAACGAAGAGTGAGCTTCCGCCAAAGTGAATACAAAAACGATAAATATTTCATTATTATACGAACAACTCTCGAAGGTTCAATCAAAAAGGAACAGCTACCAACCTAACCATACACCATATCAGCCATAGTTAGGGTTCAAATTAAACCAGTTCCCAACTTCCTATTGCTCGTCGTTGTTTGTAGTCGGGATGTAGATACGATCATAGTGCGAATCGTATAAAAACAAAGAATACCGTCCAAGTTTCACTGCTTTTTTGTTTAATGATAAAATTGCGTTGGTATTTTTTAAAAATAATTACTTATTTTCTAAAATGAAAAATTTTTACATATGAAAATTTTATGAACAATCATATTACGTACAAATAAACAGTTCATATGTTTTTTGATTCCTAATAACTTCTGAAAGGAACAGAGGGAATAATTCCTATAAATTTTCGAATTGTTAATATTAATTAAAATAGGATAATAAAAGCAAAGTGGACGCTGATAATAATTCTGTATCATTTTAATTAATATTTAGTGCGTTCATTTAAATTATATTTTTACTTACAAATGATTAGTGTACAGGATTTTATAATTGCCGAATGGTAATTTAGATAATTCTCAATTTTTTCTCCTCCTACAATTCGATGCATCATAATTTCTTCAACAAAATGAATAGAATCTGTAATTATCTACAAATACATCACTACACTTGGAAGTTCACTCACATAGGTAGTTGAAACTCGACACAAATCATCTCAACTCTTGAATTATAAAATTAAATGATTGCGTTAATCAAAATTTAAAAATAAATGTATAATCGACCGTTAAATGGCACTACAAATATTTACGTTGAAAATACTTTGAAAAAACGAACGACTTTAATGCACGCACACCAACTAGTTGTTAGACTTGTTTACGACAAGTCTGAAGCAAGCGCAGAAAAAACCGCTTCACGCTTGAAAGCAGAAACGAATATTTGATCAGTGTTGCCACTGAATACTCATTTTTTCTGTTTCTTTAGATGATCGTGAAGAATTTCAGAAAAAAATTAGAATGCCAAATTACCTTGATCCGTTCCGAGGTCAATTTTAATTATTTATTTACATACCACTTTCTTCCGCCTTATGATATTTTCGTAGGCAACATGTATAACGTGTATTCACCTTCAAGATCAAGAACGTGCTGCACAGAACGTGCTCTAATTCAGTAAAATCCCCGATAATTAAAATTGACACTGAACTATTCAAATTTGGTACTTGAGCAATGCGCAGGAGTTATCGGGATTTAAAAAATGTTTCCATACATCTTCGATTTCGTCTTTCATACACCGTCTCTTTTCGATCATAAGAATCGTTACTTAATCAAGATTTGCAAACCATGCATACACACAAAAGAATAAAATACTACATCATTGATTTAGATGAAATGTAATTTTAAATTTACAGTTTCTATTATTAATACATCATGAAAATAAAAACGTCTTCTATATACTTTTATAGGTATTAATGCTTTATTGGAATTCAGTATAATTTTTAAGAAGCACCATTATCTCAATTAACGGAATTTGTACATTATCCAGCTATTAAGCGCCAGCACAACTGTACTAAATTCGAATATCCTGCAGAGGCTTTCAAAAATAACACAACACGTAATTCATTTGAAAAATAAAATAATATAATACGTTACAGAAGTTTAATTTTTTTAAAAAAGCACAATTCAAATTTATCACACAACTATTACGAAAGCTTGCATGTAAATTACCAAGTAGGTATTAAAGTTTTTTTATTGTGAAATTTCAATATATACTTACTCATAGAAAAATATTTTAAAATAAGCTCGTAATAAATTTATTGATAAGTTATGAATCACGCGTAGTAAATTATTTGTAAAGAAGTATCTTCTTGGATCGAAAGAAAAAAAAATACAAAAAAGAATATAATATATCAAATAAAAAGTTTCTCTAACATCAGATTTAATAAAAAATTACTGTTTTTCAAAAAAATGCGCCCCAAGTAACAGCATTATTCATAACGTAGTTGTTTTTCTTATAAGTTTTTTGGCGTCCAGATAGATTCGAATCATATTACGATATTGATAACGAGCAAGAAAAAATTACATAAGTGAGATCAATTTTTGTAATGATTCGAAATAAATCTGCACCGTATAAGTCGAAAAGAGCGTAAAAATAAGCTCAAATTTTCAAACCAAAATTAAAGCGATGTTCCGCACTTAACGCATCTTTAAATACAGTAAAATGTTCTATTCTATACCTAATAATGAAGTCAAAAAAAAAGATAACACATCCACTTAAAAATTCATCTTCGCTAAGCTTTTACAATTTAACACACAATTATTAAAAAAAAAAAATTAATCTGTACATCTATTCGCTGTTAGAAAATGGTAACGCCAAATAGGTATCAATAAAATGAATGTTCTTCGTTATAAAATATGTCATCAGCAAAAATCTACAAAAAAGAAAAACGTAAACATACATTACGTAAAAAAGAAAAATCATAAGCACTGGATTTCATATTTTTATCATAACGAGCCATACAAAACTTGATACAAGTTAAAAATTAACAATTAAGAGGGTCGAAGAACTAAAGAAATAAAATAAGTAATCACCAAAATTGAAAATAATAATTAGAAAATCTTTGAATGACTAAGAACAAAAAATATATTCTATTTGATTTACTACGAAGATAATTTTAATTTTATAATTTTTTAATGTCCATTGATAAAACTAAATTAATATTCATTTCATTACGTTGGTTAATCAACGCAAAAATGAATGAAAAAAAAATAACAAAATGCTTCTTTTCAACACACAAATATAATAATTATTCGAATACTTTGTAAAAAATAATTTAAAAAAAAGACTAGAAATTACAATTGGGTACTCTATGAGAGAAAAAAACTCAATTGAACTAATTTTACTTACTTCAACAGCAATACATTAAACATAAAATTAACAATAAAATATTAAAAATGATAAAGCCAATAAAACTCTGAACTTGTTAAACACATCGGCACATGAAGTATTAACTGAAGATTAATTACGCCGATGTTTAACATTCCAACAAAAAATAGGTATCTTTTTGTTTATCTAAAAAAAATAATATAGTGAAATTATATTTAATATTGAATGATTGAATCCTTTAGAATTTTTCATCTTGTTGCTGAGAGCGGTATGTGATTATGGCGCAAATGTCAAAGATCATTTATTTGGTAAATAGTCTTTCGCTGAGGTTGCGGCGTGTACTGAAATTTATTTGGAGCCGGCGTATTTCGAATGAGATCATTTCTTCGAAAATTATAATGTTGAGGTGAACCGGGGACTGAACTACTTTCCGAAAGCCTGCGAGGAGGCGGTTGAGGAGGACAGGGAGAAACATATCTGATATGAACACAAAAACGTTAAATTATACTTGAGGGAAGAAATAAAAAGGACGAAAACTATGCAACATGTAAACCTGAACAAACCTTCTAGATAATAACGGAGAACCATCGATGAACAGCCGTCTCGAGGCTAAAGGCGAATCTGGTGGTTCGTAAAAATTACGTTTCATCATTAAAGGTGATGATGGAAAATTGGCCGGTGAGGAACTGTTCGAAGATAATCTATTGTAACGAGGTGGAGGACTAGGAGGTGCTGGTGACGGCACAGTTGGAGGAGAACTTCGACCAACGTCTTCAGTTGGATTTAAATGAAATTTTAGGTATGAAGAAAACTTTTTTTTCGAACCATTATGAGTATTCTCCTCAAATACTTTTGCTTCGTCCGCAATCTTGACACTTTCAGTTAAATACCTACGACTAGGAGATAACGAAGCTGATCTGCAATTAGAATTTAAATAATATTAAAATCGTCTAAAATGAATGCAGAAAAATGAATCGTTCTGCAGATACTCACCTATAATGTGATGACGCGATAGGGTAACTAGTTAAGTGATTATTCAAGTTGTAGTTCGGTTGATGATGAAATTTTTGCAAGACTAGAGGACTCGTGTTTTCAGTACCATAAACACTATTATAATTGTTAGAGCTAATAGAAGATGATTCTAGTGGATATCGTCTTCTTAAAAGGGGAGACGCATTGAATTTATTTCTGAAAGTAAAAAAAATCATACAGCACTAGCACAGAAGTGCTGATACAAAATTTAAAGTAAACATACCCGCTAAACTTATGAGGATCCCATTCACTGAGTTGTAAACCATTTACACCATATTGAGCATCTAATGACCGAAAAGGTGAATATTTACCGGAATGATCGCCATTTAAAACAATATTTTCTAACCCTGTACGACGACTTTGATGGCTCGAAGTTGGAGGTGGTGGAGGAGGAGGTTGTCTTCTAGTGGATGACGACAACGATGTCGGCAAATACCTGATGAAAAATGAAAGGAAAAATAAGATTCTTGTTGAACGAACGATAATTGAGGAAAGTTGTCGAAGGTGTAGAATAACTTTGCGCCTTGAAATAAGAACATGAAAAACTACTACGTAACAAAGAAATCAAAATTTATTCTCGTTCAACGATATTGACACCGTTCAACTAATTTTCTCTCTAACAGCACTAAAAAAAATAAAGCAGATAACTGCGCATACTACCGTTGAAAAAAAAACTACAAGTGAAACAATGATATTTTGTACTATTGCAGAGGACTCTTTACTGAGTTTCACGATTGATTTTATTGAATATTGAGAAGATACAAGCGAAAGTAAGCGTACTGAAAACGTACAGAGCTTTCCAAATTTTTCTATTAAATATTCTAAGCAATAGCGCAATCAGTCGTTGGGATTCGTGTGAAAATCGATCAACTTGTATCCATAAATACCATCCGGTAAAACTTTTACTTCATTATCATAAAAATCCAAACTTCAGGTTCTGCGATCATAGATAGTTCTAGTATCTCTCACAATATTTATTTTTCCATTACAGATAGAGAGAGAGAGAAAATAAAAATGAGATTCAATTATGTACACAATGCTGTATCATGAATAAGAAATCGGTTTTGCGGTGTAAATAATGAAATAAAGAAATGAAAATGAAAATAAAAATCTCAAAAATAAAAATAAAATTTTATATAATACACACAGCCATAAAAATTAAAAAAAAAAAGAAAAAATAAAACAAAAAAGAAATTAATCATTTATCCATAACTTGAAACCGGAAAATTTACAAAAAAAAAAAACTGGAGCACTGTTTACACGGTAAGGTCCCAGCCAACCTTCTTATTAATAAACAAATTTTTGCAGATACCACTTCGTTCGAAAACTGCATAAGGAAAAAATAGTTACAGGTCAATGCCACTGATATCAATAAAAGACAACGAATGTACGCGTTTCGAATGTAATGCACTAAATGATCTACGCTTCACAATACATTAATTGAACTTTAATTCTCATACACGAGTCGCATTTACCTTAAAGGAGTATTACTGTTGGAGTTGGATACCGCTTTCGCATACCAAGCTGCTACATCAACACTTTTTAATTCGTACCTTTTAAGGAAAGGATACTCTAATAATTCTTTGTACTTTGGACGATGACTATAATCTTTTGTTAAGCTGAAAGTAAACAAAAAACGTTATCATTATTCGGAAATGATATTTGTGGCATTACCATTTTATACATACCAACTAGAAACAAAATTTTGAAATTCTGGAGAAAATCGTAACGAATCGGAAGGCAAAGCTGGTGGATCCTCGTGCAAAACTCGGCTCAGAACTTCAAAATCACATTTACAATCTTTATAAGGGAAAACGCCGGTGGCTAGTTCGACCAACGTTATACCTAAACTCCATACGTCAGCTCGAATATCATAATCTGGTTTCCTAGGATCGGGTGGTTCAATTCTTTCAGGCTATAAAATAGATAAAATATATTTACCATTGAACATTTTTTTAAGCCGATGAGTGATGATTAAAAAAAATAACATTCTATTCACTCACAGCCATATAAGCAGCACATCCAGCATTTTTAGTTTTCGCTTTTGAATCTACAAGCCGTCCTGAGATACCAAAATCACATAGCTTAACGTTTCCTTTCTCGTCCAACAGAATATTTGATGGTTTAACATCCCTATGTATAACTCCGTGCGATTCTTTTAAATAATGAAGCGCTTTCACAGTCTGAAATATGAGAAAAGATCGAGAATGGTACGAAATTTCAAAAATATGATTTGCATAACTTTAATGTACTTACAGCTAATGTAACTTTTCCCAAAATATCTTCTGGTATTGCAGTCTTTAATTTCTTCAATAGTCGATCAAAACACGTAGCCATCAATTCCATACAAATCCAAACATCGGATTCGGTAATGAAGCAACCGAGATAGCGCACTATATAAGGACAGTCCAATGATTTGAATACTACATCTAAATCCATAATAATACGCTTGTTTTCATCGCTGTTTCCGGATCTTCTCATTTGCTAGCAATTTAAAAATGATGATAATCGAGGAAATTAGAATATCGAACAAACTTCTTGTTTCACCATCATACAGGAAGAGAAATACTTACTTTGACAGCAATAATTGTGTTGCTTGGTTTATGTAACATTTTAACAACATGGCCACATGTTCCGTTTCCCAATTCTCCTAAATGTTCTAAGTCGTTGATTTCGGTTTGGTATTTCTGAAATTAAAGGCAGCTTGATCAATAAACGAAGTTTTATAGATGATATTTAGCAAATAGAGTTCCACACATACTGTGCCATTAATATTCAATGAACCATTCATTTTCATAATTTCTTTCATTTTGGTATCAACTTCGCTACTTTCTTGCGACTTGAGTTGCATTAAGGAACTGAAAGGAAGTTCCAAGTGTCGTCTAGTTCTAGTAGGTGTTCCAATTTCACCAACTAAAAGGAGAAGTGAAATTCAACTTAACTTGATAGAACAAAGATGAAAAGCAGCTTGTTATCAAGTTCGAAGAAACGAACTCGCCGACGATGCGACAAGTACTTGGTAAACTTAAGTGAACGTTGATAGGCTTCCACATATCACTTTTTCAGGTTAACATGAAGAAAAATGAGGTGAAAACATCATAAAAAAAAAAAAAAACTCACGTTTAGGTCTACGCCCAGGGCCATGACTAGGACTCCCAGCGAGAGAGTTGTCGCTTTGATGATCTTCATTTTCTGCTCTTAATCTCGCTTGGAGATTCATGATTCTTCTTTCAAAGTCCATGTTTTTATTGGGAATTACTTATTCTAACACAGAATACATACGACATGGTATTGTCGCATAATGTTTTCAACTTTTCAATGTTTAAAAAGAGTACATTATCAACTTTGAATTACCTCTTACACTACATAAAAATCATTATTTTTTTCTTCATTTTAGTCTTTTGGCTTCTCCTGTCATTGTTGCCAAATGATAACAATTTAAATGAGTCAAGTACTTTTTTCAGTCCTAATAATCGTGTTAATATTTCGCTTTTAATTTTCGGTTTCTACTAAATATACATCAGTTTGAATTAATTATAGTTCATAGTTTATCACAACCAATTCATAGAAAATATATGTAATAAAATATCTATGCCGGTATACTACTTGAACAAAATTTTGGTAAAAAGAAAATAACGAATGAATACATTTTTCTTGTTTGCCAGAATCTAGTAGGTGGGTGCACTTGTACTTTCTACTCGCCTCGATATTCTCGATCGATATTTCGATAGTTTCATCTAAAGTTTCATCTTTCATAATTATTTTTATATTATTCATTTTCAGTTTTACTTGATGAATGAAGCAAATGAAGCAATGAATGATGAAATTGAAATTGTTATGATTTAAATCATTTTTTGAAAAAAAATAAGGGTACAAAATAATGAATGTATTTTATTATTGATGAAATGTTTTGAATTATTTTCCAAAAATGAAATGATAGTAAAATTCTGAGATATCCTACAATACAAACCGAGACCAACACCAAGATTACTGAGAAATGACAACCGAGAACCTAAGACGAAAAGGGAGTTCAACAAACGAAACTGTTCAGTTACAGTTACGATCACTATAAAAAATTAAAGAAACGACGTTCTTATCACGTAAATATAATTATTGACATTCATTTTTGATATTTTGGACTTGGGAGCTTAAGTAGGCATTACGGAAGTAAAAGTGTTTGTTAATCTCGAATCGATTTTTTAAACGTCTAATCGATAGCTCACCATTGATTGAACAATGAAGAACCAATAATGCGTCTTTGTTATTTTGGTGTTTGGTTTGTTTTTGATATGATGGTGTTTTTCTCCCTTGAAATTTTTGTCAAATTATTTGTCATTTTACTTTGATATGGTTTTATCGTCGTTGTGTAATCGGCGTGACAAATATTTAGAAGAAAACATAATTTCGGTTTTATCGAATTGTTAATTGTATATTCTGTGAAAATTTTAACCATTTTCGATTCGACGTTAAATTTCTTCTTATGTTCGTAGAAAAGAAGATTTAATTTTCAAAATGGTGTTAAAAACCAGGGAAATTGTAGAGATCATGGCTGACTTGGCAAGACACGAAAATATTCGAGTCAATATAACCGAAAGTCTCAAAGGTGGTTTGGTAACAGGAGCTTCAGCTTTTCTCGGTGGTGTTTTTTTAGGACCTTTAGGAATAGCAGCTGGTATAGTTCTAGTTACTTTTGTAGCGAACGTAATGTTTGTGAAATAATGTAATTCTTTAGTTATGATATCATATATTGTAATGTTTGATTAAAAGGAGCTGCCCTTGGAGGTCTTACTGCGGCCAGCACGTGCACAAATTTCCGTCCTATAGCAGAGATTCTTCTGAATGATCTGACATCAGCTCAACAAGCGCTTTTAGTCAATCGAGTGAGAAATGTAATTCAAAATCTAGGCGTAGAAGACGTGATCGCTTTAACTACATTGATTGCTACTCGGGGAGGTTTACGTGAAAATTTAGTTGATGTTCTACGATTGTTCATAACTAGTGATTTACATTACTCTTTAGCTCGTTAATTTATACGTTCTGTTGTGATATTCAAGGGTTCTACGATTACCCAAACTTTCGCACTTTCGTGCAGTTTATTGTCGTTCATTAGTACATATCAGTTTTATCTTTGAATTTTTACCTATTTTATTATTGAATTGCTTCAAAAGTTAATGGTGTTATATTTAAGAATGTGATTCTCTTTGTTTTAAAGAATTTATCTCTATCAACATTAAGTTGTTGGACGTTTATTATTATACTAAACCTAATTGTATAAATTAAAATTGGTCAATTAATTTTTTAAACTAATCATTCAAAGAATAAGAAATATTTTTTCGTGTATTTTATGAGTCCAAGTGTTTACGGACGGACCAGAAATAGATCAGAATGAAAGTAAAATGAGCTGTGACGTCAGAAGAAAAATGCAACAGCTTTCTCGATTTAAGGGCGCATTTCTATGCCATACAAAAACACTAAAAATGTTTGTAGTGATGAAGACAAAAAGATTAAAATTATTTTTTTCGTTAAACACAAAATACGTAAAAATTATCGAGAAATAAAATGGCTTCTATCTTTCGGTGAAGAATACGGCTTGGTTTTCTGTATATTCTTCCCGCAGCCTGGAATGAGTCAAACGAAGAATTTTTCACTGTTTCTGTGTGGTTGACGATCTTAATTTCTCAATGAAGTGTTTGTGGTGTGAGTAGGCGTAAGAAACACTGAAGTACATTTACAAAAATTAATTAAACGGTACATGGAGGTTTCTCATTTTCATGGCCAGAAAATGCCTTTTCGGGAATTCTATGAAAAGAAATTAGCACAAATATAGATTTTTTTCAAGTTTTCCTTTTTCAATAGGTGAGAATTTCCGTTGTAACTATTCAGCAATTGAACTGAGATTTGGTCGCATACAGTGGTTTCCTCCGATGGTGCGTGGTTTTCCCGGTTTTAATGAATTTATCATTATAATAAACACCACGTTGTTTGAAATATTTACTAAAAACTGCCAATCTATTTTTCAAAATTGTCGCTTAAAAAAATCTCAATGTTTTCATGTATTTCTTATCTTCTGGATAATTTGTAACGTGGATTTGTATATGACTAATTTATCCACTGTTTCGAAATAATAATATCTAATTCACAGGTAGATACACAATACAATATTTTGTTCAAGTACATTAACATGCCTTTATTTTTGACTATTTATAATCAAATTGAAAAAAAGAAACGCTACGCAATAGATATTTAATTGATACATGAGAATTGTAACATCGCTATTAGTACTACAAAGACAAACGCATTGTATGATTTTCAAAACGATGACAACTTGTTCAAATTGAAAAACATTTCCTTTATTTTTACAAATCATGGTATAGAAATTGTTACAGTTATGCATGCATTCAGCAGTTCAATTTGGAAAGAAAAACCGGCCAAAAGTAACATTTAATTTTTCAGTTAGAAAAACTATGTTGGTATAGTATGGTAAAGTTATAGGTACAAGAAAATATGCACGTACCAAGTACGTACAGAAGCATTATGAACGATCTCAAGTGTTCAAAAATTAAATTATGCAGCTTACCACTAACCAACTTGAACATGAAATTTTAATCAATGGAATGTTCACACCAAAAATGTACCCTTTAGTAAATCACAATACATATGTAATACTTAGGTATATTTTTTGCTTTTTGATAGAGATAGAAAAAATTAGTAAATGCGATAACGAAAATTCCGATTTTTTTTTTTTTTTATAATAAAATGAATTCAATTACCTACCTATGTAATAGGTGGGCATTTAACTGATAGATATATAGAAATAAATTAAAGTACAAAAATTTCAAAGTAAGCTCATCAGAATATCCAAAATTGTGGAAATATTTGGTGAATTAATTGTATAAGTATGTTGAATTATCACAAAATTGCACTTACACTACTCATAAAAAATAACAAGAAAGTACTATACTTACATGAAAAATTGAATAAAACGTACGCATAAAGTCAAATTAATTCTAAAAGTTGTTCATTACAAAGATTAAGCTCATCATTTTTGAAAATTTATCCAATCCATTTGAAAAGGAACACACGATGACACATGCACCTAAAATTCCATTTCGAATATGGGCCACTTCCTTGAAGTAAAAGTATCATTCTTTCAACACATAAAATCTATGAACTTTACTTTCTCAATTCAACATTAAAAATTTTTCCAACAAATAAAGAGAAAATATAAAAGATTATGATTTACATAATCACCTCTCTAAATAACTCATACATACGTTGGTAAAAATGTGAAATTTCACCATCCTCGTACGAATTTTCAACAAACATCAAAGCTCATGATAAACTCAGCCATTCAGCAGTTTTGTAGTACAAATTTGGTAACATGATGTCGTGAATTTAAAAAAAATTACAACAACTATGGTAGCTAAATGCTAATAATGAACCTAAATTTCTTTATAAAAAATTATAAATAAGTACATAATTATATTCATATCATTACAGCATTTTGTACCTAATAATTTTTATTTACAGCATACACAGGATCATTCATGATAGGTAATACATACATAAGTTTTTGTAAATTCATCTCAAGTTACTTCCAGGCCAACAGGAATTTATGTGCTTGTAACTTTAATCCTTTGCGGTTAGTTAAAATTATTATTTTTCAAAAATAAAAAGTTCCAAAGGTTTGTATGCAGGTAGATTTATATCATCTGAACTATTATCAATGCAATTTTATCTGAAATTTTATAAAAAATTCAACTTTTCCAAAGTATTTTCAATCAGCAGAATTACGTGTGTTTAAAATTATAAATATGGCTTTTAAAATGAAAAAAATTAAAGTAGGTAACAACATTTGTATCAGCGTGTGTGAGTATGATACACCATATTTTTCACAGGTACCATGAATATTAAAAAGTAAGGAGAACATCGAAACAGTAATTTGTTGGGACGTAATAGTTATCGATTTCTTGTTTGTTACACAAAAAGGAAATATTTTCAAGAGAAAGGTACAAATATTAGGTTTTTTTACATTAATTACCTACAATACTGAGGAACCAGCGAATCAAAAATGAAAACGAATGAACAAATGAAAATACCTATCTACTCTAAAAAAATAAAACATAAAAAAACTAAACTTACGTTGTACAAAATAAATCGTAATAAATTTAACGACTAGAAAATCCCCTATAACGATTAATCGTTCAAATCGGCGACTATTATTTCAAAGAAATAAAAAAAAAATCGATGCACTATTTAGACAATGAAATGCTTTTAAAATTTTCGAATTGAAAATAAGCTCAGTCAAATTTCAAATCTTATTCCTATAAAAATAGCTTTACATAACTGTACAAAACAAAAAAAAAAAAAACTTGCTGATGCATAATATTTTCATCTTTCATCAAACTTTAAATTAGGTATTTCTTTATCACAATTAACGAATTCACGCATAAAACAAAAGATAGATACTTAATTTTAAACAATAAAACTACACAAGTTGAGAATATTTACAAAATTTTCCCAGCGAAAAACTACGGTTTCAAATTGGTAATCTCAATTCCACTTAATTTCAACAAAATAATTTGTAATAAATTGATTGTCTGCCGTAATTGGTGTATTGATGGCTGTCTAATCGTTTTGTCGTTACTGAACGAACTTTGTTCCGTTATTGGGTTCTTTTTATCAGCTGCTTTGCTTCGTTTTTCAAATTTAGACAAACGAATAATTTTTCTATCACGTCTGCTGGTTTCTCCTGCGTAAACTGCGAATTAAATAAATTATTAAATACAGATCGAAAAAAATAACAATCAAAATACAAGAATATAAATTAGTTATCATAGGTCCATCCAAACTAATCCTGTACTGGATCATGTATAAAGGTTAATTCTGTAGTATAACACTACGAAATACATAATACGATACCTATAATATGAAACGCATGTTATTAAATAGTTTCCCAATATTGCTTAGGATCAGGAAACGTAGGCAACAATAATTTTTATACTTATTCTCATGTCATACGCGCATTCGTACAAGGACATTCTTCGTACGTGGGTACTTACCTATCTATCTAGTGTACCTACCCAGTACCTAACATAATATTTCTACTAGATTAAAAACGGGTGTGCCTAACAAATGAAGGTTCTTTCATATGTAATTGCGCAAATGCTGATATGTGTAGGTATACAAATTTTCGGCACACATGAATAATCAGTACCTATAGGTTACCTTTCTTTTAGAATGGCAGATATTATTATACGGTATGTGTTAGCTCTGTACCTATCGTGACAGCAACTACTAGCACATTTTGCTCCAAATTAAAAAGTACATCAAGTGACTCGAGTGAGTATCTAAACCAATACGATTATTGTTACTTAAAATGAAACAGAAAAGGGCTGTGATTTGATTTGTTTCATTGATAATTGACTATTAGAGAAGTTGAGCATAACTATAACCAATAGTTTTATATTTTTTCATTTAGGACAAAGTAAGTATGTGAGTATATCTTTGCGAAACATGTAATAAAAAGTGCGAATTGTTGGCCAAAATGAATTTCTTTCGAATTAGGTAGGTTAAAAAAATCTGGCAACAACTCAGAAAAGCAAAAATCGCTCTTGATATGTGGTTAAAATATTAGCGTTTGACATTCTGAATTTTTCATTTCAATAAAAATGTCAAAGTCGGTGTTCTCAACATTTTTTTTTTTTTTTTTTTTTTTTTTTTATGAAAATTATTGAAGCAGATACCGAAACATATTCCTAATTTTTTGAGTAAATTTATATGTCTGCTTTCCTAATCTTACATCTTGCCACTTCACAGTGTTTCTATGCGATATACTTATCATAAATGACATTGAAAAAATGAACACTCTTAGAACGTACTTGGAGGAGAAATAGTCTCTTGCTGTCATACAGGAGTCTCATGAAATACTACATGATTGGTATGCTGATAATTGTTAAATTGATTGCAGTTGGTCTTGAATTCAGTCAATAAATGAGCTGATTGAATAGGCGACTCTTTGTACCGTATCCGATATCTCCATGGTTCTTCTCCTCTCCATCCATGTTTTTCTGGATCGTAAGGCTCTAGTGTGTTTATATAGTCTCGTAAGGTTAAAGGACCCATTTCAACGCGTTCTAATGCGCAAATGTGACGATCTCCTGCAAAATAATAATAAAATAAATGCATTTGAATTTATGAATATATGAGATGAACATGAAGTAACAGAGAATGAGAAAAATTTAAATCACGATACGAATGAGTAACAATAAAATACATCAGAAATGATGTACAAAAGAAAGTTTCTAATTAGATAATATACGTAGTAGATGTAAGTTAAATAGATACGCATAGTATATACGAGAGTTTTGGAAATAATACATGATGCTAGATAATTCCAATTTTTTCAGCGTATTTATTCCAAACCTATTTGCTACAGAATATTCAGCACATCTCTTGAGTAACAATTGATTGGTTTTAGTTTACATTATTAAAAGAACTTCTCTTTTGTTCTGTATTAAAAAAACGAAACAAAAATTAGGTACTTCGAAAAATAATTTTAAAACATTTTAAATGCCATAGGCAATTAGGCATTAACTTTTTAACATTCAAATTGAAAAAGTTTTACGAAAATTGAAAACAGTAGAACGAAGTCCTTCTTGGGTAACGATGTATTCACCGTGTACTTCGCTTATTATAAATACCCCCATACGACGTTTCGTATTACGTATTATTTCCATTTATTCACTCGATAAAGTGGAAATCTAATGTGCCAACATAAGTTGCATAAAAGTATATATGTTTGCTGATCTTGGAATTGGAAGGAGTAATTCCCGCCGCAAGAGTCATGGAAATCGAGATAGGTATTAAAATAGATCTACAGTCGGTACCCAAGGAGGGGAATTTAATATACTCGCTCAAAGTCCCACTTTTCCTCACAGGTGGTGCTGTACAGGCATCTAAAAATTGAACAAATGAGCAATTTCGAAATTTCCATTCAGTTATTAATCTAAGTGGCATACCTTACAGACAAAAATTTTTCCTACAAATTTTGTCATACATACATTTGGATAATCTTCGTTATTCGAGTAGCAATATACGTTTGAATTTAATTAGCACCCTCAAATAATCAACATAGGCAAATCTCATACATGATCTGAAATTCAGCAAAAATTACCTACTAGAAGGCCCAACATTCAAAACCACGATTTGAAGAAATTTTTTGTTTTCAAAATTTTACATTGCCTCAATTACCTACATATACAAGTTTGAAAATAAAAAATTTGTTCAAATGTTGGTTTTGAATAATGGTAGACAACTTTTGCAACATTTTTGATTATACACAAAATGTGCTTATCTTGATTATTTAAAGCGGCTTCCAAAATCCAAACGAATGAGGCCCCTTCATTAACGAAGTAAGCAAAATGTGCATGTGACAAAATTTGTAGAAAAAATTTTGATCTACAAGGTTTGCCATTTGGATCGATAATTAGATCGAAATTTTGAAATTGCTCATTAGTTCAATTTTTATTTGCTTTTACAGCGCCACCTTTGAGGAAAAGTGGGGTGACGAGCGGGTAACTTGAATTCGCCTTATGTGTACTATAGATCTATGCTAATATCTATGTTGATTTCCATGACTCTTGCAGCAGGTTATAGTCGGAAGTACGTAGAGGTATGTACTTGAATAAGTTACTAAGTGTTTAAATTCTTGTGTAAAACAACAAACCTTGCATACAGTAAACTAATTTTGAGCATTTCATTCACTCGCGTTTTATAACTTCAATTTTGATTTCTTTTGACCGAATTTGATTGATTCACTGTACAAATTACAAATAGGAGGCGAGAAATAGTAAAAAAAACATTGGATGAAAAATCGGCATCCTACTATTTCAAAATAGATAAGGAAAAGATGTTTTTCAACTCAGCAGGGTACCAATTACCAATTAAAAGCAGTTTTACGATATTACACACTTGGATTCAGTTTTACAAGAAATTTACACCTGTAGTAGTTGATAACTACCTACTCCACCAAAAATCAAATTTATATATTCGTAGTCACGAAGCCAGTCTACCTAAATACATTTCAGCGGAATTAATACGTTGCGTAAAAAATTACGCAGGCTTTTACGTAAGTAGAATCAATAAAATAATGCACGGGTTGAAGTCGAGTAAATGTAAATAATACAGGTATAGCTGACTGAATTGAGTGTTTAGTTTTTCGTGGAAAACTTTCGTTGATTAAGTAGGTAACTCATTTTAGTTATTCACGAAAATGTTTGTTTTAGTTGCTTGAAATTTTGTACGAAGCAACGATGATAAATGATGAGGAAATGGGCGTTTCTCTGAAATTCAAAAATTTCAATTTTGAAAGCAGGTAGTCCAGCAAATTAACAATTAAAGTAAATAATTTTTAGTTTTTTTTTTTTTTTTTTTTTTTTCAATTGAAATGTAATTAGGGCACAATAATTGTAAAAGGGAAAGAAATGAACGTGGTACTAATTGTAGAAATTGCAATACAGCATTATAACTGTTCAAAACTTTTGAAAAATGTAGAAATTCAAAATTTTTTTTTAATTTTACCAAAAATATCTCCAATAGGACAAAAAATATTCAATAAAAAAAAACCATTTCAGATGAATTTTGAACTAAAGCCTCCTTTTTAAAACCCGTATGAAAAAATGTTGATAATCTTCTCATTTCATGATACCAATTTTCTATTTTTTCCCCCGATGTTTTACCAGTTTTTTTTGACAATCTCAGATTGTCTATTTGGTGAAAAATTAAATTTTTTTTCAATACATTTTCTGATAATGTTCCCAGTTTTTAAAAGTCTTGGATTGAAATTTCTATGAGGAGTACAAGAAAAGTGGGTAAAATTTTTGTCACGATCATTCAACACCATTTTGCATTAATTACCCTCCATCAAGTTTCAATCTTCGGAAAAAATCGATAAATGGTCCACTCTAGTAGGTTTTTTTAAATATTGAGAATAATTTTCATAATATATTGTAAGCACGAGAATTGAAAAAAGTTTTTTTCCTAACTAGTATTAAGAATAAAAAGGGTTCAATGGGGCTGAAATGTTGAAACCCCCAAAAAGGCAACTTTAGGAACATTACTAAATGTACATACCAAATTTCAACTTCCTACCTCAATTTGGAGGGGAATTATGCGAGGAACAAACATTAATAATTAGAAAATCGAACGAAAAACTACATTTTCAAGGCTGTATGAAAGTGCAACGAAGCTAAAAAGTCAAGACCTTCAAAGGACACATCTAGGATCCCTACTGAATATACATACGTAATTTCAAATTCCTAGCCCAATTTGGAGGGGAGTTGTGCGAGGAAAAAGAAAAAACAACCACAAATCCACATTTTCAGAGCTGCGAGGGTGTACAATAAGGCTGAAAAGTAGAGACCCCCAAAAAGCACAACTAGGATCCCTGCTGAATGTACACATCTAATTTCAACTGCGTAGCTCACTTTGGTGGGGATGTAGGAGAGGAATAGTGCTTTTTAAAGGTCAAAAAAGTGGGAAACCCTCATATATCCCATCCTAATTTGTTTTCTCTATCGATTGACTCAAAAAGAAACCATTTTTGCATTTTTAACCTCTCAGCACCCCCTCCTCTTGAATTGGGGCATAACTGAATTTTAATTCAAGGTCATCCCCACTCATATATATTTAATCCGCTATCGAATTGAGCCGATTGACCGAATTGGAGCAATTTTAGTCGGTATCGAGCAGAGTGAATGATTTTCGTGTTGGGGGAAAAAAATAAAAATAAATATCTGACACGGCCAAAAATGGTCTTAACAGTCTTCTAAGGCTCCGAAACGGATTTTGTTGGTATTCCCCCCCCTTCCACGGATTTGCCGTTGATCGATAGGCTGTGATAGCCTGGTTTTCATTGACAATATGACGTAAAAAATCAAGCTGAAAATAACTAAAAGTATCTCATCATAGGAAAGATTAACTACGAAGAAATGAAACCAGTGTAGAAGAATCACGACAGGTAGGTTTATATCATTCAACATTTCTCATTATAGGGGTTGATGCTTGACGAGAGTTATGTTATGGTTATAATATGTTCTTAATAATAGTATAATGTTATACTAATATGAGTGCATGACTGTACAGCATATGATATGAACTGTACTTCCATTATTACCAAGATGTTGACTAAAAATAGATTATAGCGCGTAGACACGGGTTTAAATTATATTTTTAGTAACAATGCTCGTACAAAATATAATCTCATTATTAAAAAAAAAAAAATCCGTAGTTTTTTTAAAATGGAAAAAACTTTAATAATCACTGTTTTGTCAAATATTAAAAGAATAAATATATGTGTACCAAATATTGATTGTTATTTATTGTAACAATGTGGTATTCATTTTTTTCTACTCAAGGTTAATACGTTTTAAAAACTGTTTTCCGTTGACCTTTTGCGAGTGCTACAAAGTTTCGTTTTAGCTTACGTAATACTGTTTTACTTTTGCCAAATGTTGATTTGTAAAATTTTAATACCCATCTTTTTTTAATATATGTATATATTTTTTTAAAGATAAATTTTTGATTTGCATTGTATTCGATGTGCTAAAATGAGCTTATTGATGCACCATAAACAAAAATATCATAGAATTAAGCATGGATTTTTTTTTTGATCGGATTACACGACCGACCGAACTCGAATAAATAAATTACTTCCATAAACTACCGAAAAAAAAAATACATAATGATAGGCACTTGGTAGATAAAAGTATTCGTATATTTTATGTACTTTAGAGACTTTTATTCGAAAAAATAATTTTTAATAAGGTCGATTTATGTACGGGAAATGAACACCACGAATTCTTAGCACTGACAGGTATAAACAACCGCGTAGAATCGCATGAATATCCATTCTATTCTATACGAAATTTGAAAAGCGCTACGTAGTTTTCATTTCTTTTTAATCAATACATTAAAGAAAAATAATTACAAAGCTGATTCCAACAATAAGTCAATACTTTGTACTTATTATTTATTTGTTTCTGAAAGAATATCCACGTTTTACAGACAGGTTATTTCAAATTTTTCTATTCGTAGATACCTTTTTTTTTTTTTTTTTAATTTCTGAATAATTGAGCACAATTTTATAATACATTCAAAAAAAGTCAACACCATAAGCCACAAAATTAAAAAAACTATGAAAATTACAATCTTTTTTCATGATCCATGTAAGTAGGTACTAAGTGTAGGTATATGTTGTAACGTGAGAATGCGAGAATAAAATCCCTATTTGTAAATGATCTCTCGCGTTTTTATAATACATAATAAACAAATCGATGTACGAAATGATTCTACTTTGCAATAAGTCGGTATTGTTATTCGAAAGTACGTATAAATTGGATAATTAGAATGTGTTTTGAAGAAAACGCGTAGGTAATAAAAAAAAAATGAAAGATTTACCTACTTGGTAGTGGAATATATGTAACAAAAGGTGAATCATAATGACGGAGCTTTTTACTAATTTTAAGCTGGTCTTAATTTAGCTCATTGCGAATGATAAGAGAAAAATCTTAATCAAAATGCAAATCATATTTCAGTAGAAAAAAGGCTGAATAAAAATGAAAATTATCGCGAATATCAGACAAAGGCGACACATTTACGTAAAAATTTTACACAACGTTTACGATTTGAAATTAAGTATTCAGTCAGCTTTTTATGGTACGAAAATTTTCGCGAATTATTTTTCAAAAATACCCGGTTCTTTGTCCGTATGCAAAATGAAAACTTATTTCAAAAGTATACGAATAGGAAAATGAATTATATACATTTTACACAAACTTAGATATTAGCTGCCAAATGATCGAATAAAAATAATATACCGGATTCAAAACGCAAATTTCTATTCTAGTTTGTCAACAGCAACATTACCACGATATGTCTATATTTTTCAACAACTTACTAAACTGGTAAATTCCAGAATACTCTTGAATAATCCATATTTAGAATAGTTGAATAAAATAAAATAATATGCATGAAAGTGTAAGCGAATAATGGTTGATAGGTATATATGTATTGCAGGTAGATATGGTACTTAAGACATACAACGTACTTCTATGTACTTAGTACTTACTTACACCTCTAGATACCTAGAAAAGTTAAGTTATTGCGTTGCGATAGATGCGATAATATTTTAATAATACCAAGATGCCTATATACGTATACTACATATTATATACCTATATACGAATAAGTATCACTGCTTAGTACCTAATACCTATACAGTACCTAGCAGTACGTATCTGGTTGTTTTTTGAATTCGAATTCGCTATTATTACGATGATTTAGTAGGTATTGTTTAACAGCATTGCATTTTTACACGTTTAACGAACATAGGTATATATTTGTGTAATTTTGAAAGAAATCACGTTCAATTTACTTTAATTATAAGTAACGATTGAATCAGCGCATAAAAACATTTTTAGTTACTCGGGACGATCTCTGATAATTTACTATCAATTCACTGTAAAATAACGTTCATTTACAGTCGTTAACAGACCAATACATAAGTTTGTTTATTTGGTAGAATTTTTCGACTCCAAATGAAGTGCAGAGGAAAAAAAGTTTGTAAAGAATTCATTTTACACGATTGTACCACTCATGCATATCTACTTAATACCTCGCTACCTAGTACCTACCATTATCTGGACTTACCTAGATACAAAGTTATTCGTATGATATTCTACCCACTAATGCTCTTCGAACTATTATGAGCCTGATAAATATTTTATAAGCGACTAACAGAAAGATTAGCTATTTTCGATATTGCAGTAAAATCTGAATCAGAAGGTATCGACGAGTGCGAGAAGAGCAGCGAAGAGAAGAAAAGGTAGTAATTTATTTCAAGCCAGAATTTCTTGCAAGGGACCATTAACGAGCTTACCCCATAAATCTTGCTTAAAAGATGTTGAAAGGTTTTTATTTCACAGAAAAATTCATAAAAATTTCAACTATATTTTGAACATTTTTTGTTTGAAAAAACTGTATTGCAGTTTTAAGTATCGTTTTGCGATACTTTTCCTATAATCAACGATAAGTATACATGGGTTAAGTCGCCAGCAAAAGACACATTTAGGACCTACACTAAATCTACATACCAAATTTAAACTTCCTAATATAATGGGGAGAGGGGGAGGAGAGTTATGTGGAGGAACAAACTCAAAAAAATGAGAAAAAACAGCCAAAAAAATATATGTTTGGGCTGCAAAGGGACTTCATGGGCCTGAAAAGTCAAAACTTGCAAAATACACATCTGTAGCCATCACTAAATCTACTTATCAAATTTCAACTTCCCAGCTCAAAACAGAGGAAAGATGGGGAAGGGACCAAGGTTGTAGCGAACAACTTTTTGGGAGGGGAGGGCGAACAGCCTTATTTTTCCGAATAGATCCAATTTTCGGCAATTTTTTCACCCATATTTGAAAAAACAAATAAATTAGAGTAGCCAACACTGTTTACAGAGGTAGGATGTTGGCAAATTTTTTCTATTCACACGAATAAAGCGAATAGAATAAACACATCAGACTTGTGCACGTGCCCGAGCAAAGCGAGAGTGAAATTTAAAAAAAAAATAGGATTTTTTATTTATTAAAAAGAGCATACCTCTAGAATATTGATATGAAATGTAGCCCGAGTGTGGCGAGGAAAAATTTTTTAGAAAATATAAACAGAAAGGTACAATGAGCGAGTCTCTCCACCGCACCTACAATACCCCCTTCGCTACGGCCCTGAGTACATCGATTACTATATTCTCATTCAAAAACAATTAGATTTCGTGTTTCATTTTATTTAATACTTTTAATAATTTTCCGAATGTTGAATTTCCGAAGGCGCAAAATTATGAATAACATCAACAAAGTGTTCGGAAATTCGACATTCGGAAAATTGTAAAGAATATTTGAAGTATTTGGACTATTTGGACGTTGATATTCGTTATAATTTTGCAAATGCCGAATTTCCGAACGCTTCTCCACTTTTCCGAATAATTTGCACTTTTTTCCGCAAGAGGGGGGCGCTCACCTCCCTCCCCCATACCCCCTTCTCTTCGACCCTAAGAGGAACTGTCCTTTTTCAAGGTTAAAAAAGACACAACCCCTCATATTTGCCCTCCTAATTGACCTAGGAGGCTGACTTTTGAGCATGGTATGCAACTTTAGGTTTTCAATCGATTGGCTTGAAAAGGAACAATTTTTGCAATTTTAATCACTCATCACCCTCCCCTCCCCACCATTTTTATTACAGATCTAATAACTTATTGTTCTCTCGAGCCTTGAATATAACTAAAATTATAGCGTCTGAAATAGTAAATATAGGCGACTTTATAGCTGAAAACTTTTATACACTTTGAGAACCCCATCAGCAAAAGTACGTTCCGCATGTTATTCAGTTGGTTTTCTTTCGATTGTTATCAATTTGTTTGAAACATTTTTTTCACTACCTTTTAGCTTCGTTCAATAGAAGATTAAATCATAAATTGAATACATATCAAGTCCATATATTAAAATGTTTTCTTAGCCATTTTATGTTATCGGAGGAGCTAGAATGAAAAAGAACGCGAATAAGTTAATAGGTAGTTAGGCAACATAATTCAAAAAAAGCCCCGCAATTCGTTGCTTTTTATGCAGGATTTTCGTAAAATAAAGAAATACATAAATCGACCATTCAAGGAATAAAAAAAGAGGTAATTGTACAGGTGGATACTGTAGTGAATATCTGAAACTCCCAAAAAGCATATTTAGAATCTCTTCTAAATGCACATGTCGAATTTCAACCCGTTAACTCAGTTTGGAGGGGAAACATGCAAGAAACAGTTGCTTTTCGAGGTCAAAAAATGAGGAAAATTTTCTTATCTTCCCTCCCAATCAACCATGCTGGCTGGTTTTTGGATATTTCATACTACTTTGCATTCACTGTCAGTTGGCTCAAAAATAAACAATTTTAACCCAAGATCATCCCCACTCACATATATTTAATCCGCTACCAAACTAAGTGTATTATCAAAAATTTGAGCGATTTTGGAAGGTATCGAGTCGAGTAAAATATTTTATTCGCGATGGAAGAGAAGATAAAATAAATTGAAAATATATATCTGATATCGCCAATTTCGTTCCTAGTCGATAGACCGTAGTAATGTAGTTTTCATTGGTAATATAAAATTACAAAGGAAATCAGGCTTTTCAATAGTTGTAACCGATTTTTAAAATTCATATCATTTCTAATGGTTTTTTGATATGTGACATTTTTGGATTGATAATTTTTATTTGTTTGAGATGCGGTGTTATTTGATTTATGTAATGAGCATGCTATCACTCGTAATACGCATCATTTGGAAAAAAACACGAAATTAACCGAAGAGACTTTGGTTAGAAAAAAAAAAAAGAAAAAGAAAGAGAACATTACATATTCGCTGTAAATGAGCGATGACAGCACACGTTTCAATAGTGTCATAAACCTTTTCGAAACTTCAGGGATTTCTTCCAAGGTCATACGTAGTCTATTACGTTTTATAGCGTTAAAATTCGTCCAAAATTAAGACACATTATAGTAGGTACCTATAGTACACTTTTACTTACAAACGTAAGCACACGAATTTTTAACGATAGCTTTAGGTACTACACAATAGTGTAGGAAAAAATGAACCAACAAACTCGATATTGACGATACTGTTAGATTGAGCAGAAACAAAATGAAAACATTTCCAATTAAGAATATGAAAATCGTACGTTAAAAATTATTGAAACATTTTTTTATAATCAGTCAACTTGTACGAGAAGTCGAGTAGATAGATACCTCTACGCGTAGAAGTCAATTTTCAACATTATTCACTTTTGAAATTAAACTCTTATAACAGCGCGAACAAAAATTATAATCTATCACGAAAATTGATAATGATATTCTTTGCGTTTAAAAATACCATTTTCGGTATCAACAAATCGCCTTTTCACGAATTGAAAATTGATGCGTGTGATAAAGATAAATGAAGGCATATCATCATTTGAAACTATCACAGTACAAGAGTATTCGGAAAGTGAATTACTCCGCAAACGCGATTGCATTACCTATATTCTGCGCTGTAGAAAAATTATACCAGCAACCATTTTTCTCATTTTATACGACGATGACACTTAGAAACGAAAAATATACCTACATTGTACGTACCTAGACCTATTACCTAGCATATTTTCAAAGAACTGAAATTGTAAATAGGTTATACCTACATATTACCTTTGCAAACCGTGAAACTGGCCATTTCATATATATGACGTGAACTCGACATTATTTTTTCATTTTGATAAAAGCACTTCAGAAAAAAATACATCAGATTATTTAATACGAGAATTAAATTTTAGAATATCTACCTGTAGTATAATTCAGGTTTTTTTTTTTTTTTTGAAAACGAAAGTTATGGGTAAGCGACGCTTTGTATACTGAAATTTGGATTTTTAGCGAGTTAAAGTTTTTCCGGCTCTGATGGGTGGCGAGCTTGTAGTCCCGAAACGTAAGGTTACACCCACCTTTAATTGCAAGTGTTCGTTGTGAAGCATACAAATTTCTTGAGACATGGATAAAATTAATTATTTTTTTAATTCAAAAAAAGTACAGTTTTTTTCTCAATTTACATTGAAATCTTTTACGTAGACTAATGTTATCCCACGTCCGCTGGTACAATGATTTTTCTTTAACCTATTTCGTCAATAATTTCGATTATATTATAGAAAGAGTTGACAAACAAAATTATACGAGTACAGTTAACCTATGCCTTGTTCATCTTACGTATCGGTTTGTAATGTATGCTTACAAAATAAAACGGCGAATTTTTTTGAATTCAATTTTCTCGGCCTAAATTGACGTAAAACAAACACCCTACATTTAACAGTTTGACCAATAATTAATATACGTAGATTACGCACTACTAGGTCCCTGTAACAATTTTATAAATTTTTTAATAATATCATAGATAGTAGTTGAAGCTCTACATATCAGTACGAAAAAAAAAAAGATAATAATGTCATTTTACAGCATTTTGGTTAAATTTTTCCGCAATGTTTCGATTATACAGTTTATTATGTTATATACCTAACTATTAATTTAGCAATAAATTGTGAAAAAGTAAAAGAAAAAAAAGAGTTGTTTCTTAAATGACACAATGGCGCCGCATGACTTCTAAGCCATCAACATGAACACGCTTTTCCTCTTCTACGAAGGTAAAGTTTGCCATGTGTCGAAAGGCTAAAACGACGGGAGTGAATTGCAATACTCTATAATATACATTTAATACTCGCAATACACCAGGGAAACCGTACACATTATAAAATAACATTCTAAATCATTAGAATAGCGAAATCGTGATATATCATACATAAATATGCCTAATGTATTTTATTTTATTTGCAGCAGATATTTCACTCATGTTGCAACAAATATTTTTTCATTACACATACAACGAAACTAACGTATTACGAACGTGTTTTGTAGGAGGAAAATCACGAATTGCAAATCAATTTTCTTAGTCATTCGTAGAGACAAACATGCGGCACATTTCCATTGATAATTTCATACAGGTGCAGATGGAAGTTTTTTTCCATCCCAAGGGGTGGAGAAAAAATACTCGAGTAGCGTTAAAAAACCAAATTACGTACACGTGTAGAGAGAGATTGGAAAAGAACATGCAGTGTTGTTACCAAAAGAACAATAATGTAACGTTGATTCGATGATTTAATTTTTTTTTAACTCAAAGGTATTTTTGCATTATTTTCGTAGAGCATTTTTAATCGAAAGAACATGCATCACTAGCGTAATTCGATTCGTTTCACTCGCCTTCGGCTTGTTCCGCAACAAATAGATACACTTGTGACATAATCGCTCATTTTCGATCCTTGTTTAGTAATATACTATTCAAGACGAATTTAAATTTTTTCTTTAATACTTAAATACTGAATAGGTACTTCCTACCAATGAATTCGAGTCAAAAATACGGTACGTAAAAATTTTCAGAGAAAACGGAGGATACGTAATTTATTGAGGGAAAAAATCAAAACTCAAACGTCAAACTAACTCGTAGTAATTAGAAGTGGAATGAGAAAAGTTTTTTCACTTCTTCACCTTGAAAAATCTTGGTCTTTGGCCAAAGAACCGCTCTGATTAATCTAAAATGTTACCAGCTGGTAAGTAACTGGTAGGTCTAGGTAATAGGTACGTCTATCAAGTTACACATAATGAATGTAAAGTGAATTCTGACTTTTTAGCCCTTTCTATGGCCCTTATTTCGCAACCCTACACAATACATATACAGGGTAAAGATTAAGGCGGGCAAAATTTTGCTTTTAAAGGTGATCTGCAAACAGCCCAAAATGAACTCATGATCTACAAATTTTTTAAAAACCAAAAAACAAATTTTTTAAAGAATTTTTCCAAAAAGACAATTATTATGTATATTATTATAGTCGAAAAAAGGGAGGTAAAGAGCCTATAGCCCCTCGCGAAAATTTTTCAAAATTCAATTTTGAAATATATTGCGAAATAATTTAATTTTAACGCGCAATAAAATTCGGTACGTGGAGCTTCAAAAATTGCTAAAACGTGTGTTTTCTACCGTTTGCTCTTGATATTTCGTAAAATTTCGCTTAGCCCTTATTTCATATTCATTTATTTTTGTAATATAAAAATTTTTTTATTTGCTACAAATATCAATATCGTGGTTATTTAATTTCTAAGAACATTTTTTGAAAAATGCCTTCCAGATAATAATTGTATCTAGTATAACGCTACTACCCTTTATTTTTCACTCAGATTCTAGTCCACTCCAAAAAAATTTCTTAAAAAAATTTAATTTTCACGTTTTTTTAATCAAATTTGATAGAAATGAAAAAAAAATACATTGAAATTAACAAACTTTATCTACTTCAAACAGTTGAACAAATATTTTCACCTTTCTGCTCGGAGGAGAGGACAGCCTGGACACTAGTGTGGGCCGAATTTTGCTTTTTTTTTTGGAAATCTGCAAATGGCGGGGTCACAATACTTACCAAATGACCCCAAAACAATGGGGTAAGAATTTTAATGTTTCAGTTTAATTTTTTCAACTTATGAAAAATGACACAAAGTTTAAAAATTATCGAAAACTTTCAAAAAATCAAAGGAAAAAAATGTTGAAAATTTTTTCCAAAAATGGAATTATAACCTACTTATATTCATACCTAAGCCCATTGCCACATTTTTTCAACAAGCCTTAAAAATATCACTTTTCAATTTTTTTTTACGATTTTCGAATAAACAATGAAAGAAATTTTTGTTAGAAACTTCTTCTTGAAATGAATGTAGGACATAGACGCACCTAGAAATTTTTAAGGGGAGGGGGGGGATTAATGAAAATATGGTATTTTTAAGCCATAAAGGTGCATTTTTTGGAATTGGGTTTCGAATTACGAAAATGATGGGTTTTTAACAATTTAGGTATTAAATTTAGCGTAAATGTAAAAAACTTTCAATTTCTTCACGCATAACGGGAGAGCTATAGCTCCGGAACCTCCCCCCCCCCTGGGTGCGCCACTAATGTAGGACCTCATTTTTTGCAAAAATAATCACATTCCAATTTTCCCACAAACAGCCAATTTTTCAAAGGGAACTCAAAAAATAGTCATTTTTTACGTCTTTTAAAATAAACTTATTAAAAATTGAAAAAATCCTTTCCTGAAAGAAGGTTCATCAAAAGGAACATATTCTTTATACTTTTAACCTTTCTAAAGCAATTTAAAATTTTTTGTTTTTGAACCATTTTAAAGGTATTTTTACATATAAGCTGGGATACCTATTAAGAACCATTGAAAAGGGTACAAAGATGAAAACCGATTTTGAGTGGACAACGGTAAGTGTACTTGGTTCATTTCACTAAGAATTTACTGAAAAAATTTTAATGATGCAAAAAAAATATCAAGAAAACCGTTCTGAAAAAGAATTTTTTTCATTTTTCATAAAAAAATCGTGAAAACCCGCAAAAAAATACGTAATGGTGAAAACTCGTCACCAATCAAAATTTAGGAGGTAAATACCTATAAATAATGATTTAATTTAATTTTTGAAAAAAATTTCGAACTTTGGATTAGTTTTGCAAGCAGAAAAAATAAAGTTTGGAAAGCTGAAATTTTCACCACATTACATTGAGGATGTTTTTCAAATTCTAGCCCTTCCCAAAAAAAGGTTCTGGGTGCTCGTATGACACTCCTATACTTCTTTATATCCTTTACTACTTTAAATTTTCAAACATATTATAAAACAATTTTTTAACTCGTTCTCCGTCAAAAAATGACTCCTGGAAAATCTCTCATATGCCTTGATTATCTACCTATAAATACAGTAGATAGTGCTTTAGACGTTCATTTAGAAGAAATTGAGTTTTATAGTATTTTTATTTCGATTTCAAATACGCGTATGAGTTAGAAAAATTATTCAAAAATTTTTGTAAAGACAGGATTTGAAAAAAAAAAATTATGTAAGACAAATTTTAATTCGGGCCGATGCCAAGGTTTCTAATTCTTTTCGAAATGGTCATTCACAAAAATTCAAAACACCCTTTAATTGGCTGCACTTGAATGATTAATTAACCAACTTTTAGCAGTAGTTCAAGGTCATCACACAAAAGTATTCTTAAGACTTGATTTTCTTTTTAAGAAATAATTTTTATGCGCTTGTTATCAAGTACAGATATATTGAAAGAAATATCGTTAGATTCACTTTGGTAAATTTGAGCAAGCATAGGCGAAGTTAAACTTTAAATAAGTACATAAGAATTGATAATTGGTGTAAATTTTTTTAAAATTCAAA
The DNA here is from genome assembly GCA_900060175.1 of Ferrisia virgata. NCBI lineage: Eukaryota > Metazoa > Arthropoda > Insecta > Hemiptera > Pseudococcidae > Ferrisia > Ferrisia virgata. Next base: position 82,579 of record FIZR01004686.1, read on the forward strand.
TGTATCTGGTTTAGGAAATCGCATACCTGCCTACTTAGCTACCTACTATTGAATACTTGATAAAGTAAGGCGTATCACTGAAATAGAGGATAATTTTTTTTCAAATAGAAACTTACTACCGAGGTGTGTTAATAGCGTGACTTTGGTCAGCCTAGAATATTTTTAGCTTCTTTACCATAAATAAACAATATTACGGGGATCGAAATTTTCTGGAGTGCTCGTATTATTGCAAGGCTAAATAAATTAAGAGGCGTATTGTAACGTATATATCGGTCCTATTTCACGTTTTTTGAATAATTTTCGATAATAAACAAATGAAGAAGCCTAATTGCTCCAATGCTGTACCTTCGATGATAAATACAGATTGAAAGCATGAATATGTAGATGCAATTTGAAAATTTTCACATTGTAATCAAATCTAAAGTGTAGTTTTTTTTCCCCTATCGCTTCTCTCACCTTTTGGCTATTTCACCTTAACATTGCACTGCGGTGGAGTTTTTCTTGTACAAAACCTTTTAGGGGATACGAGCGTACGATGGTGGTTTAATTGGAAAAAAATCAAACGCAGACACAACAATGTTTCATGTATTTAAATTTTAGAAAATTATTTTCATCAACGCTTCGTTGATTTTTACTGGCATCTGTAGAGGGAAAGACTAAAGTATTAATACCGAGAACGAATATTTTTGTCACTGCATAGAAGATGCCAGCAACGGCTGGCGAAACATTCTCGCCGATGCATATGTGGTGATAATTTATAAAATGATATGCGTGAAAAATTGTAGACTGTCTGGATTACGCCGGCTATATTCATAACCCTTTTAAGTACGAATCGCTGCACATATCACATAAGTACGTACTTGACATTTTAGAACTGAAAATTTTTTCAGCGACTGCAAATTTTGAATCTTGTAATAAATTTAAAGCCAAATTAAGACGATTAAACGAGTAGAAAAAAAAACCATAAACATAACGTTATAACTTTTACTACTACACGGTTGACACCTACCTTATGCATTTTCTTCCTTCATCGCATCACGTGAAAATTTTAAAATACAAATTTTAAAATTGAAGGATAATACGGGGAATGTGATATTTGAGCAAATTTCATATTTAATTTGGTATGCTAAAATACTTTTGTACAATTTTTCAGAAGAAATACCAACGAAAAACTTGAACACCAATTTGAACTATTTTATTTTATTTATTTTTTTTTTGTCTAGAACAAGTTTTCAGCCTTGTTAAAAAATTTATAGGTAACCTTCAATCGGGGTCACATTTCAATAGAACTCTATATGGAAAATAATGAAAGAACACCCTTTTGTTAAAATAAGATTACAAAGCACCAAACACACTCGCTTTAAATTTTTAATGCATATAAACAAGAATTGAAAAGCTTTTCATGTTTTCAACTACGAACACAGTCTTACCCATCAGGATCAGATAATCGTATTGAATTTATTGGCAATTAAAGCGATTCGTTATAATTTGTAACTACCTGTATCTATACGAATATACAAATGAAACCAATTTTATTTCGTAACCACACGTTACATTAATTTGCACGCTGCTTTGTAATGAAGATCGCATCAACTGATATTTGATTTTCAAAAAAAAAAAAAAAGAAGTTATTGTTGTTCAACGGGCTGTATGAATAAATATGCTAAGGTAGTCTAATCTAGCTTGTATACGTTTGTTTATTGGCGTTTCTCTGTTCATTTCTTCAAATGTAAGATTTAATCGACTCAAAAATCCAGGTATCTATACCTATACCTAATACCTATCTGTACGGGTTGAATTTTTTTTTCATGAAAAAATTGTTTCCCCAATAGAGCGCTATATTTAACAGTAATTTAGTAATATCAAATTAGTTAATAGAGAGCAAACTGAAAAAAAAAGCATCGAAATAAAAAAATAATATCCAAATAGTTTGCGTGCGTAAATTGACCTACTTAGTAAATAATGTAACAATTACAAGATTAATTAATTTTTTCGATATTTCGCGACCCTCGTTTCAAGGTGGTATTTAAAGAACAAAATAATAAGGATAGCAAATATAGGTGAAGAAAGGGCGACCATTACAGGGGTATATTGACATTCGTCCTTTACAAATGCGAAACATGCGGGGCTATTTCACGTCAAAATAACCCATTGAATGGCCGTGATAGTTCAATTTGTTTCGTCATTTACGTTGCAAACGATATTACAAGCTAACAAATAATTCCAATTTTTAATGAAACTCAAACGAAACAATAAAATTTAAAGGTTATACAAATCTCGAATGGAGTATCAAACATTACAATTTAATTAGAGAGAAAAATTACTCCGTACATTCACATGTCATATTTTATCGCTTTAATAAATATGTAAGTTACGAATACGTAAGTATCTTGTAAAAAGAAGAAACTAAACACTCGAAAGAAAGTCACTTTGAAAAGTAAGTACGCTGCATGAAGTTTTGAGTGCTTCTTCATTACATGTTACATTGCATTGTAATCGGTTGAAACATGTAATTGAACTGGATCGCGCAACAAAGGGCACAAAAGATTCGAATTTGAAAATCATAACAGAGAGTTATACAATCGTATTTGAACGATTTTTAAATGGATATTTGATTCGCATAGCAAGCCATTTACAAAACGCATTAGATACCTATTTCACAATTTTTGGTATAATGCATGTCGTCTATTAACGTATGTTCAATAAATATTTTGCCTTAAAATTGAGCCTAACCTATACTTATCAATACAACGTTAGCCTTAGCTTGCCTTTAACGAGTAAGAATTTAGTTTAATAACATTGAAGCCATGGTTACGTTTTAAAAATTGAATGCTTTATCAGTAAAAGAATTTTCACATTGAAATAATACAGCTGATTACAGTTTAATGAAATCAGTTTGTTTATCAGAACCGGAAAAATAATCAATGACATTTACGTTTGCAATTGGCTTTTGCAAAATTTTATTCACCTACCTATAAATTAATATTAGAGGACAATGGTGATCTGAATTTCAATGAAGCAGTAGCTTAACATTCGAGTAACGAGATATCTGCATAACTTATTGAAACTTTATTTAAATTCTGATTCACAAAATACCTTTTTCCAACATACTTTTAAGATGCTATTTTCTAAGGAATTATAAAATTATTAAAATTTAGCTGACAGAGAAATTTATGACCAGTATAACACCCAAAATTTAGATACTTATTTTCTGTTTCAAAATTTATCTATTTCATGTTAGGACTGCAATAATGGGCTGAAAAACCTCCCGGTCTAATTGAACATTTAATATGTACCAAAGTTCTAACAAAATACGAAATCCTCAGTCATTTTCATGAAAATTTTCAATTTGGATAGACTTGGTCGTGAAAGTATTTTTGAAAAGGAATAAATTTAAACTTTTCGAAAGGTAACTTCACTCAAATTAGCACTAAATAACGGATTCATTCACGTCTAATTTTTTTCCAACGGGATTATAGGTGGAGTTTGGTGGTTTGGTATGGGGGGGGGGGAGAAGAAGGCTGAGCCCTCAGCGTAGAAAAGCAAAAAATTAGAAAAAAATGTTTACATCTCGAGAAGCTAAAGTTGTTTTTCTTTTTGGGGGTGGGATGGTCGGAAGCTTAACTACGGTTACTGTTAGAAATACGCAACATGTATCGAATTTTGTTTAAAATTTGATTTTAAATAAAAAAAATAGGTGCATTTCTTGAAATTTTAGCACCAATTTCACGAATTTTACAAACGAAAAACAAGATTTACGGCAGAATCATTTCTAAATTCTACTAAAAATGTTAATATTTCCATTAGTTTTCAAAATGTTCTGAACATTTTCTTAAAATTTTAACAGATTTTAAGACATATCTAATTTGTACATGAAATGTAGCATACACAGAAAAATTTTGTGGAGAGGGGACTAATTCAACGTGTGGAGAGGCTTAGCACCCATCACTGCTTCACTTAAATCCGTCTATAACTTCGCAACAACATGACCAAATTTGAACGAAATCTGAGTGGGCATCTCCAATACCTACATTTATACTACTTAAACACGTTTTTTCTCAATAACTTTGTTCTAAATCAAAATATAGAAAAGAAGTTGAACCAAAAAATATAGTTGATCAAATTTTTAATAAAACAGGTTATTACATTTTTTTCTGAAAAATTGAAAGGAACGGCATAAAATAAATTTGAAAGAGCGCGTCAATGAATGTTCGACGTTGGCTCTGCCATCGCAACGAAAACTTCAAGCGGAACATCACATTAACAAATATTCATATGCAAAAGGTACTCTTTTCAAACTCAGTTCATAGCGTTTCCGTTGATTTTTGAGGAAAATGTATAATAACTTTTTTTAATGGAAATTCAATCAGCTACCTTTTTTGATGCAACTTTTTTCTTGTACCTTGATTTGGGACGAAGTTATTAGGAAAAAGAAACCCTGTTTTGGATGCCAAGATGGAAATGACGCTTCTCTCAGCGATGTAGCCAGGAATGGTTCGAAGGAGGGAGATTTCCACTTTTTCGGAGTACTACTTTTTTGCGGTTTGAATTTATAAAAATGAATTAAATGGTATTTCCGAGCGAAGAGACGGGGAAATTTTGAAAAAATGTATTTTTCTAACGATCAAAAAGTGCATCTATTTTTAGGAGTTGCGAGAAAAAAAACGGGGATGTGAGATGGGGTCCTACGCCTCTGATGCTCCTTTTTGATTTTGTATGATTTTGGATGTGTTATTTAGATGGTGGTGCACTAAATTCTGTGAACAAATTTCTTAGCTATAAATTAGTCCGTTTACCATTTTTTGCACTGATTTGGCAGGACCAACTCCTCTTTCTTAAATCCACTAACACAGAATCTAAATTAAAATTAAAGCAGATTTTCTCCATCAGGAAAATATCTGAGCTAGGTGAATTTAGAATCTTAAAAAGTACGGCAAATGAAGCTTTAGATGCTTTTAAAGTTAAGAAGACGAATACAATTTTCCTTTTACAATTGCTCCAAAAGACTGGTTCTTGAATAATGTTACTAAATTGTTACATTACTTTTCATCTTAGTCATTTAGTTGAAAGCGAAAATTGTTTATTACGCAAGTGAATATATCTCGTTCTAAATTTTAAAACTGAATAATTTTTTTCTGAAGTTCATTCGCACTCTTATTAACTTTATTTTAGGAATTGGAAAAATCTATTTTTTTTGCAATCGATTTATTCGTATTTTATAATGATTAATACCCAAAAGTTCACTCCGAAAGAATAATGTATACATTTTATCAAAATTTCAGCCAAATCGCTTTATTCTTTCTTTTGGTATCGGAAACTTGATTTTAATTAAATTACTGAAATAGAAATCGACAATCGTTTTGAGGCAGTGGAATTGATTTGAATCGATTCAGATCTAATCTCTATTTCATTTTGTCATCAAACCAAGATCAGTGGCTGAATTTCAGCAATGTACTTCGGTATCAACCGAATAAAAGATTTTAGAGTTTGAAAAAAAAGTAACGACCAGCAAGGGAGGGGGAAGAGGATCAAAACCCCTCCCATGAACGAAAAAAATGTGAATTATCGTAGAAAATTGGGCTATCAAGTCCAAAAAATTACATAAATTACTCGAGTATTTTTACAAATACAACTTTTGACGATGGAAAAAACCATTTTTTTTTTAATTTTCGCCCTCGCTTCGCTTGAACACAAGTATTTTTTTTTTAACAAATGAATAGTCAAGTACACTCTGATTAATTATACACTAAATAAGAAATATATACCTACTTAGTTCTACGTTTAAAATTAAAGTACGAGCGAAAAACTCACCAATATTATCAGAAAACGAACTTGAAGAATTCCAGCAGCAAAATAATACTGATAGAAGCCATCGGAAAAAATTTTTTCTATGATCACTCATAACAAAATTTTGATGACTTGCCACCAAAACGAGGGCAACGCATCGAAATCGGGCATGAACTACCACGTGCCATATCAACATATTTTCCACCATTCCTGTCTTGTTCACTTGCTGCTGATAAGAAACGATGTTCCTTCATTTTCCAAATTCATAATTCAACGGGCCGAATTCGACGAAAATTTCGGTTTACAACCGGCGAACGTTAAATCGATAAAATCGTTCGACAGCGTAGTACTATTTTCTTTCTCATTCATAACAGATCACGCTGAGAATAGGAAAAAATGAAAGACCGTACATGAACGAAAATTATTCGAAAATGATGCGATATCGAGAAAACCGAATTAGAACTTTAATGCAATCAACTAAAATGTTTTAATAATTAAATACAAATTTGAGAGTAAAAATGTCACGTGTAACACGACATATACGTTTTATTACGTTAAAACAAACTGATAAAAACAGACTTTGTTATATCAACATTTTAAGCTTTCGTGTTATTAAGCGCGCGTATTCCCGTTCAATATGAATCCATTTTCTCCGACTACGTGATCAATCTGTAACAAAACAGATCAAAATACTTTAATTAAACATTGAATAATTTTCAACTAGATAGATACGCTATAAATAACGTTCGAATGAATTAAAACAATGTCAGACAAGCTGCTAATTAGACATGTCAAAATCGTATACGTATATACGAATAGTATGTGTGTATGTAAGAGTTTCGAATGACATTTTAAAATTATTTGCGCAAGTTCTTTCATTAAATTTATGCAATTTCTACGAATGCAGGATCAATTTTTGAAAATACTACGCGGGTAGATATAGAAGTAATTTTTTTTGAGCGAACATTGCAATTAGGTAAATCAAAGGGATAGGTAATAAATAATATGGTCAAATGTCTTACAGCGAAATTTCAATAATAAAGATGATTTTTTTTTACGCGATCGCAATTTACAAAACAGCAGTTTATTTTTAATTACTTTAATGTTGACTAATTTGCACGACGTTAATAAAACAACACGAATATAAGTATTTCGAACAATTACTCAAAACTGACAACAAAACGTTACATTATGTTACTATAACATTATATTATGTATGTATTTGTAAGAAAAAGTACAAAAGTAATTCAAGTTATTTCTGTACTTGCAAATGTGGAATGTTTGTTGTACAATGAGAGTAAATTAAAATTCAACGAATTTGATTTCTTTTACGATTTAATAATAACACTTTTGAATGATAAACATTTCCTTTCGTTGTTAACATATGCGTGCCTATAATTTCTAGGAATTTTCTATTACGTAAATTCCCCAGATTTCATTCCTACCCTGCGTATGCATTATACTCAATAGGTGTCCTATAAGCCACCAATACATATAAAAATATTTTGCTTTCCCAGCACAACTGAATAATTTCATTTTATTGTACGTACTGGAAGGAGTAACGCATCGTAAAAAATTCTTACGTTCATTGCGAAAAATACGAGACGAGACCAGACAAGACGGGAAGGTAGTTTGTATTTAGATAAGCAACTTCTCAATTATTTTGCATTCAGTATTCTTGCAAAAAAAAAAAAAAAAAAAAAAAAAGACATAGATACTAGTGTTTTGATGAAAAAGGATGTAGATGTACCTAGACTTACCAAGCAAAATCAGGTTATTACAATGTTGGTGACAGAACGGTCGAGTGAAAGGTTGGGCCCAGGGGCAAGCATCCTTTCTGATGCTCTGTCTCATAATTTTTAGCCTGATTTTCTATGTCATACAGTCAACAAAAACCAGGCTATTACGGTCTGTTGACCTACAACTGTTTGGGGATGGTGGGGGGGGGGGGGGTGGAAAAAATTCTTTTTGTTGGGGGGGGGGGGGGGGGGGGGGTTGACAAAATTCATTTTAGAGTCGTAGAAGACCATTACGAGTATTTTTGGCCATGTCAGATATTTACTTTTATTTTTTTTCCGAAACTAAAAATCAATTGCTAAGCTTGGTACCGACCAAATTCGATCAGGTTTCAGGAATAGGCTTCGATTACCGACGAATTCATGTTCTACAGTGGGAATGACCTCGGGTCAAAATTCAATAGTGTCCAAATTAGGGGCAGGGGGTGGCAAGCAACTAAAATCTCAAAAATTGTTCTATTTTGAGTCAATCGATATACAATCTAAAGTAAATCAGCCTCCTAGGTCAATTAGGAGATGAGATTTGAGATTTCCCCCCTTTTTGGCCTAGAAAAAAAGCTGTTCTTCCCCTATCACCCTTCCAAATTGAGCCAGAAAGTTAAATTTGGTATAAAGATTTAGTAGTGGTCCTAAATGCGCCTTTTGGAGGTTTAAACTTTTCAACCTCGTTGCACCTCCTCGTAACCCCGAAAAAGTTTTTTTTTGTTAGTTATTCTCATTTTTTGAGTTTGTTTCTCGCACATTTCCCCTCCACCCTTCCCTCCATTGGGCCAGGAAATTGAAATTCGGTATGTAGATTAGATGTGACTTTTAGTGGTGTCGACTTTTTAGCCTCATCGCACCCCCCCCCCCATATTACCACTCACTATTTCCAATTCACATAGTTACATTTTTCAACCGAAATTTCACTGTTTTAATTCATCATCTGTAGCATTATTATATCAGACTTCCGGGGGGGGGGGGAGAATTGACCGACAATTTGTTTTAAAAGTCAAAGGGAAGACGAAAATTTCGCGAAATTTTAAAAATAAGAGGTCAGACAATCAGCACTTTGACGTATGTATTTCTATGCTCCGTATGCTAAATTCTGCTATTTTTTTCTTCGTAAAAATTCATTTTTACGAAGGGAAAGAGCTCTGGGAGGGGAGAGGAGTAAATACTATGTATTTACGCTAATCGTCGTCACCATGTAAGGTACCTACAAAATATATCGCCTTTTTAGCTATATTTTTTCCATTGGATCCTTAAAAACACCTACGAGTTGAAAACAAAAAAAAAAAAAAATTTAGGTAAACAAATACATTCATCAATTTCTTTCACAATTTACGAACATTATGATGAACTTAATATCGATCAAAGACCATCATTTTTGAAAATTAGGTGGGCTCGTGTTTCTTAGACAAATAGAAAGAACTACAAACGAAAATAATCTTCTTAATCAAAATGGAGATACCTATGATTTCAAAATTTTTAAACCAGCAGCAAGATAGAACTCACGGAAGTCAAACATTGACCATATGTACAACATTCAGCATCACAAAATCATATAGGAGAGGAGACGAATGGTTTTTCTTGGTCTTGCTGAACTTGAAATTTTATCACCCACCACCGCACCGTAGTTTATTTGAATTGACTCGGGGAATGAAAATGTGTAGTATCAACGTTCAAGGTAGGTGTGAATTTATTCCTCCTCCTTCACTCTGCAAGAGATCAATATTCATTTTTTTTTTTCAGCGACAAACACATCCAGATCTTTCTCTTTAAACATGAGGTTTTAGAAAATAAAGATAGTATTTTTCATTAAAGTAAAAACGGAAAAGCAGACAACACATAGGTAGGCATTTATCTATGAACCTACTTAGCAAGGTCATTTATACGAAAAAATTAAAAAAAAAAAATTCACTCATGCGTCTAATAAATAAAAAACCAATATACAAAATTTGAAGAAAAAAAGATACTTAATTAAAGATGTGTACTATTTTTTAAATAAATTAAAACATTCATTATTCAATCGTAAAACATAATGGTTGTTTGTCTAGGGTTTCAGTTCATCGCGCGTTTGATATAATTAAACCAATTAATTAATTATATTCATTAGGTATTAATTTTTTGACGACATTTATGAATATAAATAAAAAGAAGTGTTGGTTTTCGTATTGTTCATTTACGTCACACGGGTGTGGTTCTTTTATACATTTCCCTATAATATGCACGCTGCTGTACGATATTCATTATTTTGAAGATGTAAAATTATCAAGTAATTTGAATTACACCAATTGCGCGAAATATGAAGCAACTCTCGAATTTTACGACGAAATAATAATTTTATATATACAAACGATTTTAGTCACGGAATATACGACGCACAAGTATCGCTTATTGATGGAACATTAATTCAACTTTTAGCGAGATATTGTTTACACGTATCCTGATTTTATATCGCGATCGAAAAATTCATCCGCTACATTTTAAGCTAAGATGGAAATTTGTAAAAATGTAACTTTTCAGTTTTCGTAAAAAAAAAAAACTGTAATCTATACTTATAAATTATAAATACGCCTATAGGTGCGCTTTATCATACCCATGATATATACAGATATACACTATACCTGAAATTAAATTAATTTCACATTCAATAATTAAAATAGTTTTTTTTTATTCTCATAAAAATAGGTATAATTTTTGAATACGACCAGACCAACGAAAATAAATTGGTGCAGCGATGATACCACAAAAAAATATATACTTTTTTTTTTTTTTTTTTTAAGAAAAGTTGTCTTCTACCTCTTAGGTATATTATAATGAAGAGCGTTTGACGGTGCCATATTTTATTTTTAACAGCGTCGGTGGTTTTCTTATTACCCCAGTAACATACATATAGAATTAATAATGTTGTTAAAATAAATAATTTGGCCTCATTCCATACGACGTCTGCCTTTCCAAGTCCAGAAATATACGAACAACCACATTATTCGAGTTCTATAATCTATTAAAAAAATTTTAAAAAGACGATTCAAATACAGGATAAATTTAAACAGCAAAAAAACGAATGAAGTCACATTTCGTGTACATCACATCAATATAGGTAACGTAAATTATTTCGATATATTGAACCTTTTTCAGAAAAATTATCGTCGAATAATACGAAGAACACGAGTGTGATTTGAAACGGCTAAATTATCTGTTCCAGACATTCAATTTAATTATTTTTTTTTAAATTTCCAACGACACAGCATGTTCCATAAAAGTAGCTTTATATAATTTTTCATCAATTTATCACCTTAAAAGTAAAATAAATTTCATTTAATTGGAAAGAAAATCTTTGACAATAGGTGGATACGTCGTATGTATTTATATGGGGATTGGGTAGGTAGGTAGATAGTTAGGTAGGTAGGTAGGTATATATATTTCAGTTCTTATAGAACCCATGTTACAACCTGCGTCGTGACTGAAACATCGTTCATACATGAAATGTGTATTTAATGGCTATGGAAAAGAATAGAAAATCAATAAAGAAACCTTTTATAAACTTTTGGTCAAAATTAAACGCATCGTTCCTTTCTAAAAATCACCGAATGAATTTCACTAACCAAGCAACAAGATCAAAATGCAAGTGGTTAAACAAGCCTTTGAAAAAATATACGTTTACTTTTTTCATGTCACAAATTTTACTATACTTGAACTACGGATACTGATTAATAATGTTGAAATGAATACCTACATATTGATTCATATTAAATATATTGGCCTTGTAGACAAAAAAAATAGTATTTTGTAAGGTCCCATACATCTATTTATGATTTTATGAAAATGAAGAACGTAATTCCAAACCCAAGGTAATAAATTTGAAATTTAGAAACTGAAAACCTGTTGAATGATACTGGATAGATTTTTCATTTCATCGTCAACAAATTACTAAGTCAGATAAACACTCGTTATGTGTTGCCTACATCACGTTAAGAAAACAACACGCATTGTTTAAAATTTAACAAGTACTCGTATATCTACTTCTTATAAGTATCAAAAGACAAGCAATATTATACACCAATTTAATTTTCAACCAAGTACTATCATACGAGTTTGGTAATTATATTTATAACCGTTTGAATTAAGCAATTAGCAATTTCTTTCACTAAAATAATTTCAATTTGTACCAATTCCATAGCGGAGATTAGACTGCATTCATAGGTACGCATACATTAAAACTCATTTAAGTACATTTGTGCAATTATTCTTAAATTACCCAGAAGTTTCACGTTTTTAGGCGCATAATATATGCAATATACCTCTCTCGACGTGGAATATATTCTCAAAATTAAAACAAACGAATGCATTTTAAATTATTTCCTTTTTTTTCTTCATAAGAATAAAGGAATTGTATTTATTGTTAATGTAATACAAGCAAATAGCAATAAATAATCTTAACGAAAAATTGAAAATAAATAAAAGAGTACATCGATCTAAGTTATCAAATTTTCTATCCGATGCTCGAATTAATTTTCTATTCAAATGTAAATATTTGCGTATCAAGCGTATACAAAGGTAAATAACTACCAACCTATAAGCATAGTAATATGTGTTCGTGGAAATTAATTATCTATTCACTTGCAAGTTTTATTTTTCGATGAAGATAATTTTTGAAAAATTTTAGAAGTCATACAACCCATTTTTTAAGTACAATTTTTAAGAAACAAATTTCAACGTTCATTATTATTACTCAAGAAAGTAAGCAGTATTCAGAAACTCACCGAAAATTTAAACACAAGTATAATTGATATTGGATAGAATATTTTTTCATTTTTTTTTTTTTTTTAACACAAAGATTAACACAAAAATATGTTTTTCATCAATGTTTTTAATTCTATTCGAAAGAAAATCGTTAATTTGCAACGTCAGTTCTTTATTGAAAATACACGCGAACGATTTTGGTCACGCTAAAGTACATTAGGTAATTTTATAATTTTAGACAATGAATAATTTTTTAAAAATTGCCACATTTATTTATAATAATCACGCAGTGCAAATGAAAGTTAATTAATCGAATAGATAAGTATAAAAGGCACTAAAAACCGAGTTTTTTGCTTTGTGTTTATTTGAAAATTAAAATTTAATATTCTGTGTACATCAGAAAAAGCTCCATTTTCGAATAAAATTAAATTTTTTGTACCTGAGACAAGGATGTGTTAAGATCACGTTTAATACGTTTCATTTGTTCTCTATTGCGCTTTTTTTTTTATCATTAATTGATAAAAATCATTCGTACGCTGTATTTTAAGTGAAAATGAGTTTTTTTTTTGCGATTATAGATCATTGAAATTTTTCATTTTGAGAAATAATTACTTCTTTGAGATATCGGACGATGCATTTTTTCATGGTTATTGAAATTATTTCACTCGTTAATACAAAGATAAGAAATAATTAGGGGATGGTTAGACGTGATGAAAAAATCATCTTACCGTCTCAAGTTGCTATAATCAGTAAGTAAATCACGACTGAGCTGTTGTTGTTTGATTGCGTAAACGAATTTTCTATCATAGTACGATCAACTCACGTAAGGTAAAACATAGCATCAGACATTGAAAAATCGATAAAAAGTTGCACACAGTTTTAAAATCATAAACTTTCACATATTGAACCACGAGGTATATGTTAGATAGCGCGGGCCGGTCATTTAGTCCTAGACACAGATGGACTGCAATTGACTGCAGACAGCGGGCTATTTGATACATTCATTCGCGCGTGTTTTCATGACTCATTCTTACATTTACCGGCTAGTTCGCGTTTCCAACGTCATACAAATGTAGTAAACATTGTTGCCAACCGCACACCACGATGATAAAAATTGAATAAAAAAATCGATTATTTCAAAAAATGCGTACTTTCAAGTTCAATAAATCAATACGATAACGTAAAAGTCAATCTTAATTGGTGTGGTTTTCTGTTTTCAACAACTTCATAGGGTAAACACTCGATTGTGCAGCTTTTATCGTACATTAATTAATACAATGAAATTAAAAAAATACATCAAAGGGTTAATTTAGTAGACTGAAAAATGAACTCGTTGGTATATGCATAGGCGAAGAGGACACAGAAACTCGGTACAGTGAAACTGCCAAATATTAACGTTAGTCAAGTGTGTTAGGGTATGTTGAATTTTGACGTCGCAAAGCCAGCGTTTTTTTATTTTTTTCTATTTCAATGCTACATGCATATAATTATAATACATAGTATGCCTGCTGGCAAATGCAAATTCAGTAATCTTGAAATAGTAATTCTAAAATACGTTCGGAGTGTTGAGTGTTGGTAAGCCAGCGCTCCGTTACGATAATTATTCATCGTGTATCATACATCACACACCTTCTTGAATGATCTTTATAAAATAACGTCGCAAATTGAAAAGCAGAACAGGTAGTAGGTACTGGAAGAGGTAACATTTTTTTGATAATCTGTTCGAAATTATAAGAATTTATTGTGCCAATGTGAATAAGGGAAAACCGTCGCTTTGAAATACTTAGGTCTAGATTCACAATGTACCTCCGAAATAATAAATTTTTCTTAACACATATCTTTGTAATCTTCCACAACCAAAACTGTAAATCAAGACTTCAAAAAAATTGACAGGTCAGAATTAAATCTTTAGAATAAGGAACTAGGATAAAATTTGAACTTTATCAAAATCGATATTCTTGAAGCAATTACAATTTATTCACTATACAGTAGGTATGTAAACGTAAACATTAAAAGAATATTTTTTCAAAAATTACCACCTACGAGCAAGTTAAAAAAAAAAATGTTTGAAAAATAAAAACTGAAAAATTATAAAATTCTTCAAGAAGTGAAAATATTGCACCAGGGTACTGAAATGTAGCTGAGAATTTTACAATTTTAAAGTCTGCATATTTCATTCATTTCACGCGAATTCTAGATAGTGAAATAAACAAAAATAAAATGCATTCACTTTGGTAACGTACATATTAAGTATCCGATATGTTTGATCAATCAGATTTGAATGATTTTCTTAAATTTTTCAAAAATCCAAACAAACATTCGATTAGTGAACGCAACGTAGAAGAATTTCACGAAGCAACTTGGTATGATATTCAAATTTTAAGTTTAGTTAGTCTACAAATAACTAGGTATATAATACGTTTTAAATAAATCTATTAACAAATTTTCTTCACAATAGATATATTGCAATGTCATTTCATTGCAGGTTTGACGTCACGTTAATAACTGATAAAAATAAACCTTCAACGCAGTAGATTGTCTTTCATAACAATGAACTACGTACCTTCTTTAAATCTACGTTAAACGTTCAAATTTCGAAAAAAAGCATACGTACCAAAAAAAGGTTTTTAAACGCGAAGAAAATTGTAACATAATGTTGTTTCCTAACTTCAAATCAATTGGAATAACATATTACTGCAAAAAATACCTATACATATAGTGATATATGTACCTGTAATGCTTGTTTATGTACCTACTTACTACCTTTCGCTGAGTAAGCCGAAATTCCATTCTAGATTCAAAATAATTGTTTGAAAAACCGTAATATTTTTCGTACTTTCAAAAAACTCATTATAAACAAATTCGCATAGAATGCATATTTTATTTCTTATACATCAATAACCTACACAGCTCAAATTCACACGCACAGAATTCACACTAATGATTTACAATATCATAAGTAATTACCCTAAATGAAGTTGTACATTGAAAGAAAATAATAAAATTTCATCAATAGAAAAGAATGTGAAGTTGGTGGGTTTAAATGCACAATATGAAAAGTAAAAGCATAATAAGTTGGTACGTAATGTACCATGATATAATTTCAAAATATTAACTTGAGAAAAAATATGATTTGATACAAGGATCAGAACTCATATGTATAATATAAGGTTTTGGGTGGATTCTAGAAAGTCAAAATTGGTATCAACAGAATAACTCTCCTAGCTCAACCTCAGCAGTTTCAGAATTACTTCTTTCAAAAGCAAACCCTAGCTCAAACATTAAGCTTTTAAACAGAGCACAGAATTCTCACCATCACAGAAAAATTGTAATTTTTTCCGGAAATATTCCTAAAAAATATATCAGATTGAAAAATGTGACGAAAGTTTAAAAAAAAAATAAAAATAAAACATGAAACTGAAAAGTTTCAATTTTAATAATATTGTACTGCTTGGCTACACTGTAATTTTCAAGTTCTAGAAATGAGACAAAAATCAGCAAATATAATTGGTTCAAGTTATGACAACACTGGTACAACCACATTATGAATGATAAGGTGACGAAATGATAAAACTTAAATAAGAAAAATAAGGGGAACACGGCAATTTTTCGGATTTCTTTGAAATATACGCAAAAGTAAATGTTTAAATAGTAACGATAGTGATCTATTTTTCATTTAGAACGCAAAATGATGCTACAACAATTTATGAAAAATAATCAAAGTTTAGGGATCATTCTTCACCGAATAACAAAAAAATTGATTGAGCCTGAATTATTCGCCTTCACACAATCTTCCAAATTTTATTCTTCGAATGTCAAGAAACTAGATTACAATAATTTAAAGCTGGACAACAGCTCAATAATCCATTATGAGAAAACAAATATGGTAAGTTTCACAAAATTCAACATATTTTATAATACGCTGAATGTAAATTCTTTTTACTAAATTACTTTTTCATACAGCCGGTGGAAATGGAAAATCCGTACGTTAAAGAAAAAGAACTGTGCATTTTGTGTAAACATAAGATTACTCCGGATTATAAAAATGTTAGATTACTATCGCAATTCGTATCAAGATTCACAGGACGTATATATGGTCGACACATTACCGGATTGTGTAAAACACAACAGGATCGTTTACAGAAAGAAATTTTCAAATCGCATAAAGCAGGTGACTATCTCTTATCAATAAATTGAAAAAAATCAGTTCCACTGGAGTTTTAATTTATTACATTTTCTATATTTTCAGGATTATTTCCCATGTACTTCAAAGATCCACGTTTTGCACATGATCCTATGTTATATGACCCTGATCATCCGTTTAGACCGCACAGATATTAATTGGTGTAAATTTATATTTTGTTAAATTTAAATATATGAGTTATTTTGAATTTCTTTTAAATATTTAATCCGATTTAATGAACAACAAAACAACATTCATGACTTACTTAGTTATGAAAATCCATTTCTGTTTCCGAATAATGAACCAATTTATAAGGTATACTCAGCTGCTTAAGTATCACGGGTAAGATAATGCTTTCATCCCGATTTTGATACTCTGAACAAAGATCCCTGATTGCTGTTTGACAACCTTGCCTCCACTTATGGATTAATGAATTAAGAGTTTCCAAATTGTGCTATAACGATAACGAATACATCATATATGGTCACGTGAAAATGATTGAAAATTGAAAACTTCAAGGAAATTACCTGCTTCACATTTTTAGAATTTAATTCCAACGTCTCTATTTCTTTTCTTTTTACCGATATTCTTTCATTAATAGTTTGAATCAGCAAATCAATGTCATCTTTTTGATCATTTACCTCATTTGAAAATGTTGAAGGATGTTCACTCTGCTTGTGAATTGTTGCGCTATTTGCTGCCGGTGAAAAAATTTTCAATTTCTTTGGTACCTGAACTAGAACAGATTTCTCAGTGCCTTGTCGTATTGGAGTCGTGTTAATGGCTTCGGATTCAAGTAAGGATTTATTCACAACTGTATTATATGCATACGGTGATGGAGAATTTGAAGAAATAATAGAAGTATTAGGGGTGCTTTCTAATGATTTCCTTTTTAAGCCCACGCGTCTACAAGGTGTTAGTAACGTCTTTCGAATCTTGTTTTCATCATTTGAAGACATGTTGAATGTATTCTACAACAACTATTCTATATCTATCTGAAATAAGAGTCTACACATCACTGAAATCAGGATACTGATAAGATGATAAATACTTTTATGATTATAAGTCTGTTCAAAAGTATTCCTATAAATAAAATTATAAATCACTTGAGTAAATGAAAGAACGCGAGAAGTTTAAAATAATCAAACAGAATTCTACAAACTTACTCAATTTTAATTTTTAAGTGATGCAGAATATAATTATCAGAAATACTTTTCGCAATCCGGCTACCGTGACTACTACGATAAAGATTAAACAGGGGAAACAACCTCAATTGATGAATTAAAGCAAATGAATAATTGTACGTGAAATAAGCAACCTGCATAAAGATGTGATCAATCATCTGATCACTGATCAATTCAATTCACACCAATACAATCGCTGATTGCAATAGCAATATATTTATAACTACAACTTGTAGTTGTGAGAACGACGCGGCGGCCAATGAAAGTAAACCGAAACGAACCAATGAAGGGAACGCATAGGAAGAAGAAAAAATATTCAGTGCAGGAAGATTGATCATGCAAAAACGTTATCTTTTTCATTGTAACTATATTGTAACTTTCTTGTAAGCATCACTTTTCATGAATCTGAATGTAAATTACATTTTTACAATCTTGAAGCGTGAATAAAAACAATTAGCAACTTCTTTAGCAATTTTCAGATTATGTAAAATCCAAATCATAATTCATAATGACCAATGAGGTATATGAATTTGTATAATTATGCACACTGAACTTTTGTATGCCTAATACTTATTGTGCAAATTAAGTCAAATCTCAGAGCCAAATTTGTTAAGCCTATCATTGCGAGTAATTTGAAAATTGTGTCCAACCCCAAAAGATCTGTGCTCCAAGTTAAAGTTAGTTTCAACTTTTAAAATGTTGCGATAACAATTAACAAATATATAAACTACAGGTATTGATTTTTTAATTTTTGTTTTCAAGATAATTCAGAATTAACGTATTGTGATGGTAATCCAGTTCATGAATTCTGTAAGTCTCGTATAAATGCCAGGAAGAAAAGCTCTGGCGCAACCTATTCCAGTTGACACAATTCCTACCACTACCATCTTCAATCCTTTTTTGACCATTAATGGACCACCACTATCTGCCTGCAACAAAATTTATCAAAGATGGAAGAAGTTAAAAATAATAACAGTTATCAAAGACTAATATAAGTTGTGTATGGATTCAATGGTTTTAAGTAGTATGAATGATATGGAGATTGGTAATCAGATCAATATAAACGCAACTTGAGCGGCGTGTTTGGAGTTTGCATCACACAGGTAAATTTTTGCACCACACAGAAAAAGTAAAGAATGTGAAGGGTTGAAGTTTAGATCTCCCTTCGACTTTAAGAAATGGATTTTTTCTGAAAAAAATTCATTTCAAACCCTGTATAGAGGAAGTTTGGAGCCTTCCTCTCCTTCAGATTTTTCTGACTTCGGCTGGGTTACTGAGAAAAACTGATTGAATTTTTATGCCAGTGCAGTGCACTTGATCGCTCCTGCGTACAAAGTTGTATTTGAATAGCACTTAAAAACAAAATCATCGCAAAATTTCACCAACAAAAACATTTTACATGACAGCTTTCTTGAACAATTCAAAAATTAACGCTTCAGTGCTCATGAAATTAGGTTACCTATCTGTTGTTTATATACCTATTTTTTGCGGTGTTTGCCATACGTTTAGTTGTTGATCCAGTGCGTTATCTGTATGCCTACTTAATCATTTTTACATTTTTGCGGTTATTCAATATTCATGTTTTTTTTTTTTTAATATATTGAACATACTACATCATGGAAAGACCCGCACTTCTTTTTTACATTTCACTTTCACTATCAGTTGCGCTAAATGAAGTAAAATGGCAAATAAATTCTGATGTTGGTGGCTTTAAAATATAGGTAGGTATACAATAGTATCTACCAGCGTAATAATAACACTCATATTACTTAGGTATTAAAGATTAGCATATGTGTACTTATATATAGTCTGTATACCTACAAAATTACATTCAAGTCCATGTATACCTACTGTAGTAAATAATTAAGTTATGTTAAAGTAAAAAACTATAAACAAATGAATGTTTTTTTTACCCAACATGTATCTCTTCCACCTTTTTCGTATCCAGCGCACATTTGCGATTTTTGTAAACATAACGTTTTATTTTGAGAATTATACCACCGTTGACATTCGTCATTTTGCAGAATAGGAAGTTGAACTTTTTGTAGTTGGATAGGAACTTTTCCTTTGAAAAAAATACGAAATTACAATTTTTCATGATTTTATTTAATACCCATAATTTATTTCTTACTTACCTTTACTGAGATCTTCATCAGTAGCTCCCCAACCAGCTGCAACACCCTCTGTATGAGAAAAATCAGAAAGCTCTGATTTATTATCGGTTGGAAAACAAGCAGGATCTGCATTCAACCACGATATATCTTGATGCAGTTCTAATAATGCGATATCATTTTCTAATTTATTGCACGCATACTGGGAATGGATTTTTAATTTCGATATTAATATATTTTGGCTTCCATTCTCCCTGGATCCGTTTCGATTTATTACCACGCTATATTTTTCTTTGCAATATAAAGAAGTACCGCTTTAAAAAATATAACGAATCATAGTAAATTCACTTACTATTATCAACCTTATTGGCAAATTTACATATAACGAATTATTTTCATCTGCTAGCAATATGATGCATGTAGGTAGGTACATAGGTAGGTACTTGTTCAAGTAATTACCTAATAATAAACAATAAATAATTTTAATGGTTACCTTTATCTATATTTCCACGAAAATAGCTTTTTTTACGCAATCCTAAACCTAAAAGGAGACATCTTCATTTAAGATCTTCTTTATATTTAAATTTCTCACCTGCAAAAACAATGTGCTGCAGTGATGACCCATTTCTTATTTACAATCACACCTCCACATATGTGACTTCCTCTGTGTTTGATTGAAACAATCCATGGAAATTCGTTGGGTGTAGCTTTTGTTCCACTCACGATCCTGCCACGTTTTTCCGAATATTTTCCGCAGGTTGAGTCGGAAACTTGAAAGCAAATTAATTATATAGGTAAATGAGATTTTTTAAAAAGAAATCCCCGATTAAAATCTTACTATCCAATTTAGCATCTACTTGATACAATTTATTATTCATATTCACATAAAGTGTATACTTCAGTCTCCGAAGAGTATCTCGTAGCATTACATCTATAATATGCAGTTATTTAGTACTGACGATGGAGGTGATGCAGATGAAATGGAAAAAATTCAGCGATTATGGGAGCAAATCGAGATTACAACTGAATGAAAATATCAATTGGAAACTAGGTTTTAGATGTGCGACAAAGAAGCAAACAACAAAAATTCTATCGAGCCATGTTACTCGATAATGTGAAAGTTGAGGTAAGGATGATAAATTCGATGATTTATAAATTCTTGAACGTAATTGTGTTGCAGCTTCAATTTGTTTCGATCTATCCTGTTCATCTTATTAATTATTTTGTTTATCAAACGTGGATACTAATTATTTTTGTTAATAACCGTCTTTGAAAACTTGGATACAGTTTTTTTGTACTTAACTGAAAAAGTAAAAGTTAAAAAAGTATAAGTAAGGCCATGAATAAAAGTCATCAAGAAGTATCTCTCATGGGACAGCTACTCATTCCAGCTTATTTTCTAAGTTACGACAATGTACGTTGAGTATTTCTCGAGAGTTTTGAAAAAACTAGTAAAATTATATTGTGCATACACAGTTTATATGCGCGTCTACGCACACATAGACCTGCATACAAAGGTAAAATTTCATCCACACACCTTAACTTTGAGCAAATAACGATTACCTACGTATCAGTTACTGTGTAAAATGAACTTGTAGAAGTATTAAAAATTATCAATGTAAAAAGGAAAATATTCAACAAAAAAAATTTTAAATAAATATATTTTGAATCAAATCTATACGTATACAAGAAGAAATGATTTTTAAAAATCGTGCAGAATAACCACCGCTGAACTTTTTGTGTTGATTTATTTTATTATTTTTTTTAATAGCAGATATAAAGTACGAAATTACTAAATTTTTCAAATATCACTTCTTTCAGGCGTAAGTTAGATAAGTTAAATAATGTTGACGACAATTTCATTGATTTATATAGGTAGGTCTAGATACTTACAATTTATGTATGGAACTGATTCATTAGCAATTGATGAGATTTCCTGAAAAAAAACTAAAATAATCACGGCATTTCGATGAAAAAACTTGATAGCGATGTACATTTTATGAAAAAAACAAAACAAAACAAAACAAAAAACAAACACACAATCACTGTTACACGTATTGTGACATATGCTTAAATTTTTGTACTTATATAACCTAGTTTAGGGTAACCACTAAACCTTCATCATGACCTTAAATGATGATCACTTTTAAATGAACTAAAAAAACTACATACATTAGAAGCTTTATCATTAGGTCAAGGATTGGTCTACATATATGTATAGGCCATACGAATATATTTACAAAATTACGATATATTATTTATCTCTATTTTTTCCAACGTAATTGAGTACTCGATTTAGTTATAATTCAATTTCATTGAATTTTTTATGTGTATCAGTTGGTTCATGATTGTTGAATAACGCATTGGTCAAAAAATTAAGATTATAGATATGAACTGTAACAACTATGTGTTTGAATGATTCTTGGTTCCAGATTTTCTTGATATCTGTTTCTTCAATCAAAATCACTTGAAATATCACAGAAACTTACCGATAATTTTAAAAATTTATTCAACAAAAAAAAAAATGCAAACAAATAATGAATTTTTTTTTTAACAATTGTACAACATTCAACAATAATTTTTTTTACAACTTTCTTCTTCATACGTATAAATGTAACAATAAACAACACATTAACGTATTAAAATTTGTACAGATATCTAAATATATAGAAGACACACTTTATTTACTCAACTTATAATCAGTATAAACATGCAACTTCATATCGATGGATTTCTTAATAACATATTTTGAAATTTGAGATACAAAATAATTTCATCGGAACACACCTTTGCTCTGGTTTGAATATACTTATTCGTACTGGTACTGAATAAAAAAAGTATACACATTACAAAATAATTCATCCACATTATGTTAAGAACTAATTTATAAATTTTGCGTCAAAAATTCAGTTTAATTGCACATAGTACAGTGATCACAATACCATAAATATTCAAGAAAGTTTTAAAATTGCGCTTATTTAAATTTCAGTATTTATTTAATACGAATACATACCGTATTTATTTTTAAAACAGAAATAATTCTTTATCAAATAAAAATAATCACATACCTAAAAATACTTATACTAATAATTTTCCTCCTTCCATATTGGTAAATTAAATTAACGCTCGAAGTCGTATATAAATTCATCTGTGGTATGGTTAAAATATTTATTATTAATTTCATGAAGTTAATCAATATCAATCCGTATTTTTTAAACACAAATGAAAACTAAGTACGTTTCATACTTATATACGAATCAAGATACACAGTTGACTCTGCCGAATAAAATTAAAACGTATAATGTACAAATTTGATATCAAATTACCTACATTGAATGACTTTTTTTGTACATGCAATTTTTTTAGATGACAGCTGAACAATTCTCCGAAATAATGGGAATGCTTACATTATTCGAATTTGATGCTACGAGATTTCGAATTATAATTTAATGTATGAAAATAATAAATACAACTTATTTGTGTATCTACGTATTGGGTGTCTGCGTGCATTTGGAAATCAAACACTGGTGATATATTTTTCACTGCAAGTTATCACATTTTCGTAAAAAAAATGTATTTTCAATGAAAGATATATTTTCCAAGGAGTAGGTTGAAAATGATGTATTCTTATCAATTGAGCTCTCACCGTTTCAAATGAAATTTTAATTAACCAATCAGATTGTTGAAGATTTAACATCGAACAGATTTCTACCAATCTGATTGGTTTATCGTAATTTTATTCTTAATGGAGAGAACTCAATTTAAAATGTACTGTACGGGCCATAATCGAAGTATCATCAGGACCTATGGACTAAGTACATTCAATACACAATAAAAGTTTTCGAAAAACTCCACTTGATAATATAAAATTGACTTAATATTATTTTTAAAAAATGGTACGGTTGACTAGTTTTGTATTTCTCGAGTGAACAGCACTTAAACGTACTTGTTAATATCATTAGATATAAACTCATTCTGCGATATTTAAAACGTTCATTTTTGTAAAATAAAATCTGAAACACTGCGGTGTTTTTATTTTACAATTTAAAAATACACCTACGGTGTTCGATTTTAATGTTTTAATTTATCTAACGACTTGGCAATTCAATCAACAACAAAATATTGCTGACGAATGTACCAGTGCCGAAATTTGCAAAGAACGAAGGAACAAACATCACGAAAGCAGAAATTACTTACTTCGCTCCTTCAGATTTTCGTAATGACAAATCTATCAACATTTATGCTGGTTGGTTTGCCACATTACTAATCGCATACTTCACAACATTTCATATGACTTTCAGTATTTTCTCAAATCCATTGATCCGCAGAAACATAAAAACGAACGCACATGATAACGTTGATAGGTTAGTTACTAAAAATTACACATTTTCATTTAAATTATTTAAAAGTATACATTTAAAATTAGTTGACGCACAGCGTTGCGACGGAACGTTTTTATCGAAATATTTTCGAAGTAAAAAAAATAATTAAAACGGAATTACAATATAAGGCTAAAAAAAGCACGGTAAACTTAGAATTACTCCGTTGCCCAGATGTCCCACTATGCGTTTCTTTCACTAAATTGTCTTCTGATAATGGCGTAATCACGGTAACATTAAGCATGATCGTAGCTCCAGCTAATCCTCTTTCCGAAGCAACGATAAACATGTATTCTCCATTATTTTCAACCTGCACCGAGTTTATGGTCAATTCGGCTTTTTGGCAATGCTTCGTATTACTTTCCTGTAAAATAAAATCATCGGTTTATACAATTAGGTAATTAGAAATTAGAATAATTTGACGAATATTTCACCGTTTAGCTAGACCGGCTTTATCATTAGGTAACACATGTATTTCAACAATAATTTGGTCTCGTTAGCGTAGCCATTGCCGCATTCCACCAACAAATAACAATGCGATATAATATGTAGTTTATAATGAATTTAATCGTCTCACTTTCAAATGTGTTATGTCTGGCAACTTATTAGACATTTTCAATGCGGTTTCCAATAAGGATAACGTTGCGGCCAAGTTAGTAAGAATTACGCATTCGTGCTTTTCTTTATGAAGCCAACAGTTCAGGTTGAAACGTGATTGGAATTTAAACTTTTACACTAAACTTTTAACATCGTAAATTTTCACCCAACTTCTTTTACCACCTACCAAATAGCTACTCGCTTATACCAAATAGTTCATCAGCGTAACGGAAAAATAATTTATTTAGTTTTTTTCTTTCTTAGCTTACGTATAAACTAGGTTCACTGATTAACATTTTTTTCAAACGAAAATTTGAGTAGTAAAAAAAATGTATATATTTATATAAATAAATTTTCCATTTACGTAAAAAGATTTTTCAACAAATTAGTAAATGAACGTTTCGTTTGATTTTGAATACCTACACAATTCGCAATTACCTATCTATTTAAATCAATAAATCTGAAAACAGTAAATAAGCCCATAGAAAAGCACCCTCGGAAAAAAAAAATGCGCGCCAGAATTGACGAAAAAAAAAGATACTTCTCGTGTTTCACGTTAAGTAAGATTTTGGTGAAAGGAAAAAAAATCGAAATGTAAAATACCATCATCGGCTTTCTTATTTACCACTTTACCAACATTTGCCAACAAAATTTTCACTAACAGCTTCAATTTAGTTAGACATATTTCCAGTTTAAACCAAAGAAAACTACCTCTTATATCCATACTTCGTAATGACTTTATAACATTTCTCGCACCGAATGTTCGAACATCATTCTTTTTAATGGCATACCATTAAGTTTAGGCGATTTAATTTCAAACGTATTTATTACGCAGCTCGGAAAAGAAACGTTATAAATTTTTACGCTTCTTTTAGCTCGGAAAAAATCGAGTATAACTTTTTCTTCTTTTAGTTAAATCGTTTCAGATTTGAAAGATGAATATGCTACAGCTGTTTTTTTTGTGCGCTGCGAGGCTTCCTTTAAAATTTGTCGAGATAAAAATAATACTTTGGTACTACTATCTACGTATTCGCATTGTCCTTATCTTCTATTACCACAAATTTTCATCTTTTTTAAATTCAATACGAATTTGATGTTACGTATTCGCCAAATGGCTGAAAAGAAAATAGAGATATTTTTAAAAGCTGAACATTACGCTTCGTAATTTTTTTCGAATAAAAATTTTACGTCGGCAAAGTTAGGGGTAAGAATCAAGCTGAAAGCAAAATAACTCTTGGTAAGTATATCGAGGACAAGGTTTTATGGTTTTATGAATGTCTAGAAAATATAATTCGAAACCTACAGATATGTACCTAACCTTGGAAACAAACTCAACATGGCGAAATAATTTTTTCCCGTTGATGAAAATTTCTAACTCGAATACATATTTAATGTTATTCGTCTTTTTGCCGTTTAGTTATAAATTTAAAATGTATATAAAAACTGGCCTACGATGTAGAGGGTGTTTCGTCTCGATACTATACTTCCTTCATATCGTAAATAGAGCGGCTCAAATTAGGTACATGTATAATGTTTTTTATATCCTAATCATTGCAGGAGCAAAGATACACACGGATTTGAATTTTTTTCCCCCTTAAAATCTGAGATCATTTTTGAAAAAATGTACAACTTTTCATCTAATAATTTTGGAAACGTCTGATTTGCGCCAAATTGTACACGATGTAGTATTTCCAGTAAAAAAATTAGCACGGAAGATGAAGGAATTCGTGAAATATCTTGAATAACAGAAGAAAGAATATGATAATTTCACAAAGGAAATTCAAATTTTTATCCATAACATTCAAAAAGACAGTTGTAATTATCCATTTAGAAAATTTTTCTCAAAATAGAGGTACCCCCACCACTTGGCACGATTATATTTTCTTCGAGTTGCTTAAAAATTTTGGAAAAAAATATCCATCGCAAAATTTTTGGTTTTTTCAAAAAAAATGCATAGAAATATAGATTTTACCAAAAAGCTGTTTCTTCTGAAATTTAGAACTCATTTAGAGAAAATACATCAGAACTATTTTCAGTTTGAATTTTGTCAATGAAAACCAGACTATTTCAGATCATCGACCTACGGTGGATGAGGGAGGGCGGATATCAACAAAATCCGTTTTGGGATCCTAGAAGACCATTAAGGTCATTTCTGGTCACGTCACATAAATATTTTCATTTATTTATTTTTTCCCGAAGACTAAAATAATTTACTCTGCTCAATATCGACCAAAATTGCTCCGATTCGGTCAACCGGCTCACTTTGGCGGCGGATTAGATATACATGAGTGGAGACGATCTTGGATCAAAATTCAGTTATGCCCAAATTTTGTGGAAAGGAGTGCGAAGGGGCGAAAACCGCAATTTTTTTTTTTTTTTTGAGCTAATCGATAGAGAATCTAATGTTGCATAACATATTCAAAAATCAGTTTCCTAGGTCAATGCAGGGAGGCGGGGTATATAATGGTTTCACTTTTTTGACCTCGAAAAAGGACATTTTTTCGCCTATTTCCTTTCTAAATTGAGTTGTTAAGTTGAAATTTGGTATATAGATTTAGTAGGGGTCTTAGATGTGCGTTTTGGAAGTTTCAACTGTTCAGTCTCATTGCACCCTCTCAAAGCAAATCATTTGCATTGTTCTGTACCGACCGAAATCGCTCCAATTCGGTCAATCGGCTCAGTTTGGTAGTAGATTAGATATGTATGAGTGGGGATGATTTTGGGTCAAAATTCAGACATGCTCAAATGTAGAGGAGGGGATTCTGAGGTACCAAAAACGCAAAAATTGTTTCCTTTTTAGCCGAACAAAAGAAAATGCAAAGTTGTATAACATATCCAAAAATCAACCTCCTAGGTCAATTAGGAGGGGGAAAATGAGGGTTTTCCCCTTTTTGATCTTGAAAAAGGCTTGTTTCTCCCCTGTCTCCCCACAAAATTGAGTTCTGAAGCTTAAATTTGGTATGCAGATTTAGTACGGGTCCTAGAATGGTCTGTTGAAGGTCTCGACTCTCGACTTTTCAGCCTCAGCGCATCCTCTCACAATCCCGAAAAATTAGTATTTTGTTCAGGTTTTCTTATTTTTTAAGTTTGTTCCTCGCATATTCCTCCCTCCCCCATTGGGCTTAGAAGTTGAAATTACGTATTTAGACTGTGTACGGGTCCTAGATGTGCCTGTTGCAGGTATTGACTTTTTAGCCTCATTGAATCCTCCTAACCCTTACCACTGATTAGTTTCATTCGACATAATTATAATATTTCAAGAAGAATTAGAATTTTTTTCGTGAAATGTTAGTGTTTTTTTTTTTTTCATATTATTCAAGATATTACACGAAAAACTTCTCCAGCATTTTCGGATAAAATGTTAAACAATTTTTTAAAATGACCTCAAATTTTTAGACTCGTGTCTCTTTGTTCCGGCCATAATTAGGATAGGCAAAACGTTATACATGCGCCCAACTTTAGCAACATTTATGGTATAAAACAAGTAGTATTGAAGCGAAACATTCTATAACAGTACAAGAAATGGACTACAATTCCAAGAAATTGTCAATGAAGCGACGTTAAGAAGTTTCAAATATTTATTACGAGTGAATACTGAATGCTTCATAGCTTCCAATTTGGATCAATTCTTATTCTAACCAGAAATTTGCAGCTAAAAATAAAAGGCCAAAGTCGAAGAAATTAAATAGATTCTATTCTGCTCCTACGTAGAAAACATCATTTGACTGCCATCATCTAATATCCAATGATTTTTTTTTTCTTAGCAATATGAAACATTCATTAGATTGTAAGAAGCATTCAAGTTTGGTAATCAAATCAAAATCGTCAAAACATAAAAATTTGAAGATAAATAAGGAACGTTACATTATATTGGCAGACGAATTGTTATTTAAGCAGTATCAAACATTTATATTCTCAAATTATTTTCAGAATTTCCAAATCCAGACGACAATAAGTGACCGAAAAATTCAAACACTTCGATGAAACACCTATTTATGTGACGACGTTGAAAAATTACATACTTACACGTCTACTTGAGTAATATTCTTAAAGAAAATAAAGAGCTAAATTTAAACAGCTAGGTACCTATGGTGTTGAAATGACCTCGTGAAAAAAGCAAAAAAACCGTTTACTCTGCACAAACGTATACTTAGGAGGCTGCTTTCACAGAGTTTTTCAAAAGTAAGCCCTTTTTTTTTTTTTTTTTTTTTCTTTTCGAAAGTAAGTGAGTACCTATAGGTAAATCTAGAGACGGTAAAACTTAGGTAATACTATTTTCATTGTTATTCAAATAATGCGTGGTACAGACACTTTTATTCGGTGATAAATTTCATTACAAAGTGCGAATAATTTATGCATTTTTATGAGCTTGAATGAATGTACGTATGTTAGGTAGGTCGTATACGACGGGATAAAGAATAAAGATCGAAAACTCAATTTTAGCAGCTTTTGAGCTTTAGTAACGTAAACTTTTGAAATATGTTGAAATTTAACGAATTCATTATTTCTACGAATACATGCGATATTTATTAGCCTGAGCGTATATCGGCGATACAAAACTTTAGAACAAACAATAAGCTAGCATAATATTTCAAGGAAAATTAGGCAAAGTAAAATCTTATTATCTGTTGTTCTTAGCCAATAAGAAATACTGAAAATACTCGTCGTATCGTACAGTCAAAACTTAGGCAAAGCGCATTCAAAAGAACATCATCCATTTTCAATCATTTTTTTTTTCCAGCGTTGATAGTTATATTAATTTCGGAAGAAAACCCGTCGAAAATGACGTCGGTAGGTATTTTTATAAAGCAAAACCTGTCGGTCAAAATGCGTAGTAAAACACGACAAATGACACGACGTTTGAAAATTTATACATATAAAAAAAAAATGAAATAAGATCAGATTATTTCCCAGGAGCAGTTGTAGTAATGGAATATCTTTCGTTTCGGTTGAGAAATGGAAATTCGAAGTGACACATCTTGATGACATCGCATCGTACGTATAATATAAGAGTATATATAAAGGAGCCACCCCAAGCTGCTGTGACCGGTTTCACATTTAATAATATTTGATCAGATTGAATTTTCAATACCGAGCTAGAAGTTTGACCAATTGAGTTCAAAAAGTAATAGCCAGCATAGTCCCAAGGGATTAAAATTGTTAGGTGGGTATATATACTTTTTCTTGTACTCTCCGTTTTGCCGATTTCAATTTACAAATATCCATCGCATCAGATAGTATAATCTGTTTAAAATGCAAATTGACGGAAAATCTACCTGCAATATTTCACTTAGGTTACGAAATATCTTTACGGTATACAGTCATCATGGATACTAGACGACGTTAAATTTAAATTTTATTATTGAAACGAGACTTATAGAATCTCTTAGAAAGCAGACTTTGCAACGCGTTGCTTCGTTTTATTACGACTACGAATAAGTATATCGAATAGATTTGATCGGGTAGTTGATAGACGATAGAAACTTAGGTGAAATTTTCAGTCGATTGATTTCGTTTTTGCAATATATTTATTGCGTGGATTAATTTCAAAATCAATTACAAACGAAAATTTTATGAAAATGCAACATTTCAAAAAGTAAACTTTTTCAACTCCCTTTTTCGCTTGAAATAATATTTTATTTCCATTATTGTACGAAGAAATCTCTTAAAATCACGGATAATAAAAATTAAATCTTTATTATACATGCATCTAGCCATCTACGAGTACTTGAAGAACGCTCTCCCACTCATCTATTATAAAAGTTATACGACATCGAAATATGTTTGCAAAAAAAAAAAAACAACAACAACAAACAAAACTGTAGAGGTGCAAACTGATGCGATGTATGAATAATTCACAACATACAATCAGGAAGGTAAGTATTGTTAAAGAAACAACTGTCGCTGTTGCATTATTATGCTTAGATAATGTTTACCTATACTTTACTCGATGTATATATCTTAAAATATGCATAGGGAAAGAATTTGATTCTTGTTAAAACAGATAGTCATGTGGAAGTATATATTATCATATTGATTTTTTTCAATGACCTTTTCAAACACCCTGAATGTAATCGTGAAAAGATGAAAAATTTGTAAATTAAAAATAATACCGAATATGTAACCTCAAGATGCACCTGGAGGAGTTTCCAATTTCAACGCTAAAATTTTGCAATAAGCAACGTAAAAAAAGTTTTGAACTATAATTAGAATTAGTAGGCTAGATTTTCGATGTTTCTTCAATCTTCATTATTTAGAATTTTTTGCCCGTTGTAGTGTTCACAAAATTTACTGTAATTTGTATTTTTTAGGTAAATGTTTAGATACCTATCTATAGGCAAGTGTATACTCAAAAAAATTCAATGATGACAAAAGAACATAAAAAATATGCCTAAAGAATTGCAAATAAAATGTAAATTGTATAGTTATTTCAAACGAAAAAAAAAAAAAAACTTTTCAAATTTAAATGCTAATCAGAATAAAAGTACAAAGTTTAAAAATTTACCAAACCGTCTGGTTACATTCGCAATTTAACGAATTAAAATATTTTCAAGCCTCAATTATTTACATTTAAATTTTTCAGTTAGAAGGTGTGTTTTAATTTATAGGTACTAATACCTATATTACATCTTCATGAAAAAATATTATAATGCGATATACACTATACAGCTTTATGATACAGAATAGCCAGGTTTCGAGCAGATACTGGATCACGATGATTTTTTTACGATTTTAACCACCAAAAAAAAGGGGTGAAGAGATGATTTGTCAGTCTGATTTCATTGTTTAAAAATTAAAATTTATCAGAACGTGAAACAACCATTTTAGAAAAATGTTAAAAAATTGAATGGTTTCGAAAAGTAAAATTTTTATATCATGTATTTTAAACATACCAAAGTTGAGAATCTGTGATTTTTTTTATCTGCCATTTTAAGTTGGAAGGTCTCATTTTGATAATATAGAGTCAAGACCACCATTTCGTGAAGGAGACTATCCCGGATCAAATAAGACCAATCCGAGCTCATTTCATTGAGTTTTACCCAAAGTATATCTTCTAAAAGCTCAGTAGTACGAAAAATATGCTAAAAAATTTTTTTTTTTTAATTTTGCTAAAAGAGCACCAAAAATGGTCACCAATAGCTCATTTTGATAGGAATTTTATGAAAATTATCACCAAATTATTCCCTTTTTTAATCGTAATGGTGAAAATTACCATTCAAAATTCCAAATCGTTCAAAAGACGGTCCGGAAATTGTAAATTTATAATAAAAAATAATAGTCCTGTAGCGTAAACTGGAACGCGATAGTTCACTGGGTTCCCGCTGGTGGAGCTAGATGACAATCATGTCAACTGATAGAAGTGATCAGAGTTATATAGAATACCAAGTTGGTGCACTTGCATAAAGCAATGGAATTAGTTCGAAAAATCCTGTTGGGAGCGACGCCCTCGTCTAAGCTCCGCAACAATGTACACCAATGTAAATATACATCACTAAATACACAACAATATTGCGACACTTTCAAAATGCACCAATCAACGTTAAACGTTCAGAAGTAGCCAATCAGCAGTGGGGCTTAGCCAGTGGTAGCGCTCCTAACGAAAT
This sequence comes from Ferrisia virgata, assembly GCA_900060175.1. Classification (NCBI taxonomy): domain Eukaryota; kingdom Metazoa; phylum Arthropoda; class Insecta; order Hemiptera; family Pseudococcidae; genus Ferrisia; species Ferrisia virgata. The sequence goes on from FIZR01004686.1 coordinate 114,948, forward strand.
TTTAAAATTTTACAAGGGTAAATCGAAGTGCACCAACTTTAATATTCTATATAACTTTGAAACTGATAGTCTAGTATCCTAATACGCCAGTAATTAAAAAGGCCCTACTTTGACCTTTTTCAACTTTAAATTGATTTTGCAACAAATTTAGAAATTCCATGCGGGATCTTTCACCTTAAAGTAACTCATGTAGATATATACTGGGTGTTCCACATTCACCTCGCTATCTTTATACAAGTGTTACGTAAACTCAAGTAGTAATAATCCACATCCTCCATAACCAAGCAGTGAGCGTCCCGTCGGAACGACAGTGGCGCGATCTGGTTGGTTATGGAGGGTGTGGGCTATCACTACTAACTCATGATACTTTCATGTACAACGAATGGTTGGCATAACCAAAAAATTGAAGGGATTGAGATATTTAGGTATGTAATATTTATGCATATATGTACATGTGTAAGTGTGTGTGCGAGTGCATTTTTCAATATTTAATTCAAGCTTCGAGAGTTTTCATCTATTTTTTTCATATTTTAGGTCATTTTCATTCATTTTATTATCAAGATTTAAACATTTTAACAAAAACCAAATCAAATGAATTGTGTTGTGATCAGATCAGATAAGATAAGCATGTTATAGGTTTCTTCTTTCTCAGAAATGATTATAACCATCACACACACACCCACTTACCCATGTAGGTATATGCATAAACATTACATATCAAAGAAATCATTATCAAGATTTGAACTTGTAAATATCTCATTAAAATGAATAGTGTTGTGATAAGATAAGAAATGTTCATGCTGATAACAAATGAAAATGACATAGTTTACTTCTCTTAGATCAAGTCTGTCGAGCATTTCGCTAGTATAAGAGGTACAAATTCTTCCTTTTTTTATTTTATTTTCATTTTATCATATTTTACGAACTATTTCACCCCCACTCTTGATTTTTACACAACAAATGCTCAAGAGTATATGCTGCGCTTTATAGCAAACAACGAATTTATATCATTATTAATTTTTTTTTCTACAAATTTTCAAAGTGAGTGGCAGATTTGAGTGAAAGTTAAATTTTAAAAATGTTGTATCTCAGCCTCTCTAATTTTTTGGGTATGCTAATCATTACACACGCAAGTCTCATAAGTTGACCTATCATTGGTATAAAGATGGCAGGAAAAAATTTCTACTAAGCAGAAATAGATAGGTACGCACTTATAAGAAGAAAAAGAACTAGATGATTACAAAATATAGGTAATCATTCAAATACATATTATAAAATAAAAATTAAAAAACTCGTTGAACTAATTCGTTATACCTATAGGTAGTTTAATTTTATTTTATTTTCGCACCATAGCCTAATTGATAATATTTTATTTTTCATAAACGTTGAAAAGTTTTTTCATCATTATGTATTAGGTACATTTCGTTTCTTTAAAAAGTTAAAACTCCGCGGATGTTGTACATGTATATACTGTATAGGTATACCTATAAACAGTGCGAATTGACGCCATCGAATAAAAAGTGTAAGAAAAAAGATTGGTTTTCAGTAGATTGAAAATTCAGCACAAAAAAGCCAATTTTTCCGAGTAATAAGATTGGCCCTCATTTTAAATGACGATTCGACGCCTGGCAATCCATCACTTAGCGTCTAAAGTTGACATATTTACTACTTTGAAATAGATGTTCTCTTAGTCGCCGTTGTCGCTATTAACACCACACCCTGACATACATATTGCTAAAACTGAAATTCTCTAAAACAAGTTGGGCTCGCGACTAGAGGTACGTCTAAGGTACACGTAGATAAGGTACAGCGAACCTAAAAAGTGATACATCTTTTAAATAGATTCCCATAAGTAATTACTTTTTCTTTTGTTTCGCGTGTCGACAAAAATTATTACCTAAGTAAAATATAACACGCCGAAGAAATCGTAATTTAATTACCTATGTCCGCTTTATCGTTGAAAATTTCCACTCTCTTCACGGTATCTAAATGGTTCGAACGTATGTATGTATAGGCCCTATGTAGTGCACTATAAGCTTTAATAGATTTGTATCATTAAAGTGCGGTTAATATATATATTTGTAAAGTGTGGTAAATACTACGTTTAACAACTTTACAGTTTACACGACGATAAGTCTGATGTATCTCTTTAGTGATTTTGGCAGTTAGGAGTATCAACAAATATTCAACACAAAAGGTTGTTTCAATATGTTTGTTAATATTAGTTTCCACGAATTAGATGGGTATTTAGCAAGTAATCAATTACACTTCATTGGAGAACTGTTGCAATGCGAATGAATACGTGTAAATCTATACACTTGCGAAATGTTGCCATTGATTTTAACAACTCTACTCCTATGTACTTGTACAAACTTTACCTACACTATGTAAGTATTTTTTCGTGCAAATTTCATCATAAAAAATAATATAAATACAAAAGTGACCATTATTTACACACGATGGAAACAAATCCAGAATTTGGTTAGAACATCTCTCTAATTTGTATTTTTTCGTTTTCTTATTTGATAAGGGGCGAACGGTAAAAAGCGTCTATCGCCAATCTGTATAAATGGTTGCATATTGTTTAGTACCATAGGCACTTCCATACATATTGTATTTTTTTCCCGGCATAAGGCCATTACACTGGGATAGTTTTTATGTAATAGTATTGCCAATCTTCAAAATGCAATATTACAATGACTTTATTATTTCATGTTTTTAAACAAATAATGTAGATACTTGGTGGTTATATTAAGGGTGATTCGAAATATTTTAACAATACTCAAATCAGAGCCGTACTACCCCTATGACTTTGGGTACCTTGGCACGGGACCCCGCACTAAGAAAAAGGTCCTCGCTCATACAAAAAGTATAATATTTGGAAAAATAAATTTAGTAAAAGCTTACCGGCGGATAAGATAAGTGAATCTGCCCCTAAACAGAAAAAAACTAGGGCTAGCAAAAGATTCGTTTTCAGCAGCTCAAACTGCTCCCATAAATGACTTTGGGTTTTACTTGCTTCAATTTAAATTTCAAAAATTATGGAAAAAAAAAAAACGAAATGAAGTGAAAATTCTGCAATTGACGAATAAATACGTATTTTGGGATTTATTATGAGAAACAAATTTTTCAATCAAAAACGGCTATTGACTTGGATATGTGTAACGTTTTTGATGTAATATTTTCGATGTAATGTTTTTGATTTTTGGACTTAATGTTAAAATTTTAACATGAATATGTTTTGGAGGTAGGACAATTCGATAAAACTAACAATGAAAGATGAGTATGGCTGATTTTTGAACGTCATGTTGAAATGTCTAAGTAGAGTAATATTTTCAATTTTGATTTGAAGCTTTTGATCAAAAACTCGATGAAACATGACCATGAATGATTTTCGGACTTCACGTTAAAATATTGCCATTGGTATGTAAATGTCTGGTGAGGGGGAGGGGGTAGTTTCATATGTCAAGTGCGAAAGTGCGAAGAGGAATTAAGAAGAGTAATGGTTGATTTTATTATTTCATGGTTGAACTTATGAAATAACAGTGAAAAGGAAGTAAGAATTTCGAATTGAAGGTTTTGATCAAAAATTCGCGATGAAAGATGAGTATAGATGATTTTTGGACTTTATATTAAAATGTCTAAGTTGAGTAATGTTTTGTATTACATTTTTGATTTGAAGTTTTTGATCAAAAACTCATAATGAAAGATAATTATGAATAACTACTGCACTTCATGTCAAAATGTTAACATGGATGTCCAATTAGAATATTGAAGAATTGAAAAATGAAAGAAATTTATTTATTCATTTATTCATGAAATTCAAGTGTGAAAAAATTTATGATAATGGCTTTTAATTTCTGCACTTCATGTTAAAATGTTCAAATTAAATAAATGAGAAAAGAAATTGGTGAGTAGATGATGCACGTTTTTGATAAAACGTCAAGTGTGAAAAAATTTTTGATGAAAATTAATGATTGATTTTTGCACATTATGTTAAAATGTCCAAGTTGGATGAATGTGAAAAGAAATTGGCGAGTAGGTGGTGTACTACTTTTTTGATGAAGTAACATTTCATCAGGTACAAATCATAATGTTTTCAGCGTTACATAACCGTTATCTAGAATTTTTCTTTGAAAGGGAAAAGTGCCTAAGTTTTTTCATGAGCAAGAAACATGATGAAAAAAATGTTTTTTCAAATTTTCCAATATGTTCTATATCCTTTAAAATTCGTTTAAAATTATCGAAATTTGTGTAAAAATGTATAAAATTTATCAATTAGACATGAATGTTTCATTAAAAAATTAAAAAACATAGAAACAGAAAAATTTTTAAATTAAAACTAGAAAACAAAAACTAGGATAAAAAAATTGAAAAAAATTGAAAAATAAATAAACTGATGACTATTGTACTTCATGTTAAAATGTTGATACGGATGTTTAATTGAAAAAATTGAAAAAATCAAAAAATAACAAAAATTGAACAATTAAAACAATTGATAAAAATAAAAAAAAGTTTTTGATTTTTGATTTGAAGTTTTTGATTAAACACTCATGACGATGGATTACTTTGTAGTATTTATTTTGTTAGGAAACAATAAAATAAAATGTTGAAATGAAGATAAGAAAAGAGTGAACGTTTTTGATCAAAAACGCGGGATAAAAGATGATTATGAATGATTTTTGCACTTATGGAAAAATGTTTACATGGCCACGTTACATATCTATGATCTAGAATTTTTCCCTGATATCCAATTTTTTTTAACATGTTTTTCAACATTTTTTCGTAATTTTTGAACATTTTCCTGAACTTATTACCCACTTTTGTCAAATTTTTACCAAATTTTCAATCATTTTTTACAATTTTTACTCCATTTTTACGTATTTTTCAACGTTATTTCGTAATGTTTAATCAATAAACGTTGAAACCTAAAAGAAGTTTTCTTGGGATGGAAAGGAGCAGAGATCGTGTAATAAATATTAAAATCACGGATTGAATTTTGATCATGTACTGATCGAAAGGATCAGATTAAAAAGTTGGCACGGAGCCCCAAAATTTCTGAGCATGTCCCCGTTCGTAAGGAAATTAAATCATTACACTTATAACATAGCTATAAGTACCTACACAGACGAGTGAACTAATAATATTCATGCTTTACATTGTATTACCTAATAAATAATGAATTTTAAACAATCTTACCGTTATATTATGCGCGATCAATCCATCAATAACAACTCCAGGTGACAGAGATTTCGACTCTCGAATCCAAAACGCTCTCGTAACGGGCGGATTTGCGCAAAATTCCAAAGAAAATGTAACTCTTTGATTAATTATGGCTGTAATAGTTTTATTGGCAGGATAAACAATAGGACTTCCTGTAATTAAAAAAAAATGAAGACCGATTAGATATGAACAGATATCTAACGGAAATTTAACACATAAAAGAAAGCAATCGTGAAAAAGTTATGAAACATTCGCCGATTGGCAAAGATTTGACACAGATATAAAGGAAATTATATTACTCGCAAAGAATTATTTTTCGCGCTATTTTCCACCAACAATAACAAGATTCAAAGCCTTTGTTGAATTTTACACGTAGGTACATAGTAATTAATAAATCTGGAAATTTAACGTATCAAAACTGAAAAACAGGCTAGATTTTGTAGGAAGATACTTAAAGTTGTAAATTTATAATTTACTTATTATATCACCTCGAGTGAACAGCATCTAATAAGAATATCTCTTTCATCTACTGCATCAAAAATAAAAGTAAAAATGTAAGCAGATGAGTGTAGGAACTTGAAAATTGAAGTAAATAATGTTGCGCTACGGAGTTTCTAAACGATTTTATAATGATGAAAATTTTCAACATAGTTATACAAAATTTATTCGACAGATAGAATTATTTCCTCGATTATTCGCCAGTTTTTATCTTCCATCATTATCGTTTGAAGTTCAGAATATTGAAAATACATATTTTGAGACTAAAAAAAGGCAAAAATTGTACAATGGAAATTTTTCTATCTTACTTCGTTGAGTTTGACAAAGCACTAACTTGGATAATAAATGTAAAGATGAAATAGGCAACTTTTTCAACAATCACTTTTGGTTTTCTTTGAAAGGTTTCGTAAGGTTTGCGAGTTGCTATTCTCGAATGTTCAAAATTTTCAGCACTCCACTGTCAAATTTTAGCTCCTTAAATTTTGAAATTGAACCATGTATTTTTCTGAGTTTTTACCATACATAAGTGGTGCTTGATTATTCCTACAAAATACCTTACACAAAGGATGCCTATCTATCATGCGAATACAAGTACAGGAGGTTATAGGAGCTTTATGAATAACAACGTAAGTATAACTTGTGAAAAAAAAAGCACACAATTCTCACTTCCAAGTCTCACCGAATGCTTATCTGCCCACGAAAAATAAAGATAGATAATTTTCAATAAATAAAAAAAAAACTTCTAATAAGATAAACGAACCCCGTGGAGCTTTTCAAAATATTGGCGAAAACGCTCGTGTTCAAACAAGATATAGTTTATCGCTACCAGCAGGGTAAACCTAATGACATGAAAGTTGAAAAAAAAAGCAACCAAATAAGTTGAATCGTTTCGTAATAAGCGAGGGATGCTCACACTTCATTTTTGACAAATGTTATGAACGATGATGATTCCATAATATATTTCGTATAATCTTATTTATGTGGTAGAGGTGCCTAAGCTATACATTTTGGCTCCAGATATTCGCAGGTTTCAAGAAATTCCAACACAGATCAATAAAATTTTTAAAATGGACGCTTTTTTTGCAACTGTATCTGTTCGGAAAATTTTTCGTATTTCTTGAAAAAATTATTTTTTGTTAAAATTAAAATATTCGTCAACTTATTACACTAACAGACATACTAATAGGTATAAATCTGAGTATAATAATTGAAAAATATTCAGAAAGAATACAGAAACAGAATTATTTCATTAGATAGCCAGGAGAAATAAAAAAAAAAATACGTATCATTACGTATCAACCAACAAAGAATTAAAATGAATAAAGAAAAATAGCGATATATTCACTAAATTTTCAGACACATATTTCTTCCTCCATATCGTTAGTAAAAAAATTGTAAATTGCAAACTTAAGCTCAAAAATGTTGTAAAATTCTTACAACGAAATTTATTCTGCAAGTATTTTTGCCTTTGTCGCATAAATTACGAAAGAAATTCTCATTGTCGAAAGATTTCCGAAAATATTCGATATCGGTACGAGGATCAACATTTGAAAATGGCGTAAAGCCGCTATTTATTGCCAGAAATAAAACTGGTAAAGGTTCCAAATGGCTTCTTTTTTTATTTACATAAGTATTGGAACGTTTTTTTTTCGCTGTGCAACTGACATAATTTTTTTTATTCCTTAAGAGTCACTAAAAACCCGAAAAAAATTATTCGTATAAATAAAGTCAGCTCGTCACATATTTCCATATCGAACTTTAATATCAGTTTAATGGGTTTATTGATTTACACTATGGGCTTGTACGAACAGTTATATCTCAAGTGTATATGTAGTTGACACATATACACGTGTTTGATGAGAATCATATAATAGCGTAGCTATTAGAAGGCGTTGGAGATTTGGACTCTCACCCCTCACTTACAAACTACCTACATTTATGCATATATTTTTTTCAAAATTTAGCCCAAATTGTGAACCTAAACTCTGTAAAACCTTCATTTTTTTTATTCAACTTCGAGAAATGTCTTTTTCAATGGTTTAAATTTGCAACCCAGCTGAGGAGATGGACTTTCATTCCGTTTCGTATTGTACCCGACTTGTAAACTTTTTTTTTGGTCTTTACTCCACCTTTCAAAGGCTGTGAACCTCCCATCTTTTGAAATTCTACTAAAATTGTAGAAGATCTGTGAGTAGATGATACCAACCGCACAACTTATGTGAAATGCCTTGTGTTTTACATACATAACTACGTACCTAAACCTATACAGGATGTCCCATCTCAATGGTATCTCCTTCATATCACAAGTAGAGCAACACAAGTTCAACTCATGTAGCATAGAATGTCTATTCCAAATATTACAGGGATTGTGCTATGAACATCTGAATTTTTAATTTAAAAAAAATCAAAAGCAATTTTCAAAGAATTCTAATTTGAAATCTAAAAATGATAAAGATATCTAGTTTACACTAAAATGTGGTAAATACAATGTAGTATTTCCAGTAAAAAAAGTTAGGGGCATAGGTGATGTGATTCGTGAAATATGACGAATATAATGTAAAATACTATTCGAAAATGTTGAAAATTTTTGTTCTCAACTTTTAAAAAAGCTCTGATAAGTTTAAGCACCTAATTGGAAAATTTTTCTTGGGTACCCCTCATCACTTGATATAACTAAATTTTCCCCAAGTCGTTTAGATATTCTGGAATAAAATTGTCTTGTTAAAATTTTCTCCCTTTTTTCAGAAAAAATTTTTCCATAAAAACAGAAATTTAAAGAAAAAGCTCTTTTGATTGAAATATTCAATAAATTCAGAGAAAATATATCGAAATCGAGTAAATATTTTAACAAAGGAACGTTTATTGTCAAAATTTATTTTTCATCGATTTCTTTTGAAAAAAGGGAAAAAATTTAATAAAACAATTTTTTCCCAAAATATCTAAACAAGTTGGAAACAATTTAATCATGCTAAGTGGTGGAGGGGTGGTGGAGTGTACCTTGTTACTTCAAGAAAAATTGTTTAATTAGGTACTTGGAACAGCGTTTTAAAAAGATACGAACAAAAATAAAAAAATTTCAAACTTTTCAAACACTTTTTTACATTAAATTCGTCTTATTTCACGAACCACATTATCTGTGCACCTAATTTTTTTTACTGGGAATACTACAATGCATTTGCCACATTTTGGCATAAACTGGATATCTCAGTAATTTTTAGATTTTTAATTTAAATTAAAAAAAAATTCTCTAAATAATTTTAAAAATAAAAAATTTAAATGCCTATAGCACAGCCCTGCAATGTTTTGGATAGGCACCCCATGCTACATGAGACCTACTTGTGTTGCTCTACTTGTGGTATGAAGGAGGTACTATCGAGGCAGAACACCCTGTTGTTTCTTAAAAACGTAGAAATAATAATCGAAGTTCTTTTTTTAAAAAGTCTTAGTAACGGTAGTTCTTCATCGTTTAAATTCATTGTTTTTTTTTTTTTAATAAAATTCCACGAAAGTGGACTGCAGTAATATGCTTATTACGTAGATACTAGGTACCTTTCTAAAGAATTCTTTGAACTTGTTTTCGAGTTAGTTACACAACAGAATATTTAAAGTGCGTCTCGCATCTGCATACGGATATCAGCTTGTCAAGTAGGTACATTAACTTTTTACTGGAAGAATTTTATAAAGCTGGACAGTTTTTTTTCATTGTTAACAATATAATATGACGTTCAGCTATAGATAGGTTGGTAAAGTACCTAACCTATAAACTTGACTTACGTGAAAAATTGGATATCTCTTTGACACTGATAATGGCAACACTTTTCTTCGACGAACGAAATGGAAATGTTATTCGACCATAATATATCAATAGCTGATGGTTTTACTTGTATGTCCTTATTCATCTTTTTGGTTGAATTCAACCCCAAAAATATATATTTCAAAAATGAGAACGTATAAATGAAACATTTCATTGATAAATTGATAACAACTGTTATTCGAACAGGATTGTAAAACATTATTTTGTTTCATCAACGGTCACCGATAAAATAAAAAATTTTATACTTTTTCGATTGATTACCTATCTCTAATGTATAACGACATTAGCAATCCAGATATCACTATCAGAGCTCAAGAAGTACCTAGTGTGGGCTATTTTCACATCATTTTTCAAAAATCGAAACGCATCAGGGCAAAATAGTTACAAAATAAATTCTTTTTTGTCAATTTTCAAATTTTTCAATTAGCCATAAGGCTTTTTCACACGCCCATTATTCAAAATTAAATACAATTTCAAAAAGTAAAAACTCTGAGAATGATCCCAAGTTGAAAAAAAATACTAATTATAGAAATTTCACTCCGGCATTTAAATGGTTCAAAACTTGAGAAAAATTCAAAAACTTGAAAAATAACAATTTCGAAAAAAAATTTACCGAAAACAGCTATAATACGACTATTTTTAACCAACAGATCATTTAATACCACTTTCGAACTTGAATCTTGTTTTTCAGATCGCGTGTGTTCATGTACTCGGCTTTTTTCAAAACAAAAGTTTTTGGAAAAGTTGTCGCATGAAATAGGAAAATTATTAATATTGTAACCCAACCAGAGATGAAGTTAAAAACTGTTTTTCTTTTTTACAGATTTTATAGATTAAAATCTTAATAATACCCTTATTTCATAAGATAACTTTTCTAAAAATCGTTTTCGAATTTTAATTAATTTCTTTTTGAAAATATGAATGGTACTTCTCCTATAGTTTCGAGAAAGAGATTCAAGTGAAATTTCAACTAGAAGCGGAGGACTGAAATTACCATTTTGCAACTATTGAGCTCAGATTTCGATTTTCGAAAATAAAAAAATTAATACAGCCCACATTACAGTTGGTAAATACTAAAAGGATTCGAAAATATCTCGCAACGATACATGATACCGATACCATAAGGTAGATGGTACGTAGACTTATTAAATTTTCAGGCTGATTCATGTAAATAAGTAGGTGCCTACCCATAGAGACATTAAAAATGCAGTCTACGTCATTATTACGAAATTTTCATTAAGCTTTTAAATGGAGAAAAAAAAATGCGTGTTTTAGGTACCTAATTATGTATTGTTGGATGAAATTGAACCCTATAATAAAACTATAGTAAGTATATTAAACTTGGGCTAGGTATAGATTACCGTTACTATACGTATAAATTTGCTCAGAGCCGCGTGAAAATACAATGTCTGCACCAATTTGTTCTATTATAATTTATTTTTCTTTTTGATTTTAATACCGAAGCGAAAAAAAAAAGCAAACAAATTTAATCATAGTGCCAAGTTTCCACTCACGCAGTTAATGGAACATTCGGTTTATCTTTGTTAATATATTTACCACGATTATTAGGGATTATTCGGAAAGCTCGACTGTCGTTCAGATGCAGACAATTTATCAGGGTGCTTCGGTTTTTGAAACTTCATTTTGCCAGTAAAGTGCCTCCCAACAGTGACGGTATTAGAAACCGCGGCGTTAATGATGCTAGCGCTAATTCTGCTTTAATTTCCATTCAATATCCTTTGTGAATCCGCGCAAAACATTTCTAATTTAATTATTCATTCGATCGCGCCATTAATTTTTTACTTGCTAGTCTTTTTCCTTCTTCTTTGAATGAAGAATTGTTCAAAAATTACAAACCAACAAATTCGTACCCGGTTTCCGACAAATTCTCGTAAATAATGGCGATTTTTTTTTTCTCTCTCTCCTATTGATATGTTTAATTTATTAGCCTCATAAATTTCGTATACCAACGTTTTTAGCTAAGACGAAATTAAATTTCGTTATCTGTTTGGCAAAAGTAACCAACAAATGAATCACATTTTCCCCGCCATCAGCTATTCGTTGGTTGGTATTTGTACTCGGACAGATTTCATTATCGTGCGTATACGCAGAATACCAACAATAAATTTGTAGATAGGTGCATCAAAAAGCTTGTTTTCTCTTTTATTTTTTTAGTAGATACTCAAATGAAAAAATTCACAATTTATCAATCTGTTTCAAATTTAAAACCACTGTTGAAAGAAAATACGAATTTGTAGACGGTGTGGTATAGCTAACATTTAACCCATGTAGATCTACCTACGTACTGTATCTCTGCCTTTGTATACGAATATTCGAAGTAATATACAAAAAAAAGCATCGAATTTTCTTCTACCGCGAATTCTCAATAACACGCTCATTCGGCGTATGAAATTTTTAAATTACAGCATTCGTACGATTAGTTGGTAAATAAATACATAGTAAGTAAGTAAGTAAGTAAGTAAGTGTATAAACTTGTACTAACGTAACTTGTTATGAATTACTATCTAGCTATTTTAAAGATTTAGAAAATATTTTCACCTTAATATACAACGTTTAGAAGAATATTGCAATGAAGATTTATGTAGCGGAACCTCGTGGCAACGTAATTACGAATATTTTTACGATCGTAACCTTGTTACATCTGGAAAATTCTGGTCTCTGTAAACTTTAACGCATCTTAGGCACTTTTCTTTTTCAACTTTTTTTTCTCCCTCGTACCGTTAACGTTTCCCCAATAGATATTACTTCATTCGTGTATTTTTATCGGTTTCTTGAGAGAAATATTTTCCCCCGAGCTTAACACACATTCTGCCTTGAAATATCTTCTATATATACCAGATATTTCTTTATTTTTCTCAATATCTACCACGAAGTAGATGAAAAAAAGAAATGAAGTTTTACTATATTGACTTATGCACTCCAACAAAGCACACCAAATGAGAGTTAGAGGCCAGTTACAGAATGAGGCCTGTAAGCAAATCAACAGCCTACGATAACGAATACGAATTTACCTAGCCCTGTGAATAATTGAACATTATATCTCTTGAAAACTATTTAGTTGTAAGAAAGTATCAGACAAAAAAAAAATTTCTACAGCTTTATAAAAATGACTGCCATCACTTTCAATATTAGAAGCCGCAGATTCGTATCAAATTATATGAAATGCTCTTCTGATCTATTCTCTTTATAATTAAAAATTCATTAAGTTACAAAAATGAGGAAATTATTTTCCTATTGGTGTTTTTCATCGGTAGATCATTTCCAATAATCTAATTATTCAAATAATGAAAATGTAAACAGTTTTTGAAAATTTAAACATTTTGAAAACTGAAAGGAGATTTTGAAATCGAAGCCAAAAGTAATCATTGTTTTTTTTTTAAATAGTAATTTTTTACCTTGGAGTGGACTTCTGCACTTCTTATTTTTTATGGAACAATAAACTGCGCGATTTGTGATCAGAAGAAAAGAGCATAGTTGGGTAAGAAGGAGTAAATCAGTACTCGCACAAAAAAATAATCTGAAATTTAATTACCTCGAACTGGGCATTATTTGAGTTTATTTTCTGTACTTACATTTCTGAAAAAACATTTTTCTATTAATTTATGAGAACTTAGCAGTGGCAGATCTAAGTCATTTGGTTTAGAAGGGGGCGCAACTCAACATTTTGCCGTTTTTTATGCCAAATGAGCGACATCTTGGTAAAACCATTGATCAGCTTGATTTTCTTAAAAATAATATAATTAAGTGAATTGAAAAAAAAAACACCAACAAAGAGCACATCTGGGACCTATACTAAATCTACATACCAAATTTCAACATTCCTGGCTGAATTTTGAGGAGAGTTGTTTGAAGAACAAACTTAAATAATAAGAAAACCCAGGGCCGCAGCGAAGGGTGGGTTAATGAATATTGGGAAAGGTGTATTAAAATACAAATTTTGTTAATATTTTTCAAAAACAAATTCCATTAAATCTCTTCTTTCCTAGAAGACCGCGCTTGCCTGTCGAGGCAACTGTCGCACTCGGACAAGGAGAGAACAAACGCTTGTCCGTGTAATGTGCTTGCCTATCAAAACAACCTTTGTACATGGACAAGGAGAGAACAAACGCTTGTCCATGTACCGCGCTTGCCTGTTGAGGCAACCCTTAATACTTGGACAGGAAGGAACAAACGCTTGTCCGTGTGACGTGCTTGCCTGTCTAGGCAACCTTAGTACTTCGATAGGGAGAGAACAAACGTTCGTCCGTGTACGACGCTTGCCTATTGAATTGACTGTTGTACTCGGACAAGAAGTGAACGAATACTTGTCCGTGTACAAGCCTTGCCTGTCAAGTCAACCGTAATACTCGGACGAGGAGAGAACAAACGCTTGTCAGTGTACCGCAAAAGCGTTAATTTTCCTAGTTTCAGCCCTTAAAAATTAACGAAATAGAAGGCATAAGAGTGGTCTAGTGGAACAGAGGAGAAATTTTGGAAATATAAATTTTTTTGATCGTCAGAAATGCTTTTTCCGAAGTTTCATCACAAAAAATGAAGGATACCAGGAGGTTTAATTTCAATTCTTGGGTAAATATACGATAGATAAGTAAATCAAATTTTGAATTTTTTCAAACCCAATTGAGAGTGGTGGATAGGCATGAACCCATAACACCTAAATGCAACGTCATTGCTCACTGAATGTTTAAAGAAGGGTACACGGGAGAGCAAAAATTTTTCGAAAAATTCTGTTCGAGAGAGCAAAAATCTTTGGTCTATTGCTTTCATTTTTCTTGGTTTTCTCAATTTTAGTCGAATTTACCCACTTTTTGCCAATTTTGCCGACGATTGGAGAATTTGCCGGGGGTGGGAGGGGAGTACGGCACCCTTCTCATCCATCCTCTAATAAAAACGAACATTTTTAGTTATCCAGATCTGAAATAACTTGTCGATAATTTAGATTTAGATTTTGATTTCTTGATGAAAAGATGGCCAAAGAAATTTGAAAAAATTTCCAGATATAATAACCCGTTGATATGGTCCATTTTTCCTGGGAGTTCGTAAAAATTCGATCGAGAATTGTAGAATAGAAAAATGTTTACAAGCGCAAATCGTATTCCAACACATTTAGGACGATATTAAAGTGTAGGGGTGAGGTAAAGGGCTAAAATGTTTACCAGCGAGTTTTTAGATCATAAGAACAAACTTCCACTCGATAGTTTGAAAATTCCTACCAAAGGCCAATTCACCCCTTCATACTCGGCTATGCCTTTTTTCAAGGAGGCTTAAAATCAAAATCAATAGTGGGAAAAACAAAAAATTCGTGGAAAAATATTAGCACCAAATTTATTTAGAGCAGGTAAGCTTATATGGTAAGGTACGTATTCGTTGATTTCTTCGGCTGTTTTTCGCAAAAATTTCAATAATCAACCAACATGATGAATAAGTTGATGTAAATTCACTATTTCTCATTTGTAAGCACAGCAATCGAATCGAATACGTACATTTCCCATTATTTTTTCTACTTTTTCACCGGCGGAAGTAGTTCTTTGTATAGCAGAATAGGCTACTTTTGAAATCAATTATCATTTTCTAAATGAAACTTTTTAACGAAGCATTTTTTTTTTTTTTTTTCATGCACTAGAAACGTTCGTTCCCAGAGAAACTACAGTAAAATCTCCAACAGTGGCTTTTTAACTTCGGAGAAGAATCGTGACAAACAGCAATTTCATAGAAGACATTTTATCTGGTCGAAATCACTGCAGGAAAGTTAATAGCATGTTAATAATTGAAAACTCGCTGAACGAAATTCGTTCTATAAATGCATGGAACCTTTGTTAGGTATTGCGAAGTTTTACGACCTAACAAAGTATTTTTTTTCTTTTATAAAGAACATGATAAGTAGCCACGGAAATTGATAAAATTTGTCTTGTTTCTTCGGAACTCGTTTTACGTAAGTATAGTATTCATGTTTACTGCGAAAACGTACTCATATACGTGAGGCAGTATATATCTACTTATTTTGTAAAGTACATGGCTAACTCTTGATATTAACAGAAAAATTACTCGTATTCTTTTTCTTTTTTTTCTCCTTCGACAGTCGTAAAAAAAATATCTACTATCGTCGAGAAGTAGTACGATATTACTTAGTATAACCAGATTATAAAAAAACACTTTTAAATTCCGTTTGAATTTAATAACACTGAAAATCGTATAAAAGTCGTGTTTTTGTTTGTTTTTTTTTTTTTCAAACTCGAAATCAGTTTCATATGCCGGTAACTTAGGGGGTAGGTTTGTAATTTGTATACAGCATCGCGCAGTGCCAAATTATCTTAGGTAGGTAGTATTTTCCAATTATTAAGACTTTGAAAGGATGATAACGCGATAAAAGAATTTAAAGAGAAAAAAGAGGAACAGTCCTTTTCAGTGTTCTATGGTGCAACTTGAATCCTACTTTTAAAATACTAACAGCAAACTGCTCAAGGAAAAGGAATAAGATCGTGATAAAAGAAAGAGAGAATTAAATTTGTTGACTCAACACTTAATAGGAATAGGCGAAATTAAATTAATCCGACCAATCCGACGTTTGGGTTACAATCGCCGAGCTCAGTGCAAGGTTGTAAACTTTTCCAAGGCGCACTTTCTCAGCATTATAATAGAGCATCATCCCACATTTGCGAAAAGAGAAAGCTATCTGCGTATAGATACAAGTGGCGGAATTTTGGTGCATAATTTTACCAACGATGTAGTGGTAATTTTATAATTTTCTAAAAACACTTGGCTGCACACATGTTTTCCATACACAAATGATATCTGCTTTACATATATATACAGTAAGTATATGTATACAAACATGTACGCGTTCCAAATTTGGAATAATTTACGCAGTATCGTATTTTGAAAATACGATTAGTCGCGCAAAGAAACTATAGATGAAACGTTATATTGTACCAGTTGTGCAGTAAAACCTCAATTTGAGTTATCTGTTTCATTATGAAAATAAAGCAGTTTTTTTTCGATAATTTTATTCGCATTGCCCTAGCGAAACACATGTGCAGATCTGGAATGGAACGAATACCAGCTTAAATAGGTACCTGGTACCTGCACCTACCCACCTGCATTCATAGTTGGGTATCTACCTTTTTAAATTTTATTTAAAATTACTCAAGAAAATATTTGAATACATATATTAGGTTCGTGTGGTAGAGTATAAATGAAAGACTCGGCGAATAAATTAAATAATCGTTATATCATTCGATTTTTAATTACTAAATCGTGGCTATGAATTTCTCTTTAAAAAAGCATAATTTTATGTTGCTTTTTCAGTCTTATATTAAAATTATATGATTTTAAATCTTTTTCCTCAATTAGTGGTGGTGGGGCGCGGGGGGGGGGGGGGCAATGAGGCTAAAAAGTTGAGACTCCCAAAAATGGTGGGGCGCGGGGGGGGGGGGTGCAATGAGGCTAAAAAGTTGAGACTCCCAAAAAGACACATCTCGGACCTATACTAAATTTTCATACCAAATTTCAAATTTCTAGCTCAACTTAGAGGGAAGATAGAGCAGGGGCAGCCCTTTTCCGAGGACAAAAAGGAGAAAACTCCTCATATCTCCCCTCCTAATTGATCGAAAAGGCTGACTTTTGAAAATAAAGTGCAACTTTAGATTGTCTATCGATTGACTTAAATAGAAACAATTTTTGAGATTTTAACCCTTCAGTACCCCCTCTCCCAAATTTGGGAACAACTGAATTCTGACTCGAGGTCATCCCCACTCCAGAATATCAAATCTGCCGTCAATGGAAGCCTATTTCCCAAATTTGATTGACTGTGGTCGGTATCGAGCTGAGCAAATAATTTTTAGTCGGGAGAAAAAAAAATGAAAATAAATATCTGACATGGCTGAAAATGGCTGTAATGGTTTTCTAGGACCACAAAACGAATTTTGCTGATAGCTCCCGTCCTCTCATCCGCCATTCAACTCTGTACTAACTGTTACTAATTTTAAAATACTTTACATATACAGTACTTACCAACTACATTCACTTGAACTGAACGCGACCTCCATTTCTCCATTTTTGAAGTTCTACCAACGAAACACTTATATTCTCCGGCTTCTTGATATACAACATTTCCTAATGTTAATTTTGGACCCGGCCCTAAAGGTTCAAGATGCTGTCCAGGATATTTAGACCTTCCCCAACATGAAACTGATCCAGCTGGACATTCCAATTGAACTTCACCTCCTAGAGTTACTTCTAAAGCAGAACCTTCTTCGGCTAATTCTTCAGGCGTTTCTTCTTCCATAGCTTGATTCCTCGCTTCTGTAAAAATAATAATAATAAAATAAAATTGCTTCGAGTATAACAAAATAATTATAACAGTATCGAATATATTCATATTAGGTTTACTTAATGAAAATATTGATATTATGCGAGTGAAGAGATAAATTGGCATAATAAATGTAGCTAGGTTTAAGTGTTTTCGTGTATTTTAAACGAAGGTAAACGAGTAAGCAAAAAACTACCACCACAGGATGATGAGTGGTAAACTTGAATGTAGATTAACTGATGGTAGATATGTATACAGGCATCTATAGGTACTTTAGCGACACCCTTCAACATAGAAATTTTATCAAATTATATTTTTAACACTGATTAAAAGCATTTTCCTTTTCCTCGCTTAATATAATAATTTTTTACCTTTTGAATATATAGCTACAGATAGATAGATAGGTAGATAATATCAGTTTAATATGTGACAAAGTTGACGCTGTTCCATCAAAGAAACGTATAATTCAATTTTCAAAACATGACTTTATCATTACAAAGCTAGAAGGCTTCATTAAAGAGAGTAACTACACAGAGTCACGTAATCTATTGTGATTGTGAACAAAAGTACCAACCTATCTATCCTAATAAATTTACATCACAATCGATACGGTTCTGACTTTGCTAATATTATGTTTCGGTAATTACAGCTAGATCTACTGAAATACGGATATCTATACGTTCGTAAGAAGTAGAAGTCGATTTACACAAACACACAGAAGGTGATGCTTAGTATGAACTTCTGAATAAGAGAAGTTACGTAATTAAGGGGGGAGGTATATTCAACCATGCAGCGAAAATCATGCTCGACAAATATTAATTAATTTCCAAAAAAATTGCATGAAAAAATGATTTTTTTACAAGTACAAATCGTTGAGATAGGTGTACCAAGTCCACGTGTGCCCCTCAAGTTATGGGTTATTGAGTTCATTTAGCTATCATGGTTCGGAAAATGTTTCCATCAATATGTTTTTGTTGGATAAAAATATCGGTTGAACACAATTCAAAAAGGTCTGAATTAGAGGTCCAAGCTGAAAAGTAGGTATTGCATATTTGATATATATCTAAAAAGGGTTTTAATGGTCTACTAGGAACACAGAAAGGATTTTGTTCATAGTATACTTCTAGCATCTGCCATAGGATGACAGCCCTTATAGGTATCTACGTAATAGTATAGTAATAGCCTAATTTTTTGTGACAATAAGACATGGAAAATCCAGGTAAAATTGCGAAAAGTGGACATGGTTTTATTTCTAATTTGATGAGCTCACTCGAAGTAACTTTTACAGAACTCATTGCCAAAACTGTACCAGTTGTTTCGCATCAACCTCCGTTTCCTTATACCAGTGATAGGACAACTCATAAGACTTACATGCATAATGGTTAGCATACCAAAAAAGTCGAAGGGTCTGAGAACGCTATTTTAAAAATTACATTTCCGCCCAAACCTACCGTTCACTTTAAAAATTCAAGAAAAAAAATTACCAATGATCAAAATTTGATGTTTGCGCTAAAACACAGTACACACTCTCAAGTATGTGTGGTATAAAAATCAAGAGTGCGGGTGAGGTGGCTCATAAAATATGATAAAATAATTACAAAAAACATGGTTAAAAATTTGTAAGTATTTTAGTTTTTTGTGAATAACTTTTGAAAAAGCTATTATGAGCTCCCCACTAAAAATCTTTAAAATGGCTAGCAGTGCACCGTGCACTCTGTGGTCTGAAAAGAAACCTTAAGGTTGCTTCCTAACAGAGAAAAAATGTATTGAATGTTATAAAATTGAAAATCATGAACTTTTAAGAAAAAAATTAATAAATTTTAATACTCCACATTCTTTTTCTCCATTGGGAAGTAACCTTTAGGGTTTCTTTTCAAACCAGTGAGTGGTGGGGGGGATGCACTGCTAGTCATTTTAGGGATTTTTATTGGAGGGCTCATAATAGTTTTTTCAAAAGTTCCAGTTCTTTTGTAATTATTTCATCATATTTTATGAATCACTTCACCCCTACTCTTGACTTTTATACCACACATACTCGAGAGTATAATACTGTGTTTTAGAGCAAACAACAAATTTTTATCATCATTCATTTTTTCTTACAATTTTTCAAAGTAAGCGACAGGTTTGGACGAAAATGGAATCTTGAAAATAGCATATTTCAGCCCCTTTAATTTTATGGTTATACTAACCATTATACATGCAAGTCTCATGAGTTGTCCTATCATTGGTAGAAGAGTAGGGAGTGTAATGGAAACACCCGGTATAAATGAGCGGCCCATGAAAAAATTAATTCAGAAAGTGAACGAATTTTTTTTTCTAATTTGTGTTCATCCGAAGTAACAGCCGAACATCACTCAGAATAGTTTAAATAAGCCCTCCTAATATTATAAAAGACACCATTAAGTAAGCCGTATTTGACTTAGTATAAAATACTCACAATCATGTAAAATAATCGATTGGAATTCAGTATTTATGTTTCGTTACGTTGAAAATGAAATAAATTTTTAAAAATTACAACGCTCTAATTAAATAAATCTCGATACTGTAAAACAATTTCTGTTTTTTTAAATACAATTTCTACGCTAGATTTCTTCTCGAAACACGGATATAAAAATTTTATTTACACGAAATATTCTCACTTGGTGTGTAAAACAACTCTACTCGAATTATTGTGAACATTTGTCGCTTTCAATAAAAGCTTAGATAGCTATAATGTACATACGATATGAGGGATATAGCTTTTGAATTTCAATAGCTATGTTACACGCTGCGTAATGAATTTATACTGGTGAAAAGTAAACATAAAAAATACACAATACTGATTGGCGAAAACGTTCATCACGGAATTTTTCACGCTTCGTTAAATATTATGGTATAATTTTGTTTGATATATAGGAAAAATGAAAATGTAGATATCGCTAGTCGTTAATTTTTAAAATAAAAAAATCTTTTCCCGTAGCACCCACGTTTCGGTAATTACAAGATTTAGAACATCAAATTAAACCGAACTGTTGTTATACTGTTTCCTAATATTTTACTTTTTTTAATTTTTTATTCGTTCATTTAAACGATTCAACGGTTTTTCTTTCTCTTTTTATTTCTCTCTTTTTTTTTAAAAACAAATCCTTTTAAATGCTTAGGTAGGTACCTGAATATTTTTGTTGAGCTTGACTCTATAAAGAGAGGAAA
Organism: Ferrisia virgata; assembly: GCA_900060175.1. NCBI lineage: Eukaryota > Metazoa > Arthropoda > Insecta > Hemiptera > Pseudococcidae > Ferrisia > Ferrisia virgata. The sequence goes on from FIZR01004686.1 coordinate 135,998, forward strand.
AAAAAAAATCAACGATAGAAGAATTTGAATTTTAAATACCTGCTAGGGAACTACATCCAGTTTCTAGAAAGTAGTCGAAAATACCGACCGACGGTAATTTAAAAGCATGTATATACCTCTGTTAGTAACCATTTGAAAAAAAAATTCTACCAACCAAGTTTAAAGTATTTTTTTCTCTTCAAAAAAGATTTTAACATCGAGAAAACAAAACAATTTATTTTAATTTATGGATAGGTAATACGAATTTTGATATGAACTGATAATCAAAGGTAAGAATTCCATACATATTATGGAAGTAGCGAGTAAGTAGGTAGTTAGCCCGGGTACACACAAAGTACATAGAGCTTATCGATACTTATGTGGTGGGAGTAAGGAGGAGAGGAGTTGACATCTCGAATACGTTACAACATTTTGTGGAGAAAAGTTATTCCTATTACAGTCTTATCAATTTATCCCGAGAAAAATGTTCAAATGACAAACACAAAAAAAGTAAGAGAAAAGAGAGAATTCAATTTATAAAGTCATCTTCAATCTTGAAAATTCAATTCTAACAGAACTATCTGCCATTTTTCACCAATAAGATGAAACTTTTCAATTACGAGGGAAATCATGAAAACGACCACGTGAATTTACTCGGATCTCATATAGTACTCGTATTCATTGTACGTAATAAGATACAAATTATTCCATCAAGTTATTCTACAAAATGGTGAAAAAAAAAAAAATAAATTGTTTTCTTTTTAGGTAGGTACTCCGATCAAGGGCATGTCAGCGTCATGTTTACAACTATATTTTTATGTAGGTAGGTATAGTATTTTATTGTTTGAAAAAATACATAATACGTAGATACTTCCTAATATGATACCTACTTTTGTCGAGGAAAAAACCGAGGTATTGAATAATTCAATTTATTCAAATTCTTAAAAGCTTCGAGAAAGAAGTATAAAGTGTATAGATGAGTTGGCGAAAAAAAAAAATGAAATAAAATTTGAATAGCGGCGATATGGTATATGTTTGATGAGCTAGCGATACAACAATAGAACTAGTATAATATTTTGAAACTGAAAATAATATTGATGAAGAAAACTGTAGATATGTGTGGCGACAGAAGTACCTATATCGACTATCTACTACACTATAGTAAAGCTGCCTTAGCAGTCATATGGGCAGACGAAAATTTCGATTCACCGCGCGACGTAGATACGTATTCGACAGGGAAACAATTTGCCTCGCAAGATGGCACCAGATTTTACCGAAACTTGAAGAATAATAATTTATTATTTATTTGTATTCCGAACATGCCAGTACTAAACGATCGTACATCGGTTATTTTTTTGCTAGAAAAACCAATGCTGAAAAGTTTTATCTATATTATTTGCAGACTTTCAGTATCTTATTTTGAATTTAATAAAAATATTGCTCCGTGCATGGTTCACACAATTTGGAATGGAAATAAAAACATACGAGTACGAACTAACCGCAGATGTTGGAATCATCTGAGCAATACAGACGAGCATCGACTACCTACTCTTTTTCTCATAATCGAACCGACGAAAATGTATGGGCTATAGAATATTTTTGTACTTTGGTTATTTTAGGTGACGATATATTTCACCATTTTTAGTATGTTTTTCAAAAACGGGAAACTTGGATCTTATTTTCAATAAATAACTTAGGTAGGCAAAGGTATCCATCTACATACCAATAAGTCTATAAGATATTACAACAAAAAAAGATTACGCTTTTTCAGCCTGATTTTCGTGAAATATAATAATTATGAGAATTAATTTTTTCCTAATCAGTGGTAGTGGGGGCGGGGCGATGGTGGTTACAATCGGGCTAAAAAAGACAAAAACACTAAAACACACATTTAGGACCTACTTATACTAAATCTACACACCAAATTTCAACCTCCTAGCCAAATTGGGGGAAGGGGTGATATGCGAGAAACAAAATCAAAAAATAAGAAAAACTGACCAAAAACTACATTTTTGGAGCTGTGAAGGTGTGCAATCTGGCTGAAAATTCGAAACCCCCAAAAGGCATATCTAGCATACGTACTAAGTGATGAACATACCAAATTTCAACTCCTTAGCTTAATTTGGAGGGGCGTTATGCATAGGCGGATTTAGGAAGGACGAGGAGCTAAGCCCCTTCAGACGTTGAATTGCCCCCCTTTCCAGAACATTCTTCTGCGTATGCGGTTTTGAATTGTGTTTAAATTTTGACTGGGAAAATAATTCTAAAAAATCTTAAAAACTGATGGAAATATTGAGATTTTAGTAAAATTTAGAAATAACTCTGCTATAAATCTTGTTATTTCCCGTCTGAAATCCAAAAAAATTGGCGTTGAAACTTCGAGGAATGCATCTTTTTTTCATTTAAAATCATATTCAAAAAAAAATGTTGCTCGAGCAAAACAAGGGCATTGATACATGTTTTCTATTTCTGACGGTAACAAAAATTAAGCTTCCAACCACCTCCTCCTCCCCTAAAAAACCCTTTTTGGTTTCCTCAAATATAAATATTTTTTTCCATTGTTTTGCTTTTCCATGCTAGGGACTTGCCCCCCCCCTCCAGACCAAACCACAATTTCCGCCTATGGTGCTATACTAGAAAAAAAAACTCAAAAAACACATTTCCGGACTGTAAGCGGGCGTAATTAGTCTGAAAAATCGAAATCCCCAGAAGGTACATTTATGACGCCTACTGAGTCTACATACCAAATTTCAACTTCTTAGCTCAATTTAGAGGGGGGATAAGGGAGGGACAGGCCTTTTTCAAGGTCAAAAGGGGAAAACTCCTCATAACTCCCTTCCTAATTGACCAAAGAGGATGATTTTTAGATATGTTATGCAACTTCAAATTGTCTATTGTTTGGCTGAAAAAGAAATCATTTTTACAATTTTAGCTCCTCAGCACTCCTTCCCCAAATTTGGGTGCAGCTGAATTTTGACCCGCGGTCAATCACACTTCAGAACATCAAATGGTACGTCAGTAGAAGCCTATTCCCTAAGTTTTATCGATTTTAGTCGGTATCGAGCTGAGTAAATGATTTTTAGTTTCGAAGGGAAAAATAGATAGAAAATAAATAGGTATAAATATGTGACATGGCTAAAAATGGTCGCAATGGACTTCTAGGACGCGAAACGGATTTTGTGGTATTCCCCCTCCCCTTTCATTCGTCGTAGCTCGATAGACCGTAATATCCTGGTTTTCATTGACAATACGACATAGAAAATCAGGTTAAACACAAAACTGAACAACCAGCGAATGAAAATGAAGTATTGTATGATAGGTAAGCGAATCTAAGCATCTAAGATAGATTATCTAGTAGGTGCTTGCGGGCCTATAAGTGTACATCACTCAAATATGAAATAATAATTACGTACCTCTAACGTTGAGAAAATAACCAATAGAGGAGTATTCTGCCAATTGATATCGAGTGATACATTTATACCAGCCGCTGTCTTCGATTCGAATAGACGTGAAATTCAAATAACCATCATTGCTTTGCTCAGTTGGTGGTACGTCATTATCTGCAAGCAAAAACCATTTACACAACATAAATTTGAAACGTCATCTCCAATCTCAATTAATCAATAAAATCTTCAACAAAACAAATTAATTTGAATAATTCAAACAAAGAAAAAAACGACGTATTTACTATACACTTTCAATAACCACAGTCCATAGGCGTGCGTTTTAGTAAAAAATTCAACTTAGATATCAGATTAAATGGACCTTAAGACACTAGCATAAAAATAAATGATGATACGAGTCGATGTAACATTCAACATTAATCTATACCAATAACGAAACGTTACTCGACACCATTTGACTTTCAAAAAAAGTAATTTAAAATCTGGAGAAGTGCAAATCAACATCTTGTCGAAAACCACAATGTTATTGCATTATATTATAAGTCTGGTCACATTTGTCCTTCGAAGTAAACGTGTTATTTTTCCCTAGACTTTGTTTTACACCTTATAGATGCTCTACATTTATTAAAAATGTCACATATCGGGATTTCTTCAGCGATTCGAATTCAACCGTATATACCTACTACACCTACCTATTTTCTTTTGCTTTGTGTTCTTCTTCCTTTTCAATGTTCTACACCACAGCGTTTCCTTTTCCTCTTTTTTTTTTTATTTTTTATTCATTTTCCTATCATATCTTGAACTGGGTATGTGTGATTTAATTTTGATTTATTTTACAATAAAATGAATTAGGGCCGTGAACGATTTTCATACTTTTTGAGATAAAGTCGAGTTCATTTGTGCGAATATACGTAAGCCTATTATTTTTCAAACATTTGCAAATGACGAGCTAGATTTTTCTACATAGAATTATCCAGTTACCTTATAACTATGCCGTATAATAAATAACACGTACTATACATTAGTACATAGACCTGCTACCTACGTATTTAGTAGGTTATAAAGGTATACACGAAATTAATAAAAAGCCGCGTGTGTCTACTCTAACAAAAGAAATTCAAAGAAAATTCTTTAGGTGCGGAAATATTTTAAAATTTGTGAGGTATAAAGTAAGATAGGTACACACGAGGAAAATAAATTTTTTTGAAGAGAGTACCATATAGTGGAATGTATATAAAAATAGCAGAGAATAATTAAAATGAACTTCTGGTTATTATAAATAGCGGCGTGAAGAGTTTCTTCATTCAGCATAAAAGCATGATGAAAAATATAAAGTACTCCCCAGATAAAAGATACTCAGATTTGGAACAAAGGAACGGCATAATATTACTATGTTTGTTATACATTATATCGAACAATAGAAGTTTCAAAGATTCGATGTCGTTTAGTTAGAGGATTTAGATTTAGTTAAAGGTGCTGCTGTTTTTCTCATTGTTTTAACCGTACATTACGTAGACATAAATTAAGTGGAATTTCTCCATCGAGATTTAAACATGTTTTCAGGGTGTTTCCCACGACGAGATAGGTACTGCAATTGATTTTTTCGAATCTTTTTTATTTTTATCCGATTTTCGTACAAATAAAAGAGATTTACCTAACTACAAAAACAACAGGATTCTACTTATTTTATCTCTCCAGTTAAAATAGGTACTTATCGTATTTTTAAAACTTGTTTTTTTTTTTTTTGAATTTTTTCACCCGCTTGAAATTGGTTTAATTTCAAGATATTCTAGATAGTAAATATTATGCCATTTATTTAGGGTTACAATTGCATTTTTAAAGGATAAAATTCGCCTTGGAAATACTATTTGTTTTATTATTAAAATAATGTGAGAAAATTTTCAAATTGAATTTATTGTTTACCCCAATAAAAATACAAACCGACCACTTCATTAATTAATTTAAAAAAAAAACAAATTTTTCAGTTTCGAAAATTTTGTAGGCTTTAAAATTTTGTTAAATAAACCAACAAGGTAACTATATTGGTATTAGAATTTTACAAATTGAAGAACCGTTCAGAAAAATAAGTATTGTAGTGAGCAACTACCTATCTTGCAATTATGTTTTTGATAAAATTACTCGTGCGGAATGCGGAGATATTGGAGAAAATGAAGCAGAAGTTTTCCCATTAGCACTTTCACTTGGACGAATAAACGCGGAGTTTGTTTTAGAATAATATTATGTTTAACATATCCTTTCTAATACTAATTAGACGTAGTCTCAGTGACCATTATCTTGATAATTTATACCCCATGCTTATATTCAAACGCACTTCCGACCTTTAATATATTTTTGAATGATAAAAAAAATTAATCTGCCGGGCTAAGTTAATAGCTGAACACGACTGAAAAAATACATGCTGTTTGTATTCATTTGAAAAAGCCACTGAGTATAGCTCAGAATAACCAAAACCAGCACTACGTGAAACAAAACCTTGAAATGAAAACAGAAATAACAATTTTTCTGATGTGAGTTGTGTTCGCTTGAAATATTATGTTACAGTAAAATATAACTCAAAAAAAAACTGAGAAATTTTGGATTTTATGTTGATTATGGTGTATGTTCTGGTGTAAAAATCTCCCCATGAGTGGGCCAAAACCACCAAAAAAATTGGTTCTTCCTCTGTACCATCTCTAGGAAACTTCGAATAAAAGAAGTAAAAGAGCAAAATGAAAATTTTCAGCCTGATTTTCACAAAATACATTAGAATTATGTGAATTAAAAAAAAACATCGTTTCTAATCAGTGGTAGGGTTAAAAGCTAGAAAGTGATTTTAAAGTGCATAATTCAGACTTTCAAAGGTCACATTTAAAACCCTACCAAGTCTATATAGCAAATTTCAAGTCCCTAGCTCAATTTGGAGGAGAGATTGGGGAGGAAGCAACCATCTTGAAAGATCAAAAAAGGGAAAATCCTCGTATCTCTCCTCCTAATTGACCTAGGAAGCTGATTTTTCAATATTATCTGCAACTTTGGATTGTCTATCGATTGACTTAAAAAGGAACAAATTTTGTGATTTCAGCTCCTTCGCAACACCTCCTTCAAATTTAGGCATAACTGAATTTTGACTTAAGGTTGACCACACGACAGAATATCTAATCCACTGCCAATCTAAGCCTATTTCTCAAATTTGATCGATGTTGGTCGGTATCAAGCTGAACAAATGATTTATAATTTCGGGAAAAAATTGCAATATTTTTTTAGTTCGGTTTTCGTGAAATATTATTGGATAAATTGGAATGTTTTCCTAAGCAGAGATACAGGTAAGGAGGTACAATAGAGTTAAAAAGTCGTTACCACCTAAAGGAATATCTAGGACCTATGCTAAATCTATATTTCTAATTTCAACTTCCTAGCTTAATTTGGAGGGGAATTATGCGAGAAACAAATTCAAAAGATGAGAAAAAACGACCAGTGCAATCAGGCCGGAGAGTCGAAACCCCGAAAAGGCAAATCTAGGATCTTTATTAAGTCAACATACCAAACTTCAACTTCCTAACTCAAATTGGTGAGGAGATAGGGGACGAAACAGCCTTTTTCCAAGGTCAAAAAAGGAAAAAATCCCCATATCTCCCATCTTAATTGACCTAGGAGGATGATTTTTTTACTCAAAAAAGAACAATTTTTGCGTTTTTGGTCCATGAGCATCCCAACTCCTCAAATTGGAACATAACTGAAATTTGACTTAAGGTCATCCCCACTCATAAATATCTAATCCGCCGCCAAACTGAGCAGATTCATCGAATTGGAGCGATTTTTGGTCTGTATGGAGCAGAGTAAATAATTTTAGTCTTTGGGGGAAAAAATAAATAAATAAATATCTGACACGGCCAAAAATAGTCATAATGATCTTTCAGGACTCCAAAATGAATTTTGTTCATCCCCTCCCCCTCACCAGCCGTAAGTCGATAGATTGTAATAAACTGGTTTTCATTAGCAATATTCCGTAGGAAAGCAGGATAATAAATATATAAATATCATTGGAAATAACTCCTGAAATGAGCTTTATTACGTAGAACGCTCAACATCAGATGTACATGGAAATAAAAATCTTGAAATGGAAACAACTACCTAAATAAGTATTTGATGAAAATGAAAACCAGTGCCTACCCGAAACAAAAATATTTAACAATCATATAATATCGTATAATTACGAAAAAAAATTTCCTACGGCAAAAATATATACCTACTATACCAATAAAACAACTTGAATTGAAAAAAATTTTCCACGAATAGTTTCTTGGAAAGTTCAAAGTGTGAAATGTTTGATTTTTTGAGAAACTACATTACTTTTTCAACCAATCTAAGTTTCTTCCGTCGATGAAAAACAAAAACTAATAATGATTCCGGAACAAATGGACGTTGCTACAATGTTGCCAACAGCAATCTACCCATTTCCTTTTATCATTGTAATAAACAAGTCAATCTTAATGGTTATTGCTACGGTTACTATCCTTTCACCCTTTAATAAAAAGATCCAAAATAACGAAGTATGTTATCACCGTCCTAACAAAAATTAATCTCTTTGAGCTACCCTATCCTTTTTTTTTTTTTTTATTTTAACCAATTCCAACCGCAGAATTTCTTTTCATTTTTATTTTCTGACGATAATTTTTTTTTAATGGCGTGAATATATAGCTAAAGTAATATTGTCGGACATTGTAAGAATCTCTCAATGCATTACTAATAAAACTTTCCTATCTATTTCGGGATCGATTTCAAATTAAACAACATATAAAAGAGCTATCTTTATAGTATACCTACAAAAAAAAAAAAACTTTATTGTGTTCATCCAAAAAAATATGACGTTTAAAAAAATCCGATAAAGAAAAGATAGGTAAAGTAAAGTTAAAACCGAGTAAAATGCCCTAAGTAATAACGTGAACGAAATACAAATAGCTTATTTTTAGATAAACTTTTTAAATTAAAACTTAAATAAGGAATAATACCGAAATAAAATTACTTCGATATTCTGTTCGTAGACTGTTTAAATGGGTCTAATACTGGTAATGAAATAAATAAATACCTACCAGTAGATGGTGAAAACGATTTCCATTAAAAGTTTGATTTGAATTTAATTACATTTCTACTCTTGTTACCTTAACGTTAAGTCTGGTGAAAATGATATTTCGAACTTATTGTAAAACGCTTTTCAGGCTTTGCAAATGGTTTGTTTTCAGCAATTTTCGCGACAAATATTTTGTAATTTTACGAATAAAAGATCAAAAAAATAGATAATACCTACGAGGAATGATTTTCCCAATGGGGTTGAAAAGTTCGAGAAATTTAGCTACGTAGGTACAGATACATGTACGTAGAAAATTTAACATATTCGATTTATTACCAAGTTTTTTTTTTTCGCATTTTAAATTTAAATTTCACAAAAATATTTCTCTTCGTTTAGATTTTTTTTTTCGCTTTTTTCATACTATGTTCCTTTACCACATCACATTTTACATAATACAATATCAGCGTAACTACGCCAAAAAATATAATGAGCATCAATTTTCATAATATTTTTGTACAGGCAAAATACAAAAATCACAATTCGCTCCATACTTCGGTTAATTGCAAAAAAAAAAAAAATCGAAGAGTTTTTTTTATCCACAGTTTCACACAATGACTTACACGTACGAGTATCTTTTTGTGATCCATTTTAAAACAACAAAATAAAGCGATTAGCTGACATTTTGCGTAGATTGCGAGAAAAAACTTTTTTCCAACTAATTCTTCACCAAAGCTCAACAGTATACATTTTTCTTTTTCCCTCTTTTCTTTTATATACGAAATAAAGGATTTGGAAATTTCGCGAAGATTGCTCAGAATAAAAGAAACGAAAAGTAAAAAAGAACAATAATGAACAGAGGCAAGCTTTTCATCTCCAAGGCCACGGCGCAGCATACCATATACTCGTACTTTACCAGATACATAAAATATCGGAAGTGATCTTACACAAATATCTATATAAAGAAGTCGTGTAATGACTAAAAATGACCCTAGAATAAAAAGTTTCCCCTCTATAAGCAGTAAACATGATAAAAGTTACAACGACAAAGGGGCAATCGAAAGAAAAATACGACGCCAAGTCATTCTCAAATGAAAATAAAACCTTATTTTTTTAGTCACTTTTTCAAAAATTTCCAGGAAATTTTTTTAACTAACGAAAATGAAGTTTTTTATGTGAGCCAGAGCGAAGGAAGTATTTTTTAGGAGGTTACCTTCACTGTTTACATTTAAAATGAATTACCACAAATCTATCTTTTCTTCAAAACCGTGATGAGATCTGTTAAATTTTGATCTAAAATATAGTCATATGGGACGTCTAATTAGAGAGACCTAAAACTTGAATATAATCTGGTTACCAGTCGTCTATATTGAAAATTGAAGGGACGTTCACGAAAAATTAGCTTAAAATAAATTTTCAACTTTGAGAATACGAATCCATCAAGGGTAAGCAAAACTCAACAAATTTTGCAATGTTCATTTTTGGCTTCACAGTGAAATTGAAGGGGCTATAGTTACATGCTGAATGAAAAAATTTCTTTAAAGTATAGAAATGGGTACTGCATCGAAAGTTGAATAAATTTTATTTTGTACAGCTTTTACCTAATATGAAATTTCTAGGAATTACAAGAAAATTGTCTACCAAGTGATTTTTAGCCTGATTTTCTACGTCATATTGCTGACGAAAATCAGGTTATTACGGTCTATCGACACTAGATGTGGTATTTGATGATCTGAATTATGCACTTTAAAATCATATTCTATCTTTACCATTGATTGAAAAAAAATCATCACTTTTTTTAAAATCTTAGATATGTTTGCAGCGCCCTCATTTTTAATGTGAAGCAAAAAATAAACAAAACAACATTTTTCTACTTCTAATTTACTATCCATTTTCATCATTAGTTTTTTGCTGAGGTGAATGAGACTTCTTAAATTTAACATGCAGAATAACCACTTCAATTTCAAAGTTACGCTTAAAACGAACGTTATTAAAGTTATTTATTTTCATTCATCTCATCAATTTTCAAGAAAGGAAAATTTCTCATCTAGCGTTGTTTTCGACAATATCTGATTAAATCCGAATTATAAGCGTTGACAACCTTTCACTAAATACTCCGTAGGTTAAAGATTCAACGTAGAAAAAACGACACAATACTAGTGGTCACCTTGAAATTCATAAAAAGTGCCTACGATAGTAATCAATCATTTAAAAATTGGCCAATTAAATAACACGTCAAATTTTACATCATTTACTCGTATAAAGGTAAGTGATAAAAATAAGAAAACTCGAAAAAAAAAAGTTTCATAAGAACTATAATTTATATACAACTGTCAGAACATTTGTTTAACAGCACGCAAACGTGTGATTCAACTCTTTCAAATTTAATGAGGATGAATAGGCCTCTTGAGAAACACAAAAACCACAAACATTCTCATAGCAGATAAAAGGTACGTATGTAGCAGGTAGGAAGGAGGGAAGACACTGGGTAGGTAGTTATATTTTCAGTAGGGAAAAAAAATGTTATAAACAGAAAAGTAAAGAGAAAAACGAATTTTCAAAAGACACGAATACATTTTAAAATTATAAACCATTCTTCTCAAAGGAGCAATTGTTCAGATAAAAATTTTACGAAGGTAGGTATAACTATTAAATTTAGGGGAAAAATACATTCATAAATAGCTACGGAGGTAAAATATATCGCCCAAAAGTATAAAAATAGAAAAATAATTACATAATGCGATCAAAATGGAAAATAATTACTTAAACAGAATTTCTTACCTTTTTGCCAAACTGGATTTGATAATGGATTGGAATCTACATCACACTTGAGTGATACAGAAATTCCTTCGGTAATAGGGAATCCGAATCCTGGTACTCTACTAATTCCAAACGAAGGGGTATCTGCAAAAGAAGAAGCAAACAATTAAAGCGTGCAATACATTTCAGACAAAAGGGGAACATTTTATATACTATATACGGCTTCGAATTCATATTTCCCAAGGCTTTATTGGCAAAATGCCATCTGAAAAACCCTTTTAACGCTACAACCGCACCTTTTTTTTTAAATTGAACATCACACGGTGAAAATAATATCTCAAAGTTCGCACAAAGGTGAGCCTTATATTTTTGTCAATTTGTCAACAAATATGTGAAAATTATTACGTTTTCAAGAGCTAAGCGAATATACTGTACGTACGAACGTACGAACGTAAAAACGAAGCCGAAATCAATTTTTAATTTCAATTCGATGTATTATCAATCATTTCACAAGTTCAATTTCTACATTCTAGCTGACACATAAAGATTTAACATCCCTTTTTATATGAATAAAACATGCAAATTTCTATCAAAAAGAATGCAATAAAAAAATTCCCGAATTTGTATTAACAACTCAGCGTCAAAACCCTTCTACTTGTGTCGTTCAAATCGAGGGAAAAAAAGCAAAAAACGAACGAAAATAGCGATAAAAACTGTTCGAAAGAGAAAGCAACTGCGAATAGATAAAGAAAAGCGAGAACTTCCAAACGACTCAAGAAGTTTATAATATCTAATGTAATTTGTCAAAGCTTTCAACGAGCATAATAATAAGCATGAAAGACGTCGCACTCCCTTTCATCATTTCACCATTCCGTCTTTAGAAGCGATTCTTTTTTAATACCCGAGAAATAATATTCAAAGTGTTCTCCTTAAAACATTATAATCTCTTCGAGATGTCCGAAAGTACACCAAGAGGAAAAGAATACAGTACAGAATTTTATAAACGTCACGATGCAGTAATAGTTTATACGAAAATGATGTTACAGAAGTTGAAAAAAAACCTTTAATCTAACAATATAGAAAAATTCAGTGAACACGGTACAGTACTTCAATTCAAAAAAAAATAAGAGAATCATGAAATTACAAAAAAAAAAAAAAACTTTAATGATAAAATTCGAAAAAGATTACGAACGGTATATGGATTTATTATGGCAAAATTTCGCAAATGCAGGTACCTAAAGTAGGTACTAGCAGTTGAAAACTTCTCAATAAAAATTTACAACCTTCTCAACAATAAAATCTTATGGTTAAATCGATATTTTACAACTAGAGTTAGCACCTAGGATTAAATGAAAAAAGTACATCGTGAAACAGTGAAACTTTTTCAGCCTGATTTTCTTCATAGTTCAACTCTTATAAAATTTTTCATAGCGAAATTTTAAGAAAAACCAACGATGATTTTTTAACTTGATTCATTCTATGCGGACAAAGTTTTAACCTTCCAGACCAATTTTTATGGGCTTTGAGAAAGGCAATTAATACAAAATATTTAAAAATTCATTTTTAAATATTTATAACATGTGAAGTCATATTTGTATTCAGCAAAGGTCTACTGACCACAGGTTAAGGGGGTGAAATATCTGCTCAAGCATTCCGGAGTTGGCAAAATTGAATGACAGTTGGTAGAAGTTACAAAAAATAAAGAAAATTAAGAGAAGTAAGTAATGAAATTATGGTACCGAAGAGTCCCTGTGGATTTGTGCCCACAGCAGTCAATTTTTAGGGGTGGAAAATTTTGCCATCTTTATTCCAACATTTTTAATATTTACGGTCATTTTTCGACCGTTTATATCTAATATTTTGTAAAATTTTCACTCTCGCTTCACCAGAAATGTATACTTATGTTTCAATTTTTTAGAACATTTCAGGAAAATAAAATCCTCTAATTCCCTGCTTCCCTTAGTCGAAGTGTGTCATACATTTTTGCCTCATGTTGAAATATAGATGAGAATATTTAGACATTGAGGAGAGGCTCGTGAGAATATGTAATAAAATTTGGCATTTAGAGCTTAAAGATCCGCTAAAACATCATTTTTTGACCCAGTATACTCTTTACATTTCAGACAAATTTTACTCTCGCTTCGTTCAAGTTTTACTCAAGCTTTCATTTATAAAAGAAACTCCTTTAAAATTTCTCTAAAGTGATAATTGTAGCATGAAATTTTTATTTAATCTCTTATTTTTTTCAAATGGTAGCAAAACATGTTGTACCTCTATTAGCAAAATGCGCAAAACTGTCACTGGTTGGAATTGGAAAAACAGTAAAATTCCAGAATACTTTAATGATGACTTGACTGTAGCTCTAGATTTGCCTAGAATTGTCCAGTCTTTGTCGCAAATGCGATATAGACGCATTTTAATTTGAATAAATAGGAATAAGAGAACTTTAGTTTTTAAAAAAATGATTTATTCATTTTTTTAAATGTTTTTTTATCAAAAATGTATTTATGTGCTAAATAATTTTTTTTTTGGCCAAGAAACCTAGCTTTCATGCAAAGTTTTGGGAAAATTTAGCACTTAGACTGCTTGATAAATTTCAAAAATTAATTGGTAAATTTAACCCCCCTCCCCTCCCCACCCAAGCACACTACTTCTGGTATTCAGCGACATTGATTTATATGAAATCGACTCAGGGACACCCAAGTTACTTCACATAAATATCTGAAGGTGTTGGTACCCTATACTCTCTATTTTAGCCTTCTATGGAAGATATTAATTACCTCTCAATCTTGAAAATTTCCATGTACCTTCTACACCATGTTGAACTGGTAGATGATGAATTTTCATATTTTATTCATTTACCTATCCATTTCCGTTTTATCTGATTATAGCAGATAGAAGGCGGATGGTTTGCAAAATGGATAAGATGAGTGGCTCAAAAGAGGGCGTTTCCATTTTTTCTGTGCACTATTTTTTGGATCTGAATTTATAAATACGAATTAAATGGTATGCCCGAGTGAAGCGAGAGTGAAATTTAAAAAAATATGACTATTATTTTCATGTTTTATTTTTGGGAAAGAATAAGAGAAGATGGGCAATAAATGCAGATAGCAGTAGGTAACAGGGACAGAGACAGGGTGACAGTCTGACAAGGACCATAATGCCATCTCCTATGAAAACTGAAACAGGCTTGAATGGAAATGAAATGCCCAGATAAAGGTAAAAAATGAATGGTCTTTAGCTAAACTTCAAGAATTGAAAATTTAAATACATTAATGGATTAATGGAATGATTGGAATGTTGGAAATGAAGAAATGAAAAAATAAAATTCATGATTCAAAATTTAAAATTTCAGATTATGAGTTGTGGCAAGTTTATTAAAGATGAAGAATGTCAAAATGACAATCAAGCTATATTAAATCTTGAAATTCATAAAAATTGTTAAAATCGCAATCTATACCCATTTAAAGTAAGTGGTCCTGTAGGTTTAAATATCTTAGATAGAAATATTGAATGACGTAATATGGTATCAGCCAACGATACCCATGCATCGAAAAAGTTGAAGACGACGATGAAGAATGAATGATTTTAATAAGGTTTTTGTTGATTAAAAAAGCTTTCATGCAATAGTTATAAAATTAGAACCTAGGTAGCGTTCATATAGTTACTGAAGATACTGAAGACGACGATGAAGAAATAGGGATTTTAATAGGGTTTTTGTTTATCACCAAAAACCCTAAAAATTCTACACAATGATGATCAAAATTCTTCTTAGAAAATCAAGCTAAGAAAAACAACAACACTTACACTGCGTTGTCACAAGAACTTCATCAGATAAATATCCATACGTTTTATAGGTAAGTAGTCAAGCAGCTATACTTATTGTAAAAATTCGCCCTTATATTGTCACATTATCGCTAGCAAATTCGCAACAACACACAGAAATACACGTCAGAGTAAAAAAACTCAACGTTTGAAAATAATTTCCGGTTTAAATTCATATTAACATTTATCCTGTGAACATTTCGTAATTCGAATTATTGATCTGGAAAATCTTTCGCTGGATAAACTAACAATGCGTTTATTTGTCCCGAGTATCAACGACGGTAGTTAATTACGTTCGCTTGGGTTTTGGCTCGAATTTCCCCGCCATCTCCGCGTTGTCCATTTAAAGGGCATGGTTCAACTTATTTGGTTGAATTTATAAAGCGGTATTACGTTACACGATCGTTTCACAAGGCTCATCATTTATAACCGATAATCCCTCGTCAGCTGCATTTACTTGCAAATCTCCCCTTAAATTTACCATTATTCAATTTTGTTACCCGTGTTGTTTTTTCTCGTTTTTGTTTTTACATTTTTAGATAACTCCTGCGATAGCAATTAATGTACTTTGTTAGCACACTGGATTACGTGATTAATATTAAAAGCATTTTCAATTCTACCGCTACAATTTAGCCGCTCGTGTCGGCGGTGTAAAAGTTTCACTATACAGCAAAAAACTACACGCGTACGCCTATTCATAGCTAGGTGTAGGTAGGCTAGATACGCTTTGCTATGCTACATTTGAACACGATAAAAGTTTTCACGGTCAAAGATGATGCGAATGTTTTCACCAAAATTACTGACCATGATTTTTGATGTATTGGATTTTTTTTTCAAATCGAAAAATTATTGAAACGATGTAGATGCGTAATTGCTCAATAAAAATGTTCGTTATATCTCGTGTACACGAGTTTACATCACATTTATCACGAATACCTATTTACTCATCGTAAAAATTTCAAAACCATAAGGAAGAAGGAAAGATAAAGATTCACTAGATAGGTACCTACATTTGAACGTGGAAGGAAAATGACGCGAGTTTATCTTTATTCAAAAACTTACAAGTTATACAATCCACTGCTATTGAACGTTCGCGCAAGAAAAGAGTAAAAGAAAGAAAGAGCCAACGAACGAATGAACGAACGAACGAACGAACGAAAAAAAAAAACAACGAAAATCAAACGAAAAAGATCAGTTTTCTCGTTTAAAAACTTTAACCAAGATAGTGGAATTTGTGCCAAAAATTCAAGCGAGAAAGAACCATTCGCTAAAAGCGTCACTTGTGTTCTTTTTACAGTTTTTCTTCTCGCCTATGTCATCCTCTCATACAACAATCGCCTACGATTTAAAAAGATAAGGGCCATTAATGTAACCATCTCATGTTGCTGGGTCACTTTGCTTAGAAGGGGCGATTTTTCTACTCGAATCTTCTTGCAGAAAGAAAAAGAAGATAATAGCAAGCGTTGATTAATTGTTTTCAGGGCGTTATCTTTTTTACATTAGCTTTCACTTTCACTGTAGGGTTACCAAACAAATTTTGAAAAAAATACCAACCATTTCCCCGTTTATAAAAGAGCGAAATATACAACATTTTTTTTTCTCATTCAAAGCGTAAAAAAACAGGAGTGTTTTTTTTTCTAATTTAAGTGGGTACTTATATAAGAAACGAAATTAAGATTTTCAAAAATTGTTGAAATTATATCCACCTTTCTTTTTTTTATCTTTCTTTCTTATAACGATAAAATTACGAGTAGGTAACTTGAGTAGGTAGGTAATGTAGGTATATCTACCTGCGTTTTGTAACACAGCACCGGATAAAGAATTATAAAATTATGAATAGGAATGTGAAAAATATTTAGAAAAAACACCGATCGTATTTTAGAATTGCGAAGAAAAATAAAAATTTTCCAAGTATGAAATTTCAAAATAAATGATCGGAATTTTATCGAACACGTAGATATAATATTTCGAGAAATAAAAGAATAAACGTGACCGAATGTTGATGGTATTATTATTTTTATGTTCACGATACGATTATTAGGTCTTTTATACCTTCAGTTAACTTGTAAGTATAGTTTTTATGGATCGTCGTCTATATAGTTTAGGAATAATTGTAAAATAAAATTTGCACCAACGTAATTTCGGTCGCAATCGCTCGTTATAAATTTCATTTTTTTCGTTCTTTAACTCGATGGTATTCTCTTTTAGAGAGTTTTACTTATTGCTTATTGCTCGTTCATCTTGAGGTTTTTCAATTTTACACTAACCAAGATTTATACGAATCACCCGACCAAAGGAAATTAGCATTTTAATTTATGAATCACTGACGGTTCGTTTACACAATCTTCTATACTTATGGTAATGAGGCCAATCTCATTAATACAGTTTTGAAGGACTCTTCTACAAAATAGTCGTGTCCTACGATCGTGTCGACTTTTCCAAAAGGATTTCATGACGTTTACGCTTTTAAACTCATACACGGTTCGCGTATTTTACATGAAACTAATTTACACAAAATTACAATGCGGACATATTTCACATTCAACACTGATATGTGGTAGCTGTAGTACGAGTAGGTATAGGTACCTCTACCAATACCTATCTACGTACCGAGCAATCGAATTCAAACATTATGGGTGGGTAGGGTAGTTAGGTACCTATGGTTAAATGTAGTCCATTTTCAATAATAGCGAAAACTTCTTATTTAAATTTGTGTTTACTCTTCTGATACGAGTAGTCGATTTAATATTAACGTTAAACTTTTTTTTTTTTCAAGGTAATGAAAATTTACGTACCTACTTTCAGTTCTATCGAGTTTTTTAAGTTTTAAATGGAATTTTTTTTCCCAAAGTAAAAAACTTTTCTCAACAGAATACCCCGCTTTGAATGTAAATTCAAGAATATTTCCGTTAGAGAGTTGAGAATTAATGAAAATATTCTTATTAACGGAATTCTTTTTTGTTATTGTTTGAAGTTTTTTTTTTTTTTTTTTTTTTTTCATGTTTTCAGACTCTTGCGAGCTATTATAAAGAAAAAAATGTATATAAGCTACCTAAGTAGGGTACATCTTGATGTTTTACCTACCAATGTTGGAATTTTTGCGCACCTAATTCATAGTAGATACAGGTACGTTAAATACCACGATGATAGATAATAAGCAAAACAGAGAATAATTTTTCCAAAAACCGCGGGTTTTCAGGAATAATTTCATAAGTTTGAGAATACACACATATGTAGGTAACTAGGTATCAGGTAGGTAATAAGTACGTAGTTACATACTACCTGTACCCAAGTTTACCAACGTTCACGATAATTTTCTTCTATTCAAAACGCACCCTTATTTCTCGAGAGAAAAAAATTTAGCTCGGAATTAAACTAAATTTCATCTCATTTCGAAGACGAAGCGATGTTTCGTGAATAAAGATTTGTGTTTGATAAAATTGTTCTAATAATTAAACTTTACATTATACTCGCTTTCAAACATCCATTTCTCAGATAGGGCATACTTAGTATCTTACTAAGAAAGTAAATTTATTTACAAAGATAACGCCGAAGAAAACTCGAGAAGACACTACCGCAGGGATTTCTTACATATACAAAAAGCGAAAAGCGTTCGAATCAATTTTTCTTACGAAATGTTGAAATTATTCAATATCACCGTTATTTACAGATCCGCGAGTAAAAAGGAAAGAAAGTTTTATAAAGAAGTTGAATACTTCGATTTCGAAGCAGCAAAATAATAATATAACGATGCGAGAGTATTGCGGACTAAAATATTGTAAAGTTCCATCTTACGTTAACGAAAAACGAACTATAAACCTTCCCTAGAGTGATATTTTAACTACGGACTGCACTATGCTTAATACTTATCATATACATATATGTTGTATACCTACCTACCTACCTATCTACCTATGCTGTACGTTCAAAGTAAAATCTCTAAACGGACCTTATAAAAATATCCGAAAGAGTATTCCCTTTTTAGCTTACGTAGGTATATAACTGTATACTATATAAAGATGTATTCAAATGACAAAAATTATGATTTTTGAAACTTGCAAATAACAAACAAGCAGTGTAAAAAGAAGCTGACGTGTATCTATGTCTGAGCATATATGGTCCTGCTATAAAATAGAACAATTGAAATCATTTCTGTGTAAGATGATTCGCTTATTTCGAATAATGTAGGCGTACAGTAATATGCGAGTTTGATGTTCCACTTTTGAAAGGTTCGTGGTTTTTTTTTTAGAAAAGGTACTCACTGAGGCGGGTCAAATTTTGTTTTTCTTGGAAATCTGTGGACGGCCGATTCGCAGTAGTATGACCTCAAATCTTATGGTAAGAATCGCCGGTCGGGACTCAATTTTTTAAACTAGCAAAACTCACAAATTTTCAAAAATTCAAATAAAAAATTGTTTTGAAATTTTTTTCTAAATATGGTATTATTATACATATTTAGACTCAGAATGATCATTCGCGAAAATTTTTTACCATCATCCCTTTGGTCGTGGGTTTTGAAAAATTTTACGATTTGCGTTTTTTCACAATTTTTTGAAAAATTATGAAGGAATTTTTTTTTTTGGAAAACGCCCTCCTGAAATGGATATAGAGCATTAATTTTAGACGATTAAACGCAATATTTTAATTTTATCCCCCACAAGCGATTTTTTTGGGTTAGTCCAAAAAAAATTTTCTTACGGATTTTAAGATAAATTTGTCAAAAATTAAGAAAACGATTTTCCCAAAAAAATCTTATCACAAAGGACTTTTTCATCTCTTTTAAGCCCTCAAAAACAATTTTCATTTTTTTTTCTCTTTTTTTGAATCATTTATACTATATTTTTGTAAGCTATAATATCAATTGAGAACTTCTGAAAAGGGCAAAATTGAGCAAAACAGATCATAAATGGACAAAGCTAAGTGTACTGGGCCTATTTTATTGCGAATTTACTGAAAAAATGTTATTTAATTTTTTGAAAAGTTTCGAACTTTACGTGAGTTTTGCAAAATTAAAAAATTGAGTAAGGGGTTGAAATTTTTACCACACCCATTGTTGCTCATTTTGTAACTGTTGTGACCGTGCTATTTCCAGATTTCCAAAAAAAGCAAAATTGCCCCCCCCCCCTGTACCTAGACTACCTATAGGTAATATGACCCTGTCTTTAGATTTTGAAAATTATCATACAACACTATTGAGGGGCCACTGAAAAATTTTTTTTGAGCGCAACCCCCTCCCCTCCTCCATTATACACCCTTCCAGCACTATAGTGAAAAAAACGCATTTCTTATTACAAAAGGGTCTTAAAAATATGTTTATTAGGGTGGAATAAAAAAAAACATACCTCGGATCTTGATCTAACTCACGTAGGTGGTTCATTTTGAGTTGAAAACCCACTACACAAAATTTGATGTCCCCAGCTCAAAGCTAGGTAGAGCTACGGGTCGTCAAAGTAGGATTATTTTGACGAAAAAAAAATATTTTACCGTCATTTACATCCCTTAAAAATGATATAGGAATCTGGTCACACAGCTAAAAAGACGCGATTTGAGATTCTGCGTCTACCTAGCGCATTTTCGGTTCAATCTCAGATCACTTTTGGCCCTCTACTAGAGGAAGTGAAAAATTACAGATTGCAAAAATCGAGATTTTTTATTTTTCGAAAAATACAAATTAAAGAGCTTATTACCTCAAATATGTGACCAAAAATTTTATTTTAGCTCAGAGAAGTGGATTTAGGTGGAAATTGTAGGATAGTTTTGCACAGCAGTGCTGCCAACTTGAGGAACGATTTTAAAACACTGAATTGTAAAATCTTGCCACAAATAAGAGCAATAGTTTCAACTTTTATTGAATAATGAGATTGGCAGCATTGCTACGCAAAATTATCATAGACCTTTTAGAATTAACATTGACCGCACATTGTGATAAGAATACAGCTTCAATATCCTATGGATTCTATAAGGAAGATAGTAGTAAATAAATAGAAATTATCAGTGTTTTTTTTGTAAAATTGAAATTAACTTCATTTATGGTTCATTTATTCCTGCTATTTATTATTCGTAATCTAATAAATTTGTGAAATAAACGCATTGAGAGCGAGAGAGTAAAAAAGTGGGAACTGAAAAATCATAATAATTTTGTTTGTTTACAACTATCTTCCTTATAGAACCCACCGATCTTGAAGCCACCAAGCAGTCTCGGATTGAACCGAAAATGCACTAGGTAGACGAGGAATCTCAAATCGTATCTTTTTAGACCTGTGACCGGAGTCGTACACCATTTTTAAGGGGTATAAATGACGAAAAATTATATTTTTTTATTTGGTACTTTGAGTGGTGAGTCATGTTAAAAATTTAAGAAAAAAAAACTGAAAAAATAAGGATATGTCGAAATTTTTTTCATCGAATTTTGAAAAGAGCGCATCAGAAAACACTCGTATCCCAATTTTTGATTATGTGCGTTTATTTACGCGTGCTTTGTGAATTTTTAAAAATACCCATGAAAAACTAAAATAACACATGCATACAAAGAAGGTGCTCATTATACTTGGATAAAAAAACCAACCTCAATTTCGTATTCAGCGAGTCAAATTAATCTCCTATCTGGGCACTTTATACGATAATTTTAGGAAAATTTTTAATTTTCGATTATTTTGCTCCAATTTTTAAATGCCAACAGGTTATGACTTGAGAAAAAAATTTCATACAAAATCGAAAATTCCAAATCACGCCCCTTCAAAACGATTTATTAATAAGAAATAAGCGCGTTTTCACTATAGCGGTGGTAATGAGGGAGAGGGGGGTTGTTCTGTATTCAACATTTTTTTCTAGGAGTCCTCAACAATTCTGCATGCTAATTTTCAAAAACTGAGGACAGGTCCAAATCACCTATCTTAATCGTACGTAATAGGTACCCGTTCCAACCTTAATTCGAAAAGAAACAGAGAGTGTGGGCGATTAGAGTTCAAATTCAACTTTTATGTTAAAAAAATTATAGGGCTGAAGGTAAAATGTTGTATAAGGTGCACCTTACCTACGATGAATTAAATACTAAAAAATTCTTTCAAAATTCAAAATTCTTTCAAACTTTCGTTCAAAACTTTTAAAAACTTCTCATAAGTCTTATCTACAGCTTTAAAAAATTTTAATCAATTTTTTTTTTAGGAAATAATTTTTCAGAGAACGGAGAATCTTTTGACAATTTTTTTCTTTAAAAAATTAACAATTTTTTCATTAAATTCTAACGGTGACCTACTTTTTTTATGAAAAATTTTTTCGAAGATGTGCTTTAAATTAAGAATTAGGTATTTTAATTCGTTACATTTTACGAACTAAGTACATCATCCATACCCGTAGTGATACATTTTTTTATTCAATAGTAACAATACATAGATAATGGAAGTGGCATGTCTATATCAGTCGAATATCTACCGCGTTTTTTGGATAAAAAGATGGAAAATTTATAAAAATCATACCGTATAAATTTTTTAAAAATGAACGAATAAAATCGACATAACTGCGCTGCTACAATATTCACAATACTTGGATTATCCTACACCAGTTCAACTATACGAGAAAATGGAAAATGCCTACAGTGTTACACTTAATGTAGCAAATTTTCAAATGTAACAAGATAAAAAAAATTGATATTGCAGTACTAGATATGGCGTAGGTTTACTTTAAATAACGCAGACACCTGACTAGTGTTATTTGCATAGCTACATATATAGGGTTTGGTACCTTGAAGTGTACGTACAGTTTGTAGGTATAGATGGTGGATAGATACAACACAAAACTATTCGCATAACTCGCATATTTTCTAATGTTGAAGCCTGCGCGAGCTTTGTGTTTTTCTGACATAAACGCTGAAACTCAAACCAAGTATTTTTTCCCCTTTACAAAACGCATTGCGTACCTAATGGAATTGTTTTTACGGTTTTATTTACACGGTGGGTAGATACGAGTATAAATGAATTCCTTAATTTGTTTGAATAATCACAAGATTTTAATAAGTGCGCAGAATTCATTGTAATTTTTATACCACAAAGCTGGATTAGTAGTAGTTTACAAATATAAATTTATGTTTAAATTTGAAAAAAAAAATTATTATTTTGAACAAGTATAGTTTTATTTTTTTATTTTTTTTCAGGACTACTTGTACGTAGAAAACATCAATGCTTTAACACAGTTGTTGAGATTAATTTGAGAAGAGTAAACTTCTGCTTAGCGTCTTTAAATTTCTAGTCAGTGATTTTTCATCCCCGAGGTAACTGGCGAGAGGATGTCTAGTAAGACTTTACATACACAGTAGATGTAACCAGGTACTACTAGATAAAAAACTGAACAAATTTTGTTATTTCCATTTTTTGACTAACTTCAAAATTGAAGAGGATATTTTAAAAAGTTGATTAAAATGAAATATTTCAAAGAGAATGATGATGAATATGGATAGTACCTACGTAAAAAGTTGAGCAAATTTTAATCTTTTCATTTTTTGCCTAAAACGAAAATTGAAGGAGCAATACCAAAATTATTGGAAAATTAAATAAATAATTTTTAGAAAAAAGTTTGCTTATATAACTCCTTTAATTTTCGTGTAGGACAAAAAATGAAGAGAACAAAATTTGTTCAACTTTCTATGCACTATCCATATCCATCGCTTTTCTTTTTGAAAGATTTCATTTCAATCAATTCGTTGAAATAGCCCCTTCAATTTTGAAGTTGGGTCAAAAAATGGACATAACAAAATTTGTTCAGTTTTTTATCTGCTATCCATTCCCATGGTTGAAAATTCATTTCGATCGTAATTTTTCAAAACACTCACTAGCCCCTTAAATTTTCGAGATAGGCGATTACTTTAACTAACATTTTTTTTTTGGTAGTACCCGGTTATATCCAAATTTCAAGTCTTGACATTCTCTCACCGGACACCCCGTATATTATCAATTTTTTCCCCACGAAAATAACGGGAACAGCTTCCGATGTCGTCTAAATTTTACTCATAACACAAAGCTTAGTTTCTTCATCATTTACGCTGTGAACAAACTCGAAACATTTAGAAAAAAATTTTTGAAAACTCAGAATTGTTTATTGATTTGCGTTCCCTGACTACGTGTTTAAAGTACCCTGGTAAATTATTTTTACAGAGTGAAAAATATTTTAAATTATTTTTGCAAAATTTTATTTCAATAAGATTTTGGAAGTACCTACCAAAGATATAAAATCACATATTGTGCAAAAAATTTGCTTGCTTTTCACTTTGATGGAGCTAGAATATCAATTAAACTTCATTGAAAAAAAAAAAATTCACTAAATTCTAAATAGTGTTTAATCATTTCCAAATGGAAGATAAAAAATTAAAAAAATGATGCCTTGTTTTGCTGATTATCATACGATTTTACTATCTCGATGCCTTCAAATTTTTCCTGAGATAAAAGCTCGAAAAAATAATCGTACATAAATATTTGGAAACTTTATACAAATTCACCCATTCATATCCTCTTCGAGTGGAGCAAAATAGACATCATGTTCAAATAATAATATTTTTGCTCCACACGAGTTCCGCATCAACTGATGAAATATAAGGTTAGCGAATTACTGTGTAGTCGGTACTGTACCTATATGATGCATATCAAGGATCATAATCCGAAATGAAAATCATAGAAATACTTTGGTATCCCATAAAGCTATAAAAATACATGATATGTCATTAATGTGGTTTTTCTTCTCGCAAACTGAACGATATCCATAAATAGTTCACGACTTCGGTTTTCATTTTTACGATAGGTATAAATAAAGAGCACAATAGAAAATATTAACGCGTAGCAAAACATTAACGTAAAAGATACAAAAAGCCCCAACACTGACAGTGATAAAAATTAATTTGTTAGATCGATGGGTTGTTGACTTTACATCAGACCATATCAACCACGGTATAAAACATTAATTAAATTGGATACACTGTACTTCTACACACAATGTAATGTACACACCACGCAGTTTTCATTTTAGGTACACATTTTTTTAATCTAAACCAGCCAAGTTGCATATAAAATCTTATTATTTTTGATTTGATGGTAAATCTCAACTTGCAGTATTATATGCTGTAATGAAAATTATACACGAGACATGAAATTTATCGAATATCTATTATAAGAAAAATAATTACGTAGAAGAGTGAAAAAAAATCAGTATCGTAGGTTACCGTGTAAGTACAGAAATCGCAATTTAAACTGCTTATTTTTGAAAAAAAATTATTGGTCAAGATGAAAAACACGAATAAATAAATTGAAGATCTTTATTACAATCTTGAGGTTATAGGAGAATTGAAAAAGGATAAATAATTACACGTATTTCGGGTAGAAATAGGTATTTTTGAAATAAAATAAGCTTATGAAAAAAATTTGAAATTATGTTCTTTACAAAGCGAGGATCATTTCACCAAACAAATTTTTTACATGAAATTCAAAAAAAAAAAGGAATTTAATACGTTATCAAAAGAAAAAAGAAAAATTTATTTTACCTTCTTTTTTAAGTTAAACGTAATTTCGTTTTGAAAATTCTCCCTGCCTCGAGTCTTTCTTTTTTTTTCATTTTTTGAATAATGAAAATTTATTTACTATCCCTCAAAAAACTATTCATTATTCGGCTTTTTCAAATTTGAATTTCATAGCGATAAATTCATTCGCTTCGAAAACAGCCGTCATTTTTTATTATAGCGCATATAATAGAAGGAAACCATTTTTACGAATTCCGATATCGTAACTCACATTTTCCACACGTAAGCGTAATATTTGCGCTACATAAAATTCGCATTTTTCAAAAATACTACCTAAAAAAAAGTGGGTCATTTATAAATTTTACTTTTCTTTTCATTAAAAGCTGGCCCCAATACAGATAATTCTGTCAACAAGGAAAAAAAAACAAAACTACTGTTAGGTATTTTTATCTACATGATATACTTTTTTCCAAATGCTTAATATCTGTAGCTTATGACATTTCTACGCACATGTAACTAATGTATTCGTAAGCTAAAAAACTAAAATTATGGAGAAAATTAACCCAAAATGCATCATTAAGGTATTTCTAACGGGTTTGCATAATTTACGATTTCATTCAACTTTGAGATATCGTAACGTAACGCATCCGTTTGGCGTACCCTATTGCTTGTGCTAGCTATATCTATACTCGCGCTTTCTGCATATTTACTACGTAATTTTTGTGCGTAGTTTAGCCGATTTATATTTACATATCTGTAATTTTTTTTCAACTTTTTTGTCCCAAAATTTCTTACGAAGCAATAAATCTCAAGCTATTGTGCTTTTTCTCGTATAGAAAGCAAGATGAAATTAGTTGCTGCGAGGCATATTTTGAAGTGATTCAGATATATTCTTCATAGATAAGAGTAATTTTTTTTCTTCAAAATTTTACATTTAAATTGTTTCGTGCTCGTATATACCCATCCTATTCCTTTTCCATAAAACAATAACTATTGAACAATACCTCCCTTACGGGTACACTATTGAAAAAAGTTGAATTGCCCGAATTACTCCTACTCAAATAGCAGAAGGCTCAACATTGGGTATTTTATTAAAAATGATGTTGTTCTTAATAAAACATTATACTTATCTTATAAACAGACCTACAATCACCACCTAAAACGACGTCCAAAAGCGAAACGGAAATAACGGGCGTAAATTAATGACGTGTGAAATCTCGAAAAGGCACAGAAATGAATTAAAAACTCGGTAACATAGATAGAAACCAGCAGGGAACCACGCATGATAGAAGCATAGGCTCGGGATTTTTACAAGCTCAACATTCCTTAAAAGAGAAACAAAAATAAAAGGGATTATTACTCGTATATTTGGACTGCAACATACGCGTACATCTGTAATAACGATGACATTCGGATAATAAAGAAGCAGAAGAAGAAGAATGAGAATTTTCAAAGTAAGAAAATTGCTTTTTAGGTTGATTTTTTGATATTTTGATATTTTCATTTCAACGACACTTTGTTAAATCTGTCGTATCTCGTATGTACCAGGTACCTCAGCTACTGTGACTGACGCATCTATACTCCCATTATAAAAGTTAAATGACATATCGTAAGTATAACTTTAACCTGTAATGCAAGTTCAAAAATTATTTTCGTTGGCTTTGAAAATTTTTGTTTCTTATTTTAATCCAGCCACGAGGTAAAAATTGAAAATTTTATAGTCAGCATTGTTCGAAAAAGATTTACGAAAATATGGAGTGCAATATATTCACAGGTACGTATCAGTTATGCGTATTATTACGAACCGGTATTAGGAACTAGGTAAGTAAATAATATTAAAGAATCGATGTGATTAAATGAACCGAGCGATTAAATAACGAATCAAAATTTACTGGCATTGGTTGGCCAAGATGAAGTAGTGAATTGAGCAATCGCATAAATATTTCATCTCTATTTCGTCAATTTTTAATATCATTTCATTCAAAATGAGAAAACGCTACCGATAAAACACGACCATCTTTCAAATATATTCGAAATAAAAAAAAAAGAGAGAAAGAGAGGCAGAGATAATAAGAACCCAATTTTGAGTCTTTTATAAGAGGAAACGTTTTGAATTTTTCTTTCAATGCTAATATCCCGGATTTTCTTAAAAGTATTAAACTCAATAAAGAAGGAAATTGAAATACCATTTTAAATAACTAATTCAAGAATTCTACTTTGTTCCTGCTTATTTCGATGCAGTAATTAAAGGTCGAAGAATACCTACCCTGAAAATAGGTAGGTTTTCAATGCTGCCAATTTCATTTGATTTTTAGAATAAAGTTCGTCAATACCTATTGCCTTTACTTATTTCATTCAGGCAAGTAGATCTTTATATATATCTACTGTTCAATTTAATTCCACCAAAATTAAATTCAGTTCTATAAAGAAATGGATATTGAATTTCTACACGAGGAAAAAATTTTACTTGGCAAATAGATAGCTACTAGTGCATTGCAAGCAGGTATACTGACGCCTGACACTTACCTATAAGATAGCACAGGTTAATAAATATGCACCGACAATACTTGAAATTCGGTTATATAACCAGCAAATTTTGTAGCGTTCATTTTTTGCCTAGTTGAAAAATTGAAGGGCTATTTACACCGGGTGTTCCGCATTAACCTCAACATCCTTACACCATTGATAGATCAACTCATGAGACATACACGTGTAATGGTTAGCATAACCAAAAAGTTGAAGGAGCTGAGATATGCTATTTTCAAAATTTCATTTCAACCCAAACTTGTCATTCATTTTTAAAATTTGTAGTACAGTGATAAATAATAGTGAAAATTCACTGTTTGCTCTAAAACATAGTGTGTACTCTCGAGCGTGTGTGGTATACAAATCTAGAGTGGGGATGAAGTAGTTTATAAAATATGACTGATTAAATATAAAAAAACATGACTAAAAATTTGTAACTTTGTTAGTTTTTTGTGAATAACTTTTGAAAAAGCTGTTATGAACATCTCATTAAAAAAATTTTAAATGAACAGGAGAGCATTTTCAACTCAGTGGCGGGGATAATAAGCTCGAGGATTGTATTTATACGAAGAAAATAATATATAAATTGAAAAAAAAAAATTAGTCTCTTTTGGACAAAAATAGGAAAAAAATTCTGATGTCGAAAGTAAACGTGAGAGAGATCATGTATAAAAACATATAGTTGAAAATTTTCAAATTTTTCAGTTCTCTGTGAATAATTTCTGAAAAAGATATTATGTACTCCCCACTATGAATCTTTAAAATGAGTAGCAGTACCCCCCCCCCACCGCCAGTGAATGGCTTGAACATAAACCATAGAATTTACTGAAAAATGAAGAAAACAATTTAAAATTTTGTAATTAATCAATTTTTTCCATTTTTTAACATTCAATATATTTTTTCCTCCATTAGAAAGAAACGTTCAAAGTTTCTGCTCGGACAAACTGCTACTCATTTTAAACATTTTTACTGAGGGGCTTGTAATAACTTTTTTAGAAGTTATTCACTAAAAACTGAAAAAATTGAAAATGTTTACCTTCATTTTTTATACTTATATCGCGACAGTTTGCAAATCGCTTCATCCCTACTCTTGATTTTTTTACCACAGTCGCTCATTTACATTCTTTGTCTTGTGACGCAACCATTTTGCTTCTCTCACATTTACCTTCAAAATTGGAATTTTTTTCTATTTTTGTCCAGAAATGACCAGCTATTTTTTTTTCTTCAATTTATATTCTTTTCTCCGTATAAATGCAACCCTCGGTGTTACCACCCCCACTACTAAGTTGAAGATGCTCTCCCGTTAATTTAAAAATTTTCTAATGAGATGTTCATAACAGCTTTTTCAAAAATTATCCATAAAAAACGAACAAAGTTACAAATTTTTAATCATGTTTTTTTGTAATCATTTTGTCATATTTTACGAACCACTTCACCCCCACTCTTGATTTTTATACCACACACACTAGACAGTACACACTATGCAGTAAGGCAAACAGTGAATTTTTATTATTATCAATTTTTTTCCCCGTGAATTTTAAAAGTGAGCAGCAGGTTTGGGTTGAAATAAAATTTTTAAAATAGCATATCTCAGCTCCTTCAATTGTTTTGGGTATGCTAACCATTATACATATAAGTTACATGAGTTGACCTATCCGTAGTATAAGGATGGTGAGGTTAATGTGGAACACCTGGTAGGCCCATAGCATGCTAGTTTTTTAACCTGGGCAAATAGAAATTCAAATCAGGCAACAAAAGAACAAAAAAAGTCAATACACTTTTGAGTACTTTTTTCAAGCCTGTAGCTTAGAATTTTACAAAATATACTCTAATACAGCAAAACTGCACAAGTCTTTGATTTTTTTTTATCAGTAAAATTTTGTGCATAACATTTTTATGAGAAATTGAGTATCTTGAAGAGGATACAAAACATAAATGATTTATTATAAAATTTAAGGTATGAGAGGGAAAATTGAGAAATTTTCTAGACTGGGCAAATACTTAAGCTAGACCAGGCAATGTCTAATTTGTCCGGGCCTAGCTACAGACCTGACACTTGGTACATGTTGAATGAAAAAATAGCAATGGAAATGAATAGCTAACTGAAGGGGATACAAGCGCAAACTTTTAACAAAATGCATTAGTAGTTTCTTCAATTGTAATATCATGGGAAAAACGTAATATAACAAAATTTGTGCCACTTTCAGTGCAGGTAATTTGGACAAAAAATGGATGCAACAACATTTTCACAGTTTCGTATCCATCTACCCATTCCCATATTTGAAAATTCACTTTTTAAATTATATTTTTCATAACAAACAACATAATTTTTTGAATAAGATATTTTTTCTTTTTTCTTTTTGGAACCGTATAACCGAATTTTAACAACTGCAGACCACTCATCAGACACCCTGTAACACCTATACATATTCGTATAATTTTTATTTAATTAAAATTATTCAAATCTTTCTGTTTGAGTAGGAAATAACAAACCAATAAGAAAGGTAGACGAACTTTAGGCGACTTATAATATTTACATATTTCGGACGAGGTAAATAATTAATTACCTACCAACAACAGCTACAACCCCACAATATCGGTAGGGTTAGATACACATATTATTAGTGATATACTAGAGGTAACCCAAAGACGTCTAATCAGTAATTACCCATCGGAGATCTAATATGAAAAGGATAAGTTAGACCTAACGTTTTTTCCTTATTCAGCGTAATTTGGATTCGGTTCAATTCTGCAATTTTCCAAAACGAAATGAAATGCCCGTGAGGGGCATTTTAAATTAAGGATATTCCCGACGGAACATTTCCCTTATATGGTTACTTAGGCAAATAAATTAATGTCGATCGAACAGTGATATCGCGGTATTTTCCTTATTCCTTTGAAGATAATTATCATTAAAATAGTAATCAAAAATTCTACTTTTGGTTGTAATTTCAACGCTTTAAATTGGCTTTTAGGGATCGTATCTGGTTCCAGATTTTTTCCCTACGAGATAACAAAGTTTTTATTGCATTTTGTTGCAAATAAGTCTTGAAAAAGGATGACAATCTGTAGGCACTTTGTTTTTTAGTTTTAATCTTCGTAACCGTATTTCAACGTAACTGTTGAATTAGTGTTTTCATAAAAAGGTAAGCATCTAAAGGCAGGGCAGATTAAATTACATTAAAAATAATACCGTTCAACTTGATGCGATGATAAAATGTTTCAGGCACTTTTGTTTATTTTTCTTTCCTCTTTTTTTTTTCTTTTTTCCTTTTTTTTGTGTGTGTGTTTTCAACAATGTTCGATTTTTATAAATACAAACTTGGAGATTTATTTAGAAATCGGATATTTGCTTCAAGGTTGGAGAAATAAATTTTTGTAAAATCATAAGGCACATGAAAGAACTTGTACGTTCAACTGAGCATTTTGAGGTTTCTATAGCAAACTAAAGATGTATAGAACCACGTTAATAATACAGTACGATTGTGTAGTGCCTCGCTAGTTTACAAGACAATAGCAAAATCAAATTTTAATTTCAAGAGTATATCAGCTCATGAACATTTTGATTCAAAATTAGAAGTAAAATTAAATTAAATGCAGCATATGATAACCATTAGTCAGTATATGTATGTGCGTAGGTTCAGGTATGTACTACAGGTACATATCGACCATACTTCGAAATATAATTTTATTTTAATACACTTGAGGGAATAATTCAGTTGCGTTTAGTGAAATTAAAAATAACTACATAGGTAGATAAAATTGGATTACATTGAGTTTTGGATTCAAATTTATGATAAGTTATTACGAGTACATCATAAAATTATCGTACTATTCTATAGGAATAAATATTTTGATTTTTGATTTTTAACATTTAAAGTATGGCTGGAGCGAACTGAGGGCGAAATTTTACGAAATACTTAACAAGTGCGAAAGTTTCAAAAATATGCATTTAAGGGCATTTTTAGCCTCCAAAAATGACATTTGAATGTTTTTAGTCGCATAAATGATCACTGATTGAATTTTCTTTAGAAACTGGGAAGAAGGAGGAAGGTTGTAAGTCCTCCATGCCCCCACTAGTCTCCACCTATGGTCGTTGGCCATGAGAACTATTAGTGGCACTAGCCAATATATCGAACCGAAAGAATAAAAATTTTGGTTTTACAAACAGGTCCGGAAATCAATTTTATTTTTATTTAATAAAATAAAAGTTTTAATAGTCTATCCCTTGCCTATCAATCTTTAAAATTATAGCTCTGAATAAGTTCCCTCTCTTGCTTTTAAAAATCTGAGGCGTGCAAAATTTATATACGAAAAAAAACAGCTAAAACAATTTTAAAAAAAATACAGGTACTTACATTGTACATCGAGCAAAATGGAAGTATTTATTGGATTCTGTAGTGTCACATGGTTAACGAGGCAAATTATCGTTGAATTATGGTGAGCTCTTAAAACTTTTGGTAGTTTAGCCTCACTTCGAAATAAATGGACGGCAGCGTTTTCACTAACTGATGATTCATTAGAAACTTGTAAACTGGGTACGGTAATGACACCGGTATTTACATCGATATTACTCGAACTAGGTACTAGTAGCCAGGTCAGTTTTGGCTTCGGATTTCCGCCTTCTACGATACATTCGACGCTTAGATCATTATTTTCTCTTATTGGTATGAACAGGTTACCAGGATCTAACCGACGGCCGTCAATTAGCAAGTAAGGCGATTTCGGTTCCTCTGTAAATAAAACATAAAATTGATATAAAATTAATGCGCATTTAACCGGCACGAAATTTCAGCTAACAATGAATTCACCGGCTAATTTATAGCACGAAGTTGAAAGTTTTCTAAGAAACGACGCTATGGTAAAACGTCAATAAGTATAAAGTGTTAAAAAGAAAATGGATAGTTTGACAAAGCAAATTATACACATAAAGTGTTGAAATATTAGGCGAAAAAGAACCTGGTTTTTAAAAAAATCGAAAATTAATTAAAAATTTTCACTCTACAGATTTCTTTTTCTACGAATTAATTTCTAAAAGATCTTTTTGAGAAGTTTTTCACTTTTTTTTTTTTTTTTTTTTTTTTTCATTAGGTACCTACCTATATTATAAGAAAAAAAAACGGTCGAATGAAAAATTTAATTAAACTCTTCGTATGCTTTTTGTTTTGCTATTATAGTGTAAGTGTCAAAGGAAAGCCAAGGTTGAGTATTTTCTATTCAATAACAGAATTATGGTTATAAAGGTTAGCAACGTGTAGGGATTCGTCAACGTTTTTTCTTTCAACATATTCCACGATAAAATCAAAAAAAAAAAAAAAACGATGCCCACGTGAAAATAGATAATCATCTATCAATCAGTTTTTCATTATTTTTTAATAAGACCATTGGAAACTTGAAAAAGCCTATGTATACTGTACGACTTTACTCTCGTACAAGTGGGACGATAAAGCTGATAAATTAGTAGGTGATATAATAAGTATTTAAATCTGTTCTGATTAACTTCATGATTTATAAATTGGTGAACTTTTGCTTTAAAACAGCGTAAAAAAAATATTGGTTTAGTCGCTTATAGCCCACTTTTACTTTATTCTGTTTCATTAATTTTATTGAAATTCATGCCGGCCAGCTAAATTACCTACTTGAAAACCAAAAGAACACGAGTCAAAAGGTTGGAACCATTAAAATAAATTTATATTCTAACCGCGTGAATTTACCAATTCAGGAGCTTATTCAAAAACGAAAGATTTTCAAAAACCATTCATTTCTAGCCCTAATACGTACATTTTAAGCGAAATAATTTACTCAAAAACTTTCACAACTTTTGAACAAATCCTCGAATAAAAGAGCAACTATATAGAAAATTAATTTGCTAGAGATAGAAGATGTTCCGTTTCAAATCTCCTCCACTTACAATCGGATAAAATTTTAAACGTAAATCAACATTTTAGAAATGTAATTACACAGCAAAGCAACGGTTTCTATAAATCTCTTAATTTTTTCTCCGTCATTAGCAGCGCACATCGAAAAGATATTTTGTTTCAAAATTTTCACAATTAACGAGCTTAGTTTAAGTAACCTAATATGTTTCTCATTTACTATTGAATGAAATTCACTGCGAGAGTGGACAACTCGCTTTTAATTAATTCGGTAACAGATGCACTTGATATAGAATAAATATTTTTGTACGTTTTATAACAATGACTTATCTACCAGCAGTCAATGATAGCTAGGTATGTGCCAGAAGCAGATGGATATTCATTATTATTTTTTTGAAAAAAATAACAAAAATAACAAAAATAGATACCTAGATAGCCATGTGAAATAAAACATCCTCGAAGGACTTAAAAAAAAAAATTAACTTTATCGTAGGTAGGTAGGTAATAATTATAAACGCGATTTAATATTATTTATAAAGATAGCTACCTACATAATATTATATTTTCATTTTCGTGCAATAAAAATGACCGAGATAAGTACCGTCGCGTCGCACCAAGAGAGAAAATGAAGAGTCTACCCTGAACAAACTTTCATAAACATTTGTACCCCTGCAAATCATTCATGCTAATTTTTAACCCAGATAAACAAAGTGAAACAAAGTGAAACATAGTTCATTTTGAAAAAAATTAAAAAAAAAACACACACATCACAAGCAAGTC
The DNA here is from genome assembly GCA_900060175.1 of Ferrisia virgata. Lineage (NCBI taxonomy): Eukaryota > Metazoa > Arthropoda > Insecta > Hemiptera > Pseudococcidae > Ferrisia > Ferrisia virgata. The sequence continues at coordinate 170,711 of FIZR01004686.1, forward strand.
CGGTCGGTACAGCTGTAAAAAATTTTCATTTTATAGTAAGCCTTAGTCGTTGTACGTGCCGTTAGTGCGTTACCAAAAAAAAAACAAACAACAAAAACAAATTACCATCAAAAGCTCGTTATTATGGATTAGCGCGGTTTTCAATGCTTTAAATTATAATTTTAAATATTCAGTATTAAGAAAATATCAAATTTACCTAAAACTATTACGTGTACAGGATTCCCCATTAAACCGCTATCACGATCCTGGCAATGCCACAGACCACCATCTTCAAAATGAACGTTTACAATAGTAATGTGGCCCGTTCGCGTATCCTTCGAATATCGATGGCCGAAATCGATTTCTAAACCGTTATGAAACCATCTAAGTTTTTCTTTCGCTATCGTAGAGCTATTGGTGAGTTCACAAATAATTTTTGCGTCTTCGCGTTGATGTACCATGAGGTCAGTTTTATTTGCGTATGTGCCCGTCAATTCATCTCGCGATTGCCATGGTACGCTGCCGACAGTATGTTGATGATGACGTAAAAAATGTGAAGCTTTGGTAGCACATTCCACAAAATCTGAAAAACAAAACAATAATTCGATATTAGCGACGAGTAACTAATTTCATATAGATTCAAGTCAGTACCGACTTCTACATCAATTGAATTGACAAAATGATTTTTTAAAAAGGGTATTCCCGGATAACAGTATCTCAGACTTTCAAAATTTCCACAAAACATCATTGGGTGTCTCTGAAAAATTTTTAGCGCTAATAAATTTCCCCCACTTTAACCTCCCTCCTCAGAGTATTGAAAAAACTTTTTTTTTGGAAAAAAATTCTGTATTTACGCATATTTATGGAAAAATCACGATTTTAATTCAAATGTTTAAAGGGATGATGGGAAATTTTCCACTCCTTATAGGGGGAGAGGGGGGAGGGGGAGGGAGGAAAAACTGATAAAAGAAAACTTCAAATTGCTGCATCTGCTAAGCATAGGGGGAGGGGGGTACATGACATTTCTTTTCGCCGAAGTATGCGTTTTGATAAGTACAATTTAAAAAAAAAATTTCAATTATTTTTTAGGCTTGAGTTGTTTTAAAAACTTAAAAAATCCGTTTTTCTCATAAATAATGGCTAATACGGTAAAAATGAATGGCAGTAAAGTTGTTCAGCGTGAAATTTTACTCCAAATTTCGTTATTAGAGTTTTTTCGGGGAACATCACCACAGAATTGTGAGCTTAGGCGCCGGGGGGGGGGGGGTAAAAAGTCAAAATATGAAGAAGAAGTTTGAACGAAAAATAAACGCCGGATTCGTATTCTGCGTGTCTGAATTAGTCGAAAAGCACTCCTCTCCTAATTTTTTGAACCATTTTCAATTCAAGAAAAAATTGAAATTTTATTCAAATGAATAAATTTTGCAACTTTCATATGGATACCAAACAACAGTTTATAACGAGGGGAGCCAAGAGTACCCCCTCCCCCAACTTTGGGGTACCAACCCATGTACCCTGCACGGGTTTGCAGTTGCAGAAATTCGAAGTTTTCTTTTGTCAATTCCCCCTCCCCCCGGGAGGAGTGGGAAATTTTGGAAAAATTCGTGTAGATAGACCTATCATCCCTCTAAACATTTGAATTAAAATCATGATTTTTTTTTCTTAAATTTACGTGAATACAGAATTTTTTTCCAAAAAAGAATTGCAATATTCTGAAGGACGGGAGGGGGGGGGGAGGTAAAGTGGGCGAAATTTCTTAGGTGCTAAAATTTTTTCAGAAATACACCATAATGTTTGGTGAAAATTTTGAAAATCTGAGATTAAGGGAATTTCGCTACTGTTATCCGAGAATAATCCTTTAAATAAAATTTTGTCCAATAGCTCGAAAGGTAAAAGCAACGAATAATCGAAAAAAAACATTATTTGGAAATTTTTAAAGGGCACATTAGGCCTAGTTTATAAGACTGCGGCGCTTCTAAGATCTCAAAAAGACAAATACGCAAATCCACTTATTTCAAAGCAGTTTTTTTTTTTTTTTTTTTTTTAAGCTACAATCTGCTGTAAACTTTTTACGAGTATATCCATAATACGTCATGGTAAAATCTTTCGTCGAACGTTGATATCGAGTTTTGAACCCCATTCTTTCATATTAGTTTAAAAAAACACTATTTTAAAAGCATTTTTTTCGGTCGGGGAAACGTTTTTACAAATTTGATCAAAGTTGCACCAACTCTTGTGGATAGATAGACAGAATTGGACCATCGTAGTCTATCAACGAGAAAAGCGAATCTGTAACGAAGCAACAATAATCCGAAGAGGAAAAAGGCTGCAAAAGAGTTTCCCTCTTTTTATTACATTTCATTTTGAACGGATATCCGCGGGAAATTCTGTTAGCATAATTACTTCTGCAAGACGATTTTTTCTATTTAATTTCTAGTACCTAATCATCTGACAGTCGAATGAAGCAAATAACAATATTGTAATTCCTTTATAAGGATCGTTGTTGAAAAAGTTTTATTTTGTTACAATAAACAATTTGAAGCCAGCTGCCATTTCTTACACCAACCTAATAAGTTATCAGGTAAAGGTACCTACTTTTGCATTTGCATCAAATAAGCCTAATACAGAAGCTTTAATTCCATTTTGCATCTAGACGTTAGATTATCTCTTTCGAGCTATATGTCGGTTATTTTCTTTTGATATAAAAACAGATTAGGTAATTTTACAAAACCACCCATAAATTTCTGGCGATTCAAAATATTACATAGAAAGCTGACTGTACGAATTACTAATCCAAAATGAACACATCGAACGCAAGAAGAGTACATTACGTTTATAACGCATTTATATGTGGTACAGATAAAATCATAGCCTCAATTTGGAAACCAGAATAAAGTATATTTACATTTTCCCTACTTTCAAATTTATAGATATACGTAGGACCACACCAGTCTACATTAATTACATAGATTAAAACTTGGAAACACGATTTATGGATTTACAACTGGTGTTAGGAAGAATGAAAACGTGTTCGCAAAAATCCCAGTAGTAGAAAGGCATAGCACAGATATTGCTGGTCACAATCGTGTAGTCATCGAGGGGTGACAAACCTACAATGATAAGATTTACAGCTTATATTCTACGCATTGGAAACCGAATAGAAAAGCGAAAAGAAAATCCCTTCTCATCGATTTCACTACCCACGTTTTCAATCCCTCTTTTATTTTCCCTTCAGTCGTCTTCCTTAAAGCGCATTCATATCATTAAATTAAGTGACGGCGAGATTCACGTCAACTCGAACAGTTGTAGGCCTATAAGAATATCGTGTTGAAGTTAACAGTTCGCGTACCATATTAGGTACATATTTTTTTACACATTTATACCCATAGTTGAGTTTACAGATTACTTTTTTGCGCAGCAGTGGTCTTGGCGTAAGGCAACCACAGTCAACATAGTAACCATAATCGGGAATAAAATATAACACGATAAATTCATTGGAAGATTTGAAAAACAGTACCGAAACACACAGCAGAAGGTACCTCAAGACCTATACAACACATCTGTACTTAATTGCATTAACAATAAATTGACACTTCTTAGTCAGCGGGCGTCAACACTCTCAAGGAAAATTAAACAATTCACAATGATTTCTCAAATATGGAAAAAACGAAAGATTCTACTTCGAAGTAGATAGATACCATATTTTTAGCTTGATTATTGTCATGTTATAAATGAAAATCAGCTGATTACGGTCTATCGACCAACGGCGAATGGAAACAGGCATAGTAGATCAACGATAACTGTTTGGCGGTCTTAGAAGTCCATCGAGACCACTTTTGGCTATGTATGATTTTTTTCCTATTCATTTTATTTTTTTCATTCATCAACCCCAGTCGATACTGATCTAAATCGGTTGCATTTAGACAATAGGCTAATGTTGGTGTAAGATTTGATACTTTTCAGTAGGAATGATCTCCGGTCAAAATTCAGTCATATTCAAATTCGAAGGAGAGGGTGCTGAGGAGCTAAATTATAAAAATGTTCATTTTTAAAACAACCGATAGAAAATCAAGAGTTGTTCAACATACCTGAAAATTATCTTACAGCATCAATTAGGAGAGGGCAAATGAGGGAGTTTCCTCTTTTTGACCATGGAAAACGACTGTTTCACGCACATCTCTACTCCAAATCGTAGATCTATCATATCACACAGTGCATCATAAAAAAAAAAAAACGATCGCAATGCGATGATTTTTTAACCTGATTTTCGTGAAATGTTATAATTATCTGTACTGAAAAAAAAACATCACGTCCTAATCAGTGGTAAAGGTAGGAGTGGAGGAGGTGCAATAGGGCTAAACAGTCGACATCACCAGGAAACTCATCTAGGCCAACTTTCGTTGTTTGCTAGATGATGCGTACTTTCCAGATATTTCTTGTAGCTCGCTATCATTGGTTACAGCATCAGGCTAACGAGTATCGCGATTTCCTAATTAATGGTAGGAGTAGCCGATGATTTTAAAGACCATAATTTAGATCATCAAGGACCATATTTAGAGCCCCGCTAAATTTGCGTGCCAGATTCATATACGAGAAATAAACCAGAGCTCGAGTTCCCGCTTCACTACGGTGACCTGCAAATAGAAAAATTGACCAAAAACCAGAACTTTTGAGGCTATGTGAGGGTGCAATGAGTCTGAAAAGTCGAAACCCTCAAAAGGCACATGAAGGACTCATACTAAATCTACGTACGAAATTTTAACTTCTTGGTTCAATTTGAAGGGGAGTTGTACGAGTAACAAACTTAAAAAATGAGGAAAGCCAACCAAAAAACTACATTGAAAGGCGCTTTAATGACCCCTATTAAGTCTATTCACCAAATTTCAATGTTTTACCTTAATTTGGAGGAGAGATAGGGAAGGAACAACCCCTTTTCAAGGTCAAAAAGTGGAAAACAATCATACCTTTCCTCTCCTAATTGACCTAGGAAGCTGATTTTTGAATATGCTACACAACTTTGAACTGCCCATCGATCGGCGCGAAAAGAAACATTTTTTGCAAGTTTAACCTTTTAGCACCTCCTCCCTACAAATTAGGGCATCACTGAATTTTGACCCGAGGTTAACCTCACGCCAAAATATCGAATTCGCCTCCAATGTAAGCCTATTTCCCAAATTCGATCGGTTTTGGTCGGCATCGAGCTGAGCAAATGATTTTTTTTAGTTTTGGGGGAAAAATGAAAATAAATATACGACATGGCCAAAAATGGTTGAAACGGTCTTCTAGCACCTCAAAACCGATTTTGTTGATATTCCCCTGTGATCCTATACAAGTCGCCGAAAGACCATAACAGTCTGATTTCCATTGACGATACAACGCATAAATTAGGCTGAAAGTAAGAAAAGTCCAGCTTAAAAATCAAATTTCGTATAAAAAAAGGGGCGGATAGAAGTAAAATATTTGAAATAAAAAAAGCTATAGTTGTAGAGCTATAACATCCTGGATTTTAGAAACGGAGACCAGCTTTTAAAAAAAGAATCCATCTCTCTTAGGATTTAAATGTACAATACAGGGTAGCACATTATGCAATAAAGCTGAAAAAACGATATGATTTTTCCTTCGTAATTATTATAGTTTTGCAGGACTGAAATTCGGAAGTAAGTGGAGCACACATTTGGAGAGAAATTCTTCAAATCACGAAAAACTCAACAAATAGAGAATTAAGTGCAGGTTGGGCAACGTATAGGGCCTATCCATACGTACTCGCATACTCATACACATAGACATAATGAAAATCAAATGTTTCACGATGCGATATCCCAAACGAAAATAATCAAAATTTACTTTTGTTAGCGAAACTTCGCCATATCCATCCATAAACGCATATGTTCGAATATCCGTTAACTCAAACATCGTCAATAATCGCAAACAGCAGAAACTTTCGTAGGCTGAGGTAAATATATATAGAAAATATTGTACGCGTATACGACGCATACAACCATCTGCGATTTGAAATATAATAGCATCTGCTGAAAATTTTCGTGAATGTGATCTCAAACGCACCTTTTCCGCGTCTTTTTCATTTTTCAAACTCTTGTTGAGATGTTACTTCATTGCTTTCGCTCCAATTTGCGGCAAGAAAAAAAGTTTATATTTATACGCATTTAACAGTGGTCTGAATTTTTCACCTTTCGGATATTTTATTGCACTTTTAAGTGGATTAAAACTTTATTTAATATGGCACGGGTAGGGTATACTTTCATAGATAAATTAGGTTAATTATTTACATTGTTTGGTAAGTAGTATGTAAGTGAACAATGAACAGGATCGTTAAAAAACATAAATCTACAAACTACCATTACTAAGCTATACACGATTTAAGAAAAGAAACGAAATGAATATAAGTTCGTAGTGAGAATAAACCTACACACGTAAATGAGTTAGGTAGGTAACTAGGTATCTAAGCATGTACTTATTGAGGCGAATATTTTGAAAAAAATAAAAATAAGTGTACCTACGTATATGATACATAAAACCTCAAGTATTTGGTTGAATGATTGACGCGCAACGTCAATTAAAAAATAAAACGAACGGCTCTTACTAAGGGTCTGGTTTTTCCTTCCTAATTCAAGTAATTTTTCTGCCCTTTTCTTTTCGTCGACATGAAATAAAATTGAAGGTAATATTTTAGTAGCCGTTACGGTAGGGTGTGTCTAGAATACTATACTAATGAAGTACCCATCGCAAAAAGCATTCAATTTCTTCCTTTTTTAACCTTTTCCTTTCTTACCATATCTTCAACGTTCGCCTGGCACGAAGTTTTTGACTTTCGCCCTCGTGTAAGTAATTTGCTAAGATGTCAAAAAGCCTTCATTTAAGCTTTTTATCTTCTGACACACCCTTCACCGTGTTAGAATTTTTTTTTCCAAGTTTCAACTTGAAACGAATACGTTTTATTCAAGTTTGAGAAAGTTTTAATAAAAATGTGTCGTTACATTAAAACATAACACGACCGACGCGACGTGGTTTCCAGTCAACAAAACAAAAACCCAAACACAAAACATTTAGATGCCAAACCGAGAATTTATTTTTTGCAAAACCTCGAAACATATAGGTTTTTATAAACTAGTCCACTCTGTAAATACATTGAAACGCAGAGAAAAGCAGTTTAAAATACGAAACGGCATCGGCACAGAAAAAACAACCAGCGTTGGCGTATTCTTCATATTTTATAGTAATTTTTTTCATACTTATCAAATTTTTTAAACAGTGCATATTGAACAATATTTTCGAATGTCAATGCGAAATTCAATTTTTAGCCAGATTTTTTATGTCGTATTGATAATGAAAACCAGGCTACTATACGGTCTATTGACCTAGAGGCGGGGGAGGGGGAATCAATGAAATTTATTCTGGGACCATGAAAGACTATTACGACTACGTTTGGCCATGTCATGTATTTATTCTGGTCAAAATTCAGTGATTCCCTAATTTGAAGGGAGGGGGTGTTAAAAGGTTAAAATTGCAAAAAATGTTTCTTTTCGCGCCGATCGATGAGCAGTTCAAAGTTGGGTAGCATATCCAAAAATCAGCTTACTAGGTCAATTAGGAGAGGAAATGTATGATTGTTTCCCCCCTTTTGGCCTGGAAAAGGGCCCGTTCCTTCCCTATCTCTCCTCCAAATTAAGGTAAAACATTGAAATTTGGTGAATAGACTTAATGGGGGTCATTAAAGCGCCTTTCAATGTAGTTTTTTGGTTGGCTTTCCTCATTTTTTGAGTTTGTTACTCGTACAATTCCCCTTCAAATTGAACCAAGAAGTTAAAATTTCGTACGTAGATTTAGTATGAGTCCTTCATGTGCCTTTTGAGGGTTTCGACTTTTCAGACTCATTGCACCCTCACATAGCCTCAAAAGTTCTGGTTTTTGGTCAATTTTTCTATTTGCAAGTCACCGTAGTGAAGCGAGAACTCGAGCTCTGGTTTATTTCTCGTATATGAATCTGGCATGCAGATTTAGCGGAGTTCTAAATATGGCCCTTGATGGTCTAAATTATGCTTTTTAAAATCATCTGCTACTCCTATCACTAATTAGGAAATTACGATGCTTTTTTAGTCCAATATTCTATGTCATAATGTCCATGAGAATCAGGTTCATATGGTCTATCGATCTAACGTGGATAGAGGGGGGGGGGATGGTCAATAAAATTCGTTTCGAGGTTTTAGAAAACCTTTACAACTATTTTCGGCCGTGTCGGATATTTATCTGAAATCGATCAAATTCAGGAAAAAGACGTCGATTGGCGACGGATTTAATACTTCGGAGTGAGGTTGGCCTCAGATAAAAATTCAGTTACGCCCATAATTAGGGGGGGAGGGGAAGTGCTAAAGTGTTAAAATTGCAAAAACTGTTTTTTTTGGGCCAACGATATATAATTTAAAGTCGTATAACATATACAAAAATTAGCCTTCCAGGTCAATTAGGAGGGGGATGTAATGGTTTTTCCTGTTTTTCGTCTTGAAAAAGGGCTTTTCCTCTCGTATCTCTCCTGTAAATTTAGCTAAGAAATGAAAATTTGGCATGAAGACTTGGAAGAAGCAATAGATGTGTTTTTTGGGGATCTAGATTTTTTAGCCTCATCGGACCCTAACTCACAGTCTCGAAAATGTAGTTTTTTTTCGGTTTTTCTTATTTTTTGAGTCAGTTTCTCGTATAACTTCCCTCCAAATTGAGCTAGTGAGTTGAAATTAGGTATATAAATTTAGTATAGGTCCTAGATGTGTTTTTTTGGCAGTGCCAACTTTTTAGCTCCATTGCACCCCCTACCCCCACCACTGATTAGAGGATTTTTTTCAATATACATGATTAAAATATTTCACGAAAATAAGGCTGAACATTTTTTTCATAATACTTATTCTTTATTAAAACCCTTCATCAAAAGATTCTAAATAAGAATTGATGGGGTAGTTATAATTTGCTCGCAGAAAATCAAAGAAAAATTGAAATCTATGCTGCTATTGATCTTTCAAGTCTGAAAAACTTGAATTAGAGATGTACTTCTTTTAAATCACTCATCAAAATAATACAAGTTAATGGAAATTGGAAACTCAATTACTCTCATGCAAAACTGATAATTCTTAAATTACGAATATTTTTATTTCATTGCTATACGCTATCATTACACAGAACAGAATAAACCTAGACCATTTTTTGTTTTTTTTCATATCATCATCATCATCAGACTTGAATTTACTTCATCAAAATTCATAATTTATAAGCACGCTTGTAAAGTGAGGTATTCCGTCGTTCAACTTCTTTCGCAAAGTACCCTCATTTTATTTTCGTAAAACTGCAAAACATCAAAGCAGAAATCACTAGAAAGCTAAAGGGAAATGCCAATTTCCGTAATACACAGTATTATCAGCCAGCTGCGTTTCATGTACGCAACTTCATCTATAGCTTAGGTAGGTGTAGGTACCTATACCTACTTGATCTTACGTATTATCAAAGAAACAGATGTTTCGAAATATAACGTGCTTCCTTTGAAAAAGTCAACAAAATATCCGCACAAATACGTAGGTATAAGTACAAGTAAGGTACCCACCTGAGTAAAAATATATTCGACTGAGTAACAATTCAAAAACATAAAGATATCGTTAAGAGCGCCATAACAATACAAATAATACATATGACACGTACCCTAAGTAAGTACATATAGAAAAGTAGTCATAATTTTGTCGAACAGCTACTTCGCCTCGGGTAACGAAATTTTCTCAATGTTTATAAAAATAACTTCTTCAAGCTTCGAATTTATATAATGAATCAAGGTTAATAATGTTCGAAAACATATCGAAAGGATTACTAAAGTTCGTACTAACGAACAAGTGCCACAGGCGTTACATTTTCAAAGCATAGAAAACGTAACTACTTACGTAAATCGCGAAACGTAGCTTTCTAAAGTAATGCTAATGACGAGAAAATAGTTTATTTTACTAGAGAACAATCGCAAAAGAGTAAAATAAATATCAAATAAATTTAAAAAAAAAAAATCCCGAATTGAACTAGCATTTAAAAGTGGTCAAGACCATGATAAACATGCATGTTGCTATGGTGTATAAATCAGTAAAAATATTTTATCGTATTACCCGAAAATTATAATTCTGTAATCTCTATTATATCAAATTTTCTGCTCGATAATGCATAAAAATTCTTCAATTCGTAAAAAAATAAGTTTCGGTATAAGCGAGTACATTATGTTTCATGGGTGAGAGGACGATAAGTTGAAGACTTGGCAAATCGTCTCGAAAAAGGGTCTTCTGTGCATCTTTGTCAAGATGTTTATTTTTAGAGAGAAGAAAGGCCCAAAAAAATCATTGAATAATTCGACACAAGTATATATTAGAAAGCTTAGGTACGTTTTTCAAACTTCAATTCACCGCCCCCTTTTACGGCTGGAAAATTTTGCAGCAGACTGAACTGTGGATATAAAAAAATGGGTCGTCTGGTAAACCGATATACAAAAATCTCGAAACGATAAGGTAATTTCAATCGAAGATATAGCTAGAGTTGCAATTTTTTTGTTAAAAATGTACGTTACTAATTCATCATCTTTTAGTTTTTAAAATTTAGTGTTCTACCTTTTTTTCATTCTTCGAAGAGAGACAATTTTTACAAAAGTATCAAGTATCTGTAGCGATTTTTCGCAGCGAAAATTGTTAAGATTTACTCTCTAATTTTTATTACGACTTCACGCTTTTTCTACGAGGCAATAAAATTCGAAATTGTTCAGGAAGAAAAAAAGGTCAAATTTAAAATTCATAACGGTTGTAAAAAAAAAAAAAAAAAAAAAAATGAATAAATAATACACTGTAATTGGTTTGAAACAAAATCCTTAATCACGTTGCTTTACATCATGCAGAAAAAAAAATCGTAAAAATACAGAACGCAGCATCCTTTGGGACCAATTGATAAAATAAAAGAAAGAAGACTCGATTAGGATGAAAAAGTACAATCTTTCGCGACATCTGCTGCTTCTATATGTCATTTCTCTACTCTATTAACTTTTTCTCGGAAACGTCGAAATCTTTTATCATCTATATTCTTACTTTTTTGTTTTTATTTTTAACAGATTCTCTCTCTCTCTCTCTTTTTTTTCGCAACGCGAGCTATTTCGCTGAGCATTTAAACTTAACGTTAATTCGTCTTGAGATCATTTTACGTACATAGATAAGGTATTACTTCTCATAAAGCAAATAGCGGTTATTTGTTTTGTTGAGATTTTCATTTTTTTCAAAAGTTAATATCAGCCTTATAGCAGTGTACTGGGTCGCTCTATTGTTGGCTTATACCTTACTGTTTTTTCCTTATTTTCATCTACGCTGTAAGAGAAGAAAAATAAAAAGGATCTTTTAACGGCGTTTAAATTTTATTTTTTACACAAAATATAATATAGTGTTTTTACCAGATCCTTCGGCGTTCGCGTTGGTATTCTTCACTCACACGACTCATTTCATTTCATATCACGTACAACCAACTAAATGTAAGCGAAGTTAACAAGATCGTGTATTTCTAAATTTTCTCTTCATTTTCAACTGATAACATTTTCTCTAAGATAATCGGTTCTTCGAAAATATAACGTCATTCATCAAGATCATATGTGGAATTGAATTTTGTGCGGGGTTCTTTTTAGTAAATTTCGTCGATATTTTTTCAACTAAGTATATGGCGATGGTAAATGTTGTGAAATTTGATAAAAATAATTTCCTATGAAATCTGATTGTACTTGAAAGAAAGTTTAAAATGTGGTAGAATAAATCATCTATACGAATACAAATAACTACATGTAGGTACTTTCATATATATATCATGAAGTATTTTTCAATTCGAGGCATTCATTCGAACATGAAATAAATTTTTACAAGTTTTGAAAAAATAGTATAGACGCGAGTGAACGTATAATGAAGTTGAATTCGAAAAATCAAAACTTTAAATTACAGCACACAATATAGTTGAGCAAAATATGTTAGATACGTCTTTACGTATTAAGCACTTCATAAAATTAAGTTTTTAAACCGCATTTTACATTACTATACGTGGAATGAACGAAGTTGATATGATTATAAAATTGCTGAAAGCGACATTTTCTAAAATGTTTTACACAAAATAAAAGGATACTTAATGGAAAATTTTACGAAAGTAAGTACATTAGATCGATCAAAAGTTTAATGAAAGTTATCATCGTTATAAAATTAATTTAAGACGACTTCCAAACATTTTAAACTTATTGGCGAAATATTTCCTAATTAATCCAGAAAATAGTGAAAATTTCATTGTATAGGTTATTAAATTCTGCGCGAAACTTAACATCGTTTATGTACAAAACTAAAACGTGTTAAAGAAAATTAAACATCTCGGTCTACGAGGAAATTTTCTTGCCACGATGAAAAACCTTTTTAGTTTTTCGTTGCAATTATGTACACTTTGATGATTACCCGATTATACCATTTTTACACAAAAGACGCGAAAAAGAATGGAAAAATTGGTTTAAAAATTTTTCCAATTCAATTTTTCACACTAAAAGGATTTTTCGTCGGATAGGTAAATTTTGAGTGCTTCATTGCTGTGGCATCTACATAAACAATCCCATATTGCGATAAATACTTAATTCACGTATGGTTTCGGATAAAAGTTACAAGTTGATTAAAATGAATCAACGTAGTTTGAATTTGAACTCTTAGGTAGGTGAAGTTCAAACGAGAAATGCATAAGGGTAACCTTCATGCAGATTGTCATAAAATGTACTGTTGATGCGTTTAGATGAAGATACAATCTAGCACTAGCTATTTTTTCTACATAATTGTTTGTTACTAGCACATTAAATATTTTTTATCGTTTCAACCGATTTTAATGAATTTAATGATACGTTGGTTAGAGAATCAAGGATGCTGAGGTTACGAGAAGCGGTGAGCTACCCCTATAAGTTTGGGTGCCGTGGTACGAGGTCCCGTATTGAGAAAGAAGGCCCTGATTATTCAGAAAATATAATGTTTGGAAATAAAATTTGGAAAAAAAAATTCAATAAAAGGGTAATGATGGGTAAGATATGTGAATCTGTCCCACAGCAGAAAAAAAGTAGCAACGGATTCATTTTTCGCAGCTCAAACTACCCCCGTAAATCCCACTCGGACAATGAAAGTACTCAAATTTAAAAAATTCACTGTTTTATCTGAAATTTTTCCCTGCTCATACACTTGAGTCAAATAGGTATAACCACAGCATAAGTAAACATTTACCTCAATAAATAGCGTTGAATAGGGGTAAGTGAGAAGATAAGCTGAATTTTTTTATATAGGATGTTTTTCATGCGCTAAACACAAATTTAAAGAGTTTGGTCCTGTGTGGGATGAGATTTCCCCCTAATTCATTTAAATTAAAGAAAAATTTTATTTAATATGAAATTTATGTTATATGTTTTGAATAATTTATTTTTTCGATATTTTATTTCATGTATATTTAAAAATTTTAGTTAAATTCATTCAATTTTTTTTATTAAATACGTTTAATAAAATGGCTAGTTTTAGCTACAATTTCGTGAGCAAAGAAAATAACATTTTCGATTTTTAACTTTGTGATTTCCTTGTTTCATTAGAAATTTCGAAAATCTCGAAAACAAAACAAAATGAAATAAAAATCGGGCAAGTAACCTATAAACAGATAGGCATTTTAGAGTTTTATTACGAGAAAAAAAAATTTTTATCATAAACAACTATTTCATGATTTAAAAACATGATAAAAAATGTTTTTTTTTCAAATTTTCCAAGATGCTCTCCTACTTTTGAAATTTGTTAGAAATCTTTGAAAATTGGCTAAAAAATTGATAAAAGTTTGTAAAAAATGCATAAAATTTATCGAATTACGAAAAAATTAAAAATTAGGTGAAAATTGACCTAAAATATGAAAAAAAATCCCCGAAAATTGGGTAAAAAGTTTAAGAATCACTAAAAAAAAGTTGAAAAATATGTGAAAATTAACCTATAATAAAGCCTAAGAAAAAAATCGTTTAAAATGCTGAAAATTGACCAAAAATCGTTAAAAAAACATTAAAAATCTGGTAAAACTTTGACAAACGTGGGTGAAAAGTGTAGAAAGTTGAACAAAAATTACGAAAAAAATGAGTAAAAACTGGCCTAAAACAAGAAAAAAAATCGTTAAAATTATTGAAAATTTGTTTTAAAAAAATTAGGCACTTTTACCATTCAGGGAAAAATTCTAGATCATGAATATGTAACATTAGGCTGGAGTGAAAAAAAAACATACCTCTGATTTTGACCAAACTCACGCAGATGGTTGCCTTTGAGTTGAACACCAATCAAACACAATTTTGTGCCCCCAGCTCAAAGGAAGGCGGAGCTATGGGTCTTCAAAGTATGGTCATTGTAATTTTTTGTTATTTACGCTGCTTAAAAATGGTGTAGGACCTCGGTCACAGGGCTAAAAAGATGCGATTTGAGATTCTGCATCTACCTAGCGCATTTTCGGTTCAATCCGAGACCAGTTTTGCCCTTCTACCAGGATGGTGAAAAGTTATAGATCGCAAAAATCGGGATTTTTTTATTGTTCAAAAAAATTCAATATTTTATTTTAGTTCAGAGAAGTGGATGTAGGTCGAAATTGAAGGAACCTACCTTTTTTCCTGATTTTTGATAAAATTTACACAATTTTTAAGGATTTTTTCTTTCTATATTTTAGGTTAATTTTTACATTTATTTCAACATTTTTTCATGATTTTAAATAATTTTTTGCTTTTTTCTTACACTTTTTCATTAATTTTTTGAATAATTTTCAACAATTATGAACGATTTCTTTGTTATTTTAGGTAAATTTTCACATATTTTTCATCATTTTTTTTATCAATTTTTAGCTTTTTTCACACATTTTTGTTAATTTTTTACTCAATTTTTTTTTCAAATTTTAGGTCAACTTTCACATATTTTTCAACAGGTTTTTGTGAATTAATGCTGTGGCCCTACCGACCCCTCCTAAACACCGGGCGTAAAAATCTTAGTAATTATAAGCGTCCAGTATAAAAAAATCTAAAAAAATAAATAAATAAACAAATAAACAACAAATCTATGAATATTTTAATTTTACTGTCAAAAATGTTCGAAATAGACTTTTGAAATCATTAAACAGATTCTATATATAACCTTTAATTTGACTGCAAAAAGTGCAGACTGATGAAAAGTAATTATGTTACCTTGATTTTCAATGAAAGTTGGGTCAATAATTGGATAAAAGTTTCCTCAGACGATGTCGTTCTGTCGCCTTGGTTCAAACTTTATCTTATCGTCATAACAAATGTATTAGAACGTTTTTCAATTCTATTCCGTCTCTGTTTACGGACTTTTTTGGTAAACTTCAAAAGTTTTATGAATCTTCTTCGCAAAGGTTTATTTAGCAAAAGAATAAGTTATGAAACGAAATGTTCAGTTCTACACCCTTTTATCGGGAAAATAAAACTTTAAAAATATTCTTACCACTTTTAAATAATTTTTCATCGTTTTTCTTGGCTAACGGAGAAGTGTAGGGTTAAAAAAAAAAAAGTTCATACCAGTGCGCTCTAGGTAACTTTCGGATACCTAGTAATTTATACAGAAGAAAAAAAACAACTCTCTATTTGCGGCGATTCGGTTATGTGAAAATATTAACACGAGTGTACCTAATAGACCTACATAGAACAGGACAGGCAAACGATCACCAAACACTAGCTACAAATTTTTCATGAAGTAAACATCAGATACCTAGCTAATTTTAAAATTAATTCCAACGGTTTAGCATGTTGAAATACTCATTCGTATAAATTTATATAAATGGAAGCATGTACGTGCATCTAATATTATGAAGGAAATTTCTTTTCGAAATAAAATCGTCGAAAATATTAGGCTCGGTAGTTGATAAAAACCAAGTACACTAAAATGTTGAAATGAAGTTTGAAAACTGAAGCCTCAGTTTGCGAATTAGTAACAAAGTTATTAACAGCTAAGTTACCGAAGTAATTATTACAGCTTTTAAAACGTTATCAACTTTTGCAACGAGGTGTTATCTAATGGTAAAAACAAGCTTAAATGTAAAGTCGGAAGCGACAAAACTTGTTCGTATCACGCAATTGCCATTATTAATGGTGCACTATAATGAAACTGAAAATCAAAGAAAACGCAATGATTACCGTGTCCGAATATATCAGCAAGTTGGTAAATTCATTATTTATAACAGGAAAACGCTTCAGAAAATTTCCCATTAAACACGCATCATGTGCCAAACTTCAACCGCCAAAGTTCGTAAGACGTGGAGTAGAATAAATTTTATTTGTATAACTACATCGATTGAAATCGCGATAGACTTATTATTAATTATGTTAATTGAAGTAATATTTAGGTACGTATAAAAATAATTTACTGATAACGATGTATAAATTTAAATACGATGTACAGAATAAAAATATCTATATGATAATTCGATTAAAGCGTCCATATTTTTCCTTTAAATATTCCGCCTACCATGTTTACATTATGCAATTTTAAATCACTAAAATACTAACCAGACCACTCAAAGAATTACGATGTACTTAAAATATAAAATAGTTAAATTTAAGGTTTTAGGTTTTTTTTTTTTTTTTTTTTTTAAAGGGTATAAGGGTATATCTTGAGAAAAATTTTCCATTTGAATTTCAAATTATTCGAGAAAAATACGTTATTAGAAAATTTGTTCGCTATCTCTTTGAAAAGCTCAGATTTCATCATATATTTTCCTCATTTTCAACAAATCCGCTTCCAATACTCAAAAGCAAAAAAAAAAAAAAATAACTATACTATACTTTTACAACTTCGACATTTCGCCACACCCTATAAAAATATTCTTATTTCTTTGCTGCAACAGCGAAAAATATTTTTTCCTTCTACTTATTTTCAAAATAACAGCGCCGTAGAGCGTTTTTTTTCTTTTTCTTTTTTTATTGTTATTCTCTTTCGTTATATGCATAAATTCTTATAGAATCATCTTGTTTAGCTAACAATAAGTCGAATTTATATTTTAATAGCGGCCTTATGGCTCTAATGGGAGTAAAAGCTGCTAACGTTTTTTTTTTTTTCCTCTTCGCTCCTTTTATTTTTATTATTCTATTCTCACGCAGACAAAACCCGATTTGCGCCAAACGCTTCTAACGACAGCTAGTCCACTAATGCTTTTTTTATTTTATTCACTTTTCTTTGGTTTTTTTTTTTTTTCAGTTTCATTTTGCGTTTCAGTTAACATAGGATTCGTATTTTCATTGCGACCATCATCCGTTTTTCTAGGCATACGTTCAAGATATAGTTCAAAAGTAATTTGTTTGCTGTCATCTTTTGTCCTTTGTTATCATTCGCTCCTAATACCAACAAACTTGTAATGGCGGAAGTTAAACAATGAAAAACCCTTTTAAAATGTCTTTATTCGGGTTCAACTCGTTTCTTTTAGAGCGTCTGGCTTTAGAAATAAAATTCGTGCTTTCGCTAAAAAAAAGAAAAAAATCCAACAATTTTTGCAAAATATTATGTCAGCTAATGTTGAATTTTTTTATAATACACGAATACGACGACCTTGACTGATAGTTTTTTGAAGTGAAAAAAACAAAAGATTAAATAAGCTAATGAATATATCGTATTACATTCCACCGAGGCACCGACCAGGCCACGAAACAAGATTAGAGGAAATGGAAGCTACGAGTATTGTTACGCTGAACTGTTACAAAACCGTGCATAAACGTACCCTAATAACGCTTTTATTTCGAAACGAAAACTTACACATAAACGAATAAGATATACCAACTATACCAGCGTGTACCCCGCCTGTTTCATACAGCGGATTATAACCTTAATTGTAAGATGGATTTGCTTTGAAATATGTAACGAAGTGGAGTAAAAAAGAATTATCATCTTATATGTATTTGGATACTTTTTGGATGTTACGTACTAGCTACCTACGCACATCGCACAGGCTGAGTAGAAATAATTCGATGCAAAATTATAGCCTCCTGGATCCCACAGAGAGATCCTACGACCTCTCAAAATACTGAATCATTTTTCGTTATAGTAATCAAATAAAAAGTAGCTTTTTCAGTCTGATTCTCGTAAAATATTAAGGCTAGGAAGGGACGCAATGAATCTAAAAAATCGAAACCCCTAAAAGGCGTATATATGAAATACTAAGTTTACATACCAAATTTCACTTTTTCAGCTCAATTTGAAAGGAAAATAGGAAAGGAACGCCCTCTTTTTCTCCCTTTCTAATTGACCTAAGAAGCTAATTTTTGGATTTGTTACACAACTTTGGAGTATCTGGCGATTGGCTCAAAAAGGAATATTTTTTGCGATTTTGGCCCCTCAGCACCGCGTCCCATAAATTTGGGTTCAACTGAATTTCAATCCGACTTCATCCCCACTCTAGAATATCAAATGGTCGATCAATCGAAGCCTATTCCCTAAATTTGATCGATTTTGATCAGTACCGAACTGACAAGGGAACCTTCTCAACTGTCTTGCTTCGATTTGAACGAAATTTAGCTAGTTTGAAAGAGCACGTCGAACCCCTCCCCCCCGAAACATGTTAGCTATAGCTGAAAAATACATTGAAAATAAAATATTTTACAAAACATGATCTTTTAAAGTTATAATGGAGAAAATCGGGTTACTATCTAATATTCACCAAGCAAATCGATCTATATTTTTTTCAGACATTAAAGAGGCTTCAAAAATTGTTTTCTACAGGATTTTGAAAAATTAAATTGGTTGAGACATTTATTTAAAAAAAACTAAATTTTTTTCTCCTAAATTTCCAAAAAGCTTCAGAGCGACCAGATATGAATTTCATAAGCTAAAAATTTTATTCCCGCCTATTGGTACCCATTTAAACGGATTGAAGTAGTTTTACTGAAATTTTCAGCCAAGCAGCTGAAAAAGTTTTTTAAAGTCACATTAAAAGTAGTAGATACCTAAATGATGGAAAAGTTAATTTTTCAACTGTCCGGCTGGAAATTCCAGCAAAGCTATTTCAATCCGTTTGAATGGGTACCAATAGGTCGGGAAAATTTTTTCAGCTGTTAAAGTTCATATTCGGTTATTCTGGAACATTTTGAAAATCCTGGAGAAATTAAAACTTTTTTTGGAGGCTCTAGAACGTCTGAAAAATAAGATAGATCGATTTGCGTAGCCAATATTAGTTGGTAAACCAATTTTTTCCATCATAACATCAAAAAATCATATGTCGTGAAATATTATTTTCAAAAATTCGCCAAAAATCCAAAAATGAACTTCAGCAGTTGAAAATTTGGTTCCGGGGGGTTTTCGACATGCTCTTTCAAAATAGCTAAATTTCGTTCAAATCGAAGCCGGACAGTTGAGAAGGTTCCCTTGTGAGCAAACAATTTTTTAATTTGAGAGGTAAAAAAATTAAAATAAATGTTTGACATGGCCAAAAATGGTCGTAATGAACTTCTAGCACCCCAAAACGATATCCCCTCCCCTTATCCACCGTAGGTCGATAGACCGTAATAGCCTGATTTTCATTGACAATATGACATGGAAAATCAGACTAAAAAAGATTTTTGAAAAAATATTCTCAATGCCGAATCTTACTAAATATTTAGTTCACTTTTCGATCAAATAAGGCAGCAAACAACAAGTACACCTATGTAATCAATGTGGCATAGATAGATGTAAATACTAACTCAACGCCTAATAAAATTAGCTGAAATGAAAACATCGCAAGATGAACATTCATCAAAGAATATTTCGCACAAACTCCACCCTGAAAAATCCTCCAAGCTTTTCACACATAAATTGAAACGAGAACTTCAAAACACACAATTCTCTAAGGCCAGTTTAAATAATTTATTAAAATAGTATTAGTTAATTAGAATAAAACATTCATTTTCAACCTCCCTTTGCCAAAAAATATACACTGCGGTTTTCTCAAGTAGTACAAAGAAGAAAAGCCAGCGAGAAGTTTTGGATAATTCAAAAACATTCTCACTCGCCTTCAATTTAATCTTCTTACTACCCTCCAAGAAACCCTAGATGAAGCTGATACCTTCACTTAATGTAAATCCACTAAACCCGCTTCTATGACCAAGACCAAGACGTGAAACAAAGTAAAGCAAACACTGAAAAAGTAAAGATTGGTACATGTATCGTGTAGCAGCACACAAATAAAGCGCAGTCAAATAAATAAGAAAATTTCCATTCCATTTTCTTCTTAAAAAGGGATATACTGGTACGTTTACGTAGATAGGTATATGTATGTACGAGTAGAAGTAGATGTAGATGTACACACACACTAATGTACGCGTACTTACTTCATAAATCTCAAACAATCCAAATATTACAATTGCACATTGGTCATATCAATAACAATATCTACCATATATTTTAAATTTAAATGGAAAAAAATTCCTTTCCAACAACTTCTACGAAAAAGTATAAGCATATTTTTTTCCAGTCGAAGACCACGCACAGAAGTTAAAACTGCAAATTCGTCACATATCTTCGTTTGCAATAAGCCGTAAAAATACGTATAATATTTCACGTTTGTACTCGTATAGTAAGTTTAGTGGTAATATCTTCTTTTTTATGATTTATGAATAAAACTTGTATTTTATTTTCTAGAAATTTCAACGCTATCGATAAGTTTTTTATTGGCTAAGTAGAAATACAAATTGTATACTTTTTTCGCAAAAAGAGTGTAATCTTGAAAAATAGCAAAACTGTGAAAATTTTGAAATCAACGCAAAGAAGAGATTAATTCATCGTAAGCAAAAGCAGACAAAAATAAGACATGTTTTCAGCTAAAAATATTATATATAATAAATTTGTGTATTTTAAATATATACTAATTGATACAAGAAATACATTTCTCAAATGTACGACTGATCAGGCTCAAAAAGTGACGCATTGCGATGATTTATAGCTTGATTTTCTATATCATATTGTGAATGAAAACAGGCTTTTACGGTACATCGGCCTACGTCAGATGAGGGAAAGGGATCTCAACATATTCCCTTTTGAGCTTCTAGAAAACCATTACCACCATTTTTATATTTTTTCCAGAAACTAAAAAAATTATGCTCAGCTTGATACCGGCCAAAATCGATTAAATTTAGGAAATAGGTTTCAATTGACGAGTCATTTGATATTTTGGAGCGGGGATAACCTCGAGTCAAAATTTAGTTGGGTGCTGAAGGACAAAAATCGTAAAAAAAAGATTCTTTTTTTCATCCGATCAATAGACGACCCAAAGTTGTATAATATATCCAAAAACCAGCCTTTTAGGTCAATTGGGAGGGAAAATATGTGGGTTTTTCTACTTGTTGGCCTTGAAAAGGAGCAGTTCTCCTGTGTCTTCCCTCCAAATTGGGCTAGAAAGTTGAAGTTTTGATATGCAGACTTGGTAAGGTGCCATAGATGTGTCTTTTTGGAGGCCTGAACTTTTCAGCCTCATGGCACCTATTCATAGACCCAAAATGTAGTGTTTTGGTAGGTTTTTCTTATTTTTTGAGTTTGTTTCTCGTATAACTCCCCTCCAAATCACGCTAGGAAGTTGAAATTTCGTATGTAGATTTAGTAGGGTACTAAATGTGCATTTTGGTGATGTTGATTTCTTAGCCCAATTGAACCGCCACCATTCTCCCTCACCACTGATTAGATTATAATATTTCACGAAAATCAGGCTAAAATTTTTTGTTTATTAGAAACATATAAAACTCAGTTAATCGATTTACATAGGTTGTAGTTACCTAACGTCGATAAGCTCATTAAAATGTTTATAGAGAATCGTGGCGTATATGCCATTCCGTTATTGGTCAATTTACACATTTGGTAGCCGTTTGAATGAAGATATTGAGTAAGAAAATTACAATAACCGGCAAAAGGCTCTAGTAAAAAAATAAAAGCTGTAAAACAAAAAAAGCTTTCAAAACAATTGAAAATGCCGACGAAAAAATAGCCGTAGAACATTTACCGTTCATTTTAATCTCAATTTGTGCTTGCTAGGTAAGTATAGTCTTTACCCGAAGGTTTTTAATTTTTACAAATAGCTTTTCAAAAACTATAGTCGAAGTTGTTCTTTTCAAAAAGGTAAAGATACGATGATAGAGAAGACTCCAGTACTTTTTTTAAATTACTGTAAATGTACAATACATTT
This sequence comes from Ferrisia virgata, assembly GCA_900060175.1. Lineage (NCBI taxonomy): Eukaryota > Metazoa > Arthropoda > Insecta > Hemiptera > Pseudococcidae > Ferrisia > Ferrisia virgata. Next base: position 192,920 of record FIZR01004686.1, read on the forward strand.
GTTACGTAGGTATTGGTAAAAATAACCATGTCAGTACATCCAAACAAACATAAAATTCCTTTCGGTTAAATTTCAAGGACTATAAATTAAAAATTAAGTCAATAATTCACACGAATTGAATTTTCTTGAAGGAATTTAATGACGACACTAGTGAATCGCCATTCACCGATAAATTCAGTTTCAAAATCAAACATTTTTATCGTTTTCATCCACTTTCAATTTTATTCCAATTTCATCCCCCTAATGTAAAACAAGTTTGCTTTTAATGTCTATAATGTGTAAATTCACAGATACCATGTAGTATATGTACCTAATGTACGGAAGCTTGAAATAGATATCGATTTAGCCATAACAGATAACGTGAAAAAGGGGGATGTTTTCTGTTTGAAAACAAAGCAAATAATGAATGAAAAATTGCGGAATATCGTTGGCCACGTGTGCCTAAGTACGAATGCAAACACATGGTCGTCGTTCGCTAAACGAACGACGAAAACGCTGTTCAAAACATTTCTCCTTTTATTAAACACAATAGTGATGAATTTTAACAAAGTAATTCTACGACAATTGCTCATTTAAAACGCACCAGTAGTTACGAGTTACATATAGTGTGATTTTTGATCACACTATACTCGTACTACTTAGCCTATCTACTGTCTAAGTATAACTTTATACTTGGATAAGAATTTTGGAATGTCGAGTACAAGAAAATATTTCATAATGGGCAATGAATCATCAACATTTTTTCGATAATTGAATACAAGTGTGATACAAGAGGAAATTCTTCAAACGTGGATTTTTTCGTAAATCGATTTAAAACAAGGATTTCTCACGATACGCTTCGCGAAGATTAAAAAGAAAAGAGATAGAAATTTTATTAATTTATTTTGGACTACAATAAAGTAAGTAGTAGATCTAATTCACATTATCAAATGTGTAGGACGTTTGAGTGGGTGAAAATAAATGAAGATGATATGAAGCTTAATACAAATGCCTGAAGGTAGGTATAGCTAGAGGTACGTACCATATCTATACGAATACATATTATATCACCGTGATGAGTCTTTTGTTTACATTTATCGCGTTTAAATGTAACACACCTACAACAATACAAATTTTCTGAACACACATTCAATACGACATTTAAACAAACGACTACCATTATACATTCATACTATTATTGAATTCGTAGCAAGTTGAATAATTATCTAAATCAAAACTGCCTTCTTCATCGTGCTTATCCTCTTCAAAACAAAATTAATAGAATTTAAATGCATCGAACAAATGCTTTTTTTAAATAAGCTGCAGTAATATAATTTAGGTTTTTAACATTGAAGTCGATAAGACTTCAGTATAGAAATTATTTATTTTTCCAAAATACTCGACTCGAGCGAAATAGAAGAGAAATATAGGTTCATATTTTTCAATGTTCAAATATGTATGTTAGAATGGGCTGAAAAAAAAATCGATGCTTTCTCAGCCTAATTTTCATGAGATACTATAATCAAGAGAATTGAAGAAAAGCATCGCATTGGTTCAATGGGGCTAAAATGTCGAGACCCCTAAAAGACACACCTTGAACCCCTACTAAATGTACATAACGAATTTTAAGTTTCTAACTCAATTTGCAGGGGAATTATGTGAGGAGCAAACTCAAAAAACTCAGACCATGAGAAAATCCGACCAAAAAACCACATTTTTTTCAACTTCCTAGCTCAGTTTGGTGGGGAGATAGAGGAGGTACAGCACTTTTTAAGATTAAGAAGGGGAAACCCCTTCATATCTCTTCTCCTAATCGACCTAGAAGGTTGATTTTTGGTTGTGTTATACAACATTGAGTTGTCTATCGATTGGCTTAAAAAAAGAACAATTTTTGCGTTTTTGGTCCCTAAGTACCCCTACACCGAATTAGGGCATATCTCAGTTTTTACCCAAGGTCATCACCACTCGTACGTCTAATCCGCCGCTAAATTGAGAAGATTGACTGAATCCAAGCTCGAGCAGAGTAAATGAGGGATGATAAAAATAAGTATCTGACATGGCCAAAATGGACTTAATGATCTTCTAGAACCCGAAAACGGATTTTGTTGATATTTCCCCCTCATCCGCTGTGTTGGTCGATAGACTGAAATAGTCTGGTTTTCATTTACAGTGTGACATAGAAAGTCAAGTTAAAAATATAACTCGGATTTTGACCAAACTCGCACAGGTAATTAACTTTGAGTTGAAAAGTCAATATACTAAATTTTGTACCCGTAGCTCAAAGGGAGGTGGAACTATGTGTCCTGAAAGTACGATTATTTTCGAAAAAAACGTAGTTTTCCGTCGTTTACACCTCCTAAAATTGACGTAGGATCCCGGTCACAGAACTAAAAATATGCAATTTCAGTTTCTGTGTCTACCTAGTGCATTTTCTGTTCGATCCGAGACCACTTTTGGCCCTCTACCACAGGGTTGAAAAGTTGTGGATCGCAAAAATCGAGATTTTTTTATTTTTCAAAAAAATGCAGTTTAAGAGCCTATTATCTCAAATACGCGCCCAAAAATTTTTTTTAGATTAGAGAAGTGAATTTAGGTAAAAATAGCTGCATAGTGTTGCATAGCAGTATTGCCAACTTGTAAAATAATTTTAAAGACATTGAATTGTGAAATTTTTTTATGAAAAAAAAAACAATATTTTAAAGATTTATAAAATAATGAGATTGGCAGCACTGCTATAGAAAACTATACCAGTATTTCGATTCAAATCCACTTCTCTGAGTTGAAAAAAAAATTTGGGCGCATATTTGTGGCAATAGGCCTCTAAATTGCATTTTTTTGAAAAAAAAATCTCGTTTTTGCGATCTGTAACTTTTCAACTCCCTCGTAAAGAGCCAATAGTGATCTCACATCGAATCGAAAATGTGCTAGGTGAACGCAAACCGAGCCCTTTACCACTTTTAGGGGTCAAGGGCGAAAGTCTAAGGTTTTTTTGAAAACCAGCCTACTTTCAGGACCCATGGCTCCATCCCCTTTTGAGCTATAGGCACACAAAATTTTGTATGGTAGATTTTCAACTGAAATTCAACCACCTCTGAGAGTTTGGTCAAAATCCGAGCTATGTTTTTATTTTTCACTTCATCCTAATAATGTACGTAGTTTTTGTAACTTGCGCGTTTCTAAGAAACACAAATAAGCTTTATCGTGCAGAATGAAATTAAAATTTATTTAATAGATTTTAAAACAGAAGAAAAATTAAAACCGGGTACTTTGATACATTAAAGCTCAATGAAAAAAATTCAGTACCTACTTACGTGGTACGTATATATGTACTAGATAGTAAAACGCTCGTATTTTGTGATATATACGATGGATATACTTTTCTAGGCCATTAGCAAAAATGAATGCAACTCGAGACCTTATACAATTGTTCATTTTACAGCACTTTAAACTTTCACAAGGTTAAAGCAAAGGGAATATAAACATCTGGATGCTGTAAATTTTAAGCCACGAAAAATCGAATGCGAATATGCTGTGGAAAAAATATTGCAGGCACTTATTTATTCCTTTGCATAGTGAATGGTCACCAATCAAGGAATTTCGATATTATTAAGAATCCATATTTTCAATTTTATTCGTATATAAGTTGAATATATCTAAATCTGGAAGAAGCTAAGCTCATTTAAAAGAAGAAAAATAAAAAAAAATACAGATACCTATTATTTTTTTGTTTCACAGTCGATGACAAGTAAATAATATCAGAAAACAACGAATAAGAGAAACTACGAACTATACATAGATAGGTAATAAGTTGAAACAATACACAAGCCTACAAAATTAAATGTTGTTCGCATGTTAATGATTCTCGGTAGGCTGTTTACTCAAAACTATATCGTAAACAGCGACTGTTATTCGACGTTCAACGATGAAATTACACTTCCAATTAGAAACTTGTTAGATCGATCCCACATGGACAAAAAGTGGCTCTCAAGAGTTGAGACTCGTAGCATTAGTAAATTATTAAGCAATTTTCTAAATTAACCGAAAGAACCTACTAAATTTAAATGAAATCGAAACAGCACAACCCGCGTATTTTTTGAAACAATATTATAATTTGGTAAATGTTCCGTGCTTCTGTTTTGTCTCAATGGTATTGAACAGGCTTCACGGTACATAATTTCTGCAATAAAATTTTCGTTTCGGGTTCTAACATAGCAATATAGCATTAGAAAACTTTACAATATTCTAATATGCAGATATCTACATAACATACGAATATCTATGTAGGTAGGTAGGTACATGTAATCGAAAAAAGGAAAACCTTATTCGCGTATGAAATCATTCGATTCATTTGCAGCAAAAATTTAATACGCGTACTACGTATCCAAGTCTACGTACATTACTCAACGATTATCGCTGCGTAATTTCACAACGAGTATCATCGCGATTTATTTTTGTTCTTTATCGGTTCTCGAAAAAATTAGCATACATGATTCGAGGATGAGAAAAATCATTTTTCAACGCCCTTTTTTTTTTCTGAGTTGCTAAAGAAACGAAACGACAAAAGATATTTTAAAAGATACGGCGGTAGTTTGGCAACCGTTCAAAATAGGGATAGCAAAGCAGATACAACAGTTTTAGAAAAAGAAACTTTCTAAGGGACAATTCCCTTGTTATGCAACGTCACCCTGTGGAAAAATGAGTTAAGGTATGATTCACGGTTTCCCCTTTTTGGTACCGCTTTTTTCCTTTTTTTCGTGACAAAGAGTCCCTCCTACGTCGCGTTTTGTACCCCCATTTCACACGTCATACGTGTTAATAAAGCACGTTATTTTTATGAAAACATCGTTTTGTATGGTTCACGGCTTCTCGGTCAAACGTTTTTCAGGATAAATTCGCTTCGTGGTTATCGCGCTCTCTTTTTCACACCGTTTCTTTTCCGGCGAAAAAAAAACGATTAATACACAGTTTGATATTTTACCTCTGTTCAGATTGTACGTGAACTTGATAGAAGATAGCTATTTGCATATTTATTATATTATTCATCTTGTAAGAATGAAGTAGTACGAGTTACTGATAATGTTTGTAAGTTGAAATAATGTTGAAAATTATCTAACTTTTTAAAAAGATGAGCGAAAACATCTTCCGAGTTTTTACCCCTTGAACTCTGGATCGATTACGATTGAATGATAGGCAATAGGTCGAAACGAGAATAAAATGAAGATCTTTGATCTGGCTGTTGGTTAGATATGTGTGTCATAGATTGAGTTAAAATCTCTCATCAAAAATTTTTAACCGTCCCCAAAAATTCACAGGTGAGGTGCAGGAAGTTCTTAAAGTAGGGTCATTTTGAAGGAGAGTCATATTTTTGGTTGCTAGACCTCGAAATAATTTTTTTGAAAACTGCTAGCATTAAAAGGATAAGATTTGAAATACTGAAATCTATTTGGAAAGCCTACTTTGGGTATTTAGATTTTTGATAAGACCATGCTATTTCAAGTTTGCAAACAGACCCCTTGCACAGGATTGTTTTAAGGTAAGGTTCTGAAAGATGGATTCAAATTTTCAGTTCGCTTAAATTCCAAGATTTCACATTGTGCTAAGAAAGAATGTGAATTCTGAGAAGAAAATGATAAATTTTTAGGCTGATTTTGTATGCCATATTTTCAGTAAAAACCACGTTGTTACGGTCTATCGATCTACAGAGGATGAGAAGGAAGGGCGAATGTTCACAAAATCCGTTTTGGGGTCCTAGAAGACCATTACAACCATTTTGACCACGTCTGATATTTATGTTGATTTTTGATTTTTCATTATTCATTTTCTCTCCCTCCCCCCCTCCGAAGAATAAATTAATTTACTCCATTCGATACTGACCGAAATCGCTCTAATTCGGTAAATACGCTCAGATTGTCGGTGAATTAGATATATATGAGAAGGGATGAATTAGGGTAAAAATTCAGTCATGCTCACATTTAGGGAACGGGGTGCTGAAGGGCCAAAATCACAAAAAATATTTATTTTGAACCCGATCGATAGACAGTACTTAATTGTATAACATATCCAAAAATCAGCCATCTAGGTCAATTAGGAGCGGAGGTATGAGGGTTTTCCTCTTTTTTGAGCTTGAGAAAGATCTGTTCCTCTCCTACCTCCCCACAAAATTGAGCTAAGAAGCTAAAATTTTTGTTTCGTGCTTTTTTAGGGTTTTGACTTTTTTAGACCCATTGCACACCCTCACAGCCCTGAAAACGCGGTTTTCTGCATGGGTTTTCTTATATGTATTTTAAGTTTGTCTATCGTATAATTCCTCGCCAAATTGAACTGGTAAGCTGAAATTGGGGACGTAAATTTATTATATGTCTTAAATGTGTCTTTTAGCAGTTTCAACTTTTCAGCCTCATTGCGTTCCCTCACAGTGCCAAAAATTTAGTTTTTTCTTCAGTTTTTCTCATTGAAAGCAGCCTTAGAGAAGCAAGAACGCAAGCTGTAGTTTATTTCTTGCATATGAATCTGGCATGAATATTTAGCGGGGTTGTAAATATGGCCTTTGATGGTCTGAGTTATGTATTTTAAAATCAGCTTCCATTCCTACTACTGACTAAGATTTCAATCCACATGATGTTAATATTCAACGAAATGTAGGCTGATGCGATGCTTTTTTTCTGAACTTGATAGCCCAATTTTCTAGAAAAATTCAAATTTTTCTCGTTCATGGGAAGAGTTTAAATCCTCGTCTAAACCGTCCTTACACAGGGGCCTATTTGCAAAACGTTGGTCATTTAATGATAGTTTTTCTATTTTTTTCTATTTTTTTTTTGCCAATTCCATAGTCATACGTTTCTGCTGTCTAAATTGTAATTCTTCATTTCTTCAAAATTTGAAAAACTAAAATATGTGAAGATTTTTAAAATAAAAAGACATATCTACGTGTGTAGTATAACCTGGTACCATCTGCATCGAGTTCAAACACAATCACTGTCATAATGAAGATCTCAAACCGTCAAATGATTCCATTTTTGTTTCTTTGGCCATATTTTTTCACATAAGTAAGTAAGTATTTGATGTGTCGTTGACGTCAAATAAATGTTGTTTAATACATAGATATAGGGAAAGTAAAAATGCACTAAATTTCAAAGGCGCCATGGGAAAATCTGACCCTTGCTCAGGACTTATTCACCCTCCACTGAGAATAATGCTGAAGTGCTGCAATCCGACATGGTAGAAAAAGAAATAACCTACACGATGATTCAATGAAATTGTTCAATTCAAATGCTCAGTAATAAAAGTTGTACCACCATTCTTGCTCCCTATAAAAATCATTTTTTAGCACAGATTTTTGTACAAACGTTCGAACAAGTTATACTTTTTGTATTATAAATTATTTAACGACACCACAGAATCTGAACGGAGACTATATGCATCGAGTTTAATCGACTGAATGTAATACCACATCTAATCCTTCTCCTCGCATTCACATTTTAATGTTGATACGAAACGACTGAATCCGATCAATGTTGCTCTTCATGTCGTGGTACAACATATAGGTATTATAATGTAACTCAATTACGTACTTATCTTATTAGTTCTGACTGAATGAATAAGATTATACCGAAATGCGTTTCTCGTTTAATTGAAATTTATGAAAGAGATGCTGCAAATGATAAAAAAAAAAAAGCTTGTACATGCAGTTTCACTAAGTAAGTGTAGGTAGTAAGAGGAATGAGGAAGATGGAATAATCCAACTTTATCTAAACTTCTCTTAAAATAGTTGGACGTCTACAAAATTTACAGACTACAGTCTAATCCTCGCTTCCATTTGTAAAGAAGAATAAATCAATTAACGGTTGCAAGCATTAATTTAAACTAACCAGTATAAATATGAATGAATTATACGGATCTAAGGAAACTTATTCGTCACAGAACAAGACTTATTATAAAATAAGATTAATAAAGAAAATGCAATGGTTTTTTTTTGTGCATGATTCTTCAACTAAAGTTTCAGAAACTCTAAAACCGATCACTTGTTGTAATTTCTATTTGGCATTTCAGAAAACTTATATAATTTGAGGAGAAACGCTCCTTTTATAATTTTTCTTTACACTAAAATTTGAGTTCCTAGCGAGAGATCGTCCAAATTTAAATGTTGACCAATTCTTTCTATTTCGAGAATTGTGTTTATCAACTTTCATTTTAATAAGATGAAATTACCTGGATACATGTACCATGGTGCCTATACCCATCCAACCCCCCCTCACCCTCCATGTATTTACTACCTATTAAGGAAACGTTGTTTATTCATTAAGTTTTTGTTAACTTTAAACATTCAAGTTTTTCTTGATTAGATAACACATTTTTTAATCAGTAACATGGAATAAAACTTTCTAAATAGTGTACAAAAGGTACACGGAAAAAAACATCACGATTTCATCAAGCAAAGTAAATAATGAACTTAAAAAGTCAAGAAGTTATAACATCATTATGAATTGAAATTGCAGTCAGAGCCTGGAAAGAATAAGTAGCAGTTCATGCGAAATGATTTATCAGTCAAATAACGTTTTCAACTTTTTACTTTTCCACATTGAATAAATAGCGCAACTTTCAAAGCTGAAGTAAAATTCAGTATTACGCAGAGTTCGATGCAATTTTTTTTAAATTCAACCAACTGTGCGCATAAACAAACAACAAACGTAGAAATAAATAATTTAATTTTCCGGGCCATTAATTTTTCCTTAAACTCATGTTTAATCAAGTTTAATTCTTAATGACACCAAAACCAAGCACTCAGGCACAAAAAATTTATCAATGCTTTAAAATACATAAAATGTACACACGAAAAAAAAAAAAAAAAAAAAGAAATCCTAAATTATGTTTTAGTTTTAGTTGAGTTTGGTTTTTTTTTTTCGCGGCAGATTATATAAACGCAACGTTATCCAACCGAAAGGAAATAATGTTCCCAAGTTTAATTAAATATTTCATTTTCACCAAGAAATAATCTACTGAAGCGATCAGCTGTAAAACAAACTTAATTCGTACAGAACAACGAAAAAGTACGTCAATATTCTCGTCTGTACGAACCAGAAACCAGCATTTAATGTCCACTAGTGAAAATAATAAAATCATAAAGCAAACAAAACACGGTTCCAGGCCGAGTAAAATATTTCCGAGTCCTCTTGTTATAATTTTCATCCCCATTATCCAAAATCACAACACAAAACCAGTATGTGGTTTAACAACATAGAAAAGTTTAAATTCGCATGGATTTATAACACTAGAGGGCGTATCCAACAAGTCAGAATGGTACACTACGTTAAATCGTTTCGAGGGTCATATGCGTTTGTATGGACAGTGGTACAAAATTAAAACCGTAGTTTCCAAATATAATGCGTCTTTGGTTCAAATGCTACGAGTATTAGATATAGGAAAAAAAAAATTTGCGGACTAAAGGTAAAAACACGTAATTTAATTTTACAACGAATGTCTAAAAAAGGGTGTTTCCCTCAGCATCATCCCTATATTCTATTTTTGCATACACCGCACTTATATTCTGCTTACTGCTGTAGAATTTCTTTCTTTTTTTCATCGCCTACACGTACACGTACATGTACTAAGCATAAAAAAGTATAAAATTTCGAGGAAAAAAAAAATTCAATCCAAATTTGGCGTTGGATTGAATTTGAAAATTTAAAATCATCGGTGCATGTGTTTGCGTAGGTTAGTAAGTATACATCAGTTTTGAAATCAGATTGGTTCAGAAAATGGAGCAAAAAAAAATAAGAAATGAAATGTCATTTTCAGATTCACCGTCTGTAAAAAGAATTTTTCTATCAAATAAAAATATTCGCCAGAGAATTCGTCGAAATAAGTCTACACAGGATCAAGTTCAATCACACTTGAAACGTTTATCATTCAATCCATTCGAGTAGGTATGGCAGTAAAATAATCGTGTTACTGAACCAATCCGATGGTTAACACCTTTTTACGTATGGAAAAAGCATCCGCAACGATTATTGAAGCTAGAGATGTACCTACAGTTTGAAAATACCGAAAAATAGTTTTATTTCAATTCGATAAACACGCCAAGTATAAATTCTGAATTTGCGCGAGTCCAACATTTCACATTTCAATTTGTTGTTTACACTTTTCAAACACAAAAAATAACAGCTATTACAATATTCATTCGAAAAACGAAATGCATACCCTAAATCTACTAGTATTAGAAAAATGAAAAACTTCTCAACCGTGTAACGTGAGTTTTTTATTATATAGCAATTTTTCCGTTCAAATTGATTCGTCTGCATTTTTGTTTTCTGCGATACGCTATATATGTTGAGTAAATCACACATATATATATAGATAGATACGAGTATTGAGTGAAAAAAATAATAATAATAAAGACAAACGTATATGTAGATACCTGTACAATTTATACAAACTTATAATTCGACATTCGAGGTAATGTCAACAATTTGAATCTTTTGAGAAAATTTTAATGCGATTTAAATTTGTTCAGCAAGATTTACATTGATATTTGTACGAATTTCGCATTTTTCCAGTTACTTCTTCGGTCGATGTCGTTAAAATTTGAAAAAATGTATTAATAAACAAGTGATTCAGTTGGAATAAAAATTCAACAAACGATCGTTAATATCAAATTCTAATAAAATTCCAGAATCTGTAATACAAAAGAAGAAAATTTATCCACTTTTCGAATCTCAAATATTATAAAAGATAAAATACGATAATTGTATAAAAGAATACGTTTTATATCTTTTTGAAAAAAAAAAAAAAAAGGTCACAACTCCGCCAATAACAAATCATAAAAACATACATTTCTGACACATATGTGTCTCTTGTTTATTTTATATTTACAATGAAATGAAGTTTAGAAGAATTTTTTGAAATTATTCTATTTACTTTTATTCTGATCTGTCCATTAGAAGTACCATAAATTTGTTTTTATTGCATTCAGTTTCGGATCATTTATTTTCAGCGAGGAATAATGCAATGTATACGTACAATATAACTCCTTTTTCACCCTTTTTTTCTCCCATTTTTCTCTCATCTTTGGCATTCACGCAAAATTTTGGCTATTATTACACAGCTTTATGAACGTATTTGACCAGACTGATATTGCAAATCCATAAGGAATGAAGGAAAACATGTCTGTTATTCCAGTAAAAAAATGTCAAAATTGTTAGAAAATCCATCTTTTTAATTTTTAAAGCAGCGTTCTCAGAATTTATCGCAGAAAAAAACATCTCACGTTATAGGCTGAAATAAATAACAAAAACGGGCTAAACCTTTTTCGTTAATTCAACCTCATAAATAATTTTCGAGTCTAGGTACATAGTATATTGCTTCGAAAAAAATCATGCAGGTATAATGGCTGGTGAAATCGCTCAGTAATTACCTTTCAACGTAAACTAATAATACCTACACTTACATCCTATCCTTGAGAACATTTTAACATTTTGAGAAATATCAAAAAATAATATGAGCTATCTTCCTCGTGTAGGTAGAGAACTTTTCAATTATTTTGAAACGGGTATTACTATCTATATGATACTTTTTTGAAGTTCATATGTCAACTAATATTTATAATGATGATACATTTTCCAACAGAGTAGAAGGAGTTTTCTTTATAGGCTCATTTTTACCCAGACAGGTGTATTATACACTAGAGTGGGTCAATTTTTGATTTTTTTAGAAATCTGCTAATGACGAGGTCACAGTAGCTGCGAAATGATCCCAAAAGAATGTGATAAAATTTTCACCCCTTTGACTAAATTTTTCAAACTTGCAAAACTCACTTAAATTAAAAAAATTTTCAAAAAATCTAATAATTTTCTCCAAAAATGAAACTTTAACATATATTTGAAATAAAATGATCATCGTTGAAAAATTTTTGCAATTTTCCCTTTTTTCAGGGATTTTTAAAAATTGTCACTTTTGTTGTTTTTTATAATTTTTTGAAAAACCATGAAAAAACTATATCCTAGACTTTAATAAAATCTAAATCCTAAAATAGACCATTGGAAAATCCATATACCAAGCAGGATTCCAATTTGTACGTATTTCGCAAAATTTTTCAATTTTAACACATTACTTTGAGGCTTAATTTGGGTTCAAAAATTAAAAATTCTTAATAAACTAAAACAGCAGATTCTAGACCTCATAAACCGACACTAATGTACAAAATTTGGTAAATGTCCGATTTCGAACCTCCCCTTCAGAAGCCCTGTTTGGGTCCAACACTCAAATTGTTATCAAAACCGAATCCCACGACCATAAAAACTCGGCGTAAATTATTCATTCCTAGGGGAGTTTTCAAGCGCCACTTTTTTTTCTTTTTGACGTTGCTCCACTCTATGACCACCAAGGGAAAAAAATAGAGAAATGAAAATGTTTGTCTTTCTGCGCTCTACAACGTTTGTTGGAACTAATTTTTCGAATTTTTTAGCATAACGGACTGATTTCTTGAGAGGTTTGCAACTTTTTGAAGGGCAGTCCCCCCCCCCCACTTTGACAAAAGACGACGGTTCAATATTTTTTTCATTTTACGTAATAGTGAGAAGTACTATGCAAGAAAAATACTACTAAATGTGAATTAAGCAGAATTTTAACAATTATTCATGTTAGTTGGGGATTTTCAAAAATGATTTTTTTATGGACGCCCCTTGCTCCTTCTCGCGGTCTCATGTGGAAAAATTATTACAGAAGTAAAAATGTTTGTTTTTTAATGTTCTATAACTTTTGTTTCAACATTTTTTCGTTGGGAAGTACTGGCAAAAATAAAACTATGCACCCCTTTTGTACCCCAAAATGTGGAGGGGGAATACGCACAGATTTTAGAGAATTTCAGGATTATTGAGATGCATACTTCACAGCACTAATAAACGAAATTTCTGTTTTCAGTGAATTTTGATGGGGTTTGGGCTATTTTCGAGCTAAAATTACTGCACTGTTTTGAGTCACCCTGAAAAATCATTCGTGGAGGATAAAATTGAAATATTGCGCTTAATCGTCTGAAATTGATGTCCCAAATCCATTCCAGAGGGGCCTTTTTTTAAACAAAAACTTCCTTCGTGATTGTTCATAAAATTGTGAAAAAACGCAAAAGTAATGTTTTTTAAAATTCCCTGAAATGAGAGTAATGATGAAAATTTCTCGTTAGTAATAATTTTGGGTTCAAATATGTATAATAAATCTATTGTTAGAAAAAATTTTCAAAAAAATTCTCTACTTCATTTTTTGGAGATTTTTGAATTTTAAGCGAGTTTTCAAAGTTTAAAAAATTTGTGAGGAGGCTGAAATTTTACCACGTTCGTTTTGAGGTCATTTCGCGATTATTGTGATCCCACCGTTTGCAGATTTCTAAAAAAATCAAAATTCGACCCAAAGTACTGTTCACTGCCAGAATCAACAAGATGATTTATTTTTCTAATCATGATAGATATTCGTAGCTAATATGATCACCCATAAAAATAATACGAGCAAAAGGAAATTCATACGAATATGTACACGTGTATTTCTACTACAAAAGGCGTTTTTTTCTCTTAAAAATTAATTTTATCGGACGAAAAAATACTGCAAGGACTTCTGTATAAAAATCTATACCCATCTATCAATGACACCTAAGTCTTATTCAGATAAACACGTCAGAAAATTAAATGATCAACGAAAAGGAAAAAAAAAGACAAAGAAATTCGATAACTGTAGCGATAATATACTATTCTAGGTAACTTTTGATAGAAATTTACTAAAAACACCCTAGACGCATTCTAGTAATGAAATAAATGAAACATGAACCGATACATTCGTCAGATTCAAAAGCGTACCGAAAGGTTCCGAAACGGCGACAAACATCCAAGTACGGTAGCTATACCCGACTAAAATTTTTTTACCAAACTTCTACGAATCGTTTTATTTTTATTTTCAAACTGCCGTCAAGTCTATACTACTTTTATAAAATTCTAAAAAGTAGGTACTCGAGCAATGGTTGTCTTTATTGTAGTGGTCAAACGTTGAAACGTGTAGCATTGTACGAGATGGATTCGTTCAACTTTACATCCACTCTTCCTACCTAATCTATCGATTTCTGTTACATTATTATTCCATGGAGATGCAATCGACCCGTTCTACCATAGTTTTTGAACCGTCCCCAAATGCCTTATTATATCTACTCATTCTGTTCCTTCTTTTATCAGCATCTTTTCCATTATTTTTACCAGTAACATTTTTATATTATACGTTCATCGTCTTCTTTTTATGTTGAAACAAATATACATATAAATATATTATACAATACATGCAACTTATATCGAAACTCTGCACTACAGATTTACAGTGCATATAAATTCAACACAGCCATAAAAATGGTAAATAAGCAAATACATAAGTATAAGATGGTTTACAAAAAAAAAATCAACACTCAAAAACCTATAGATTGTTGAATTTAGTTCATATTTATTTTAGAATTATAAAAATGGAAATATTATTTCGCTCAAATAAAATTATTTATCTCAACAGCAGAAATTTTTCAATTTGATTTCGAAATACTTGCCTAGAAAAATACGAACTCAATACAAATGGTTACTGAATTATTATTTTAGCGAATAGGTCCAGGTATAAATTTGGCACAAATTGTCACCGCCCAAGTACGATTTCGGTATGGATAAATCAAAAACCATAGCTCAAGAAATAAATACTTTTATACTTGTAAAATATTTAAAACAACCGCAAAAAAATGGTCGATCGAAATTAACGTTCGATCTCAATTTCAATTTATAATCTACTTTATCATTAACAATCGAAAATAATCATCAAGTCGTCATTACGGGTAAATTTTCATCTATTCAACGTAGTTTTCAAGGGATCGCGAAACAATATTTCAGAAAGGTTTAAACGTATTAAGTAACCGTAATAAACGTCATTCGTAACTTAGGGACTTAGCTACCTAGTACCTATGTAGACCTGCTGTTGAAAATGTAATTTACCAAATAGGCTTACAAATATTACGTAGAAAAGACGCTGTTAACTGTATACTCATCAACATTTATTAAACCCAAGGCTATTTTTATCTTACGTTAGATAGGTAGTTGGTTTATCAATTCATAACAACATAAGGTGGAAGCTGAAAGTTTACTATGTACATTGCTAAAAACAAGTAGATACACTTATGGTATCGAGGAAATGCGAGTATCGCATTCGTATACGTGCTTCAGCATTAAAAAACAGAACAGAAATAATAAAATTCGCACATCGCAAATGCAACATGGTTTCAGTATTTTCGATATGAATAATAATTTTTCGTGGCGGAATTATTAAAAAAATTTTAAAACGAAATCGTAGAAAGTTGAGCAAAAATACACGTTTCCGTTTCTAAGTTGATATTCTACGTGCAAAGAATGATAAAGTTAAGTAAAAATGAAAAATCGCATCGAAAACTAAACTTTTAACCATAGATTTTCACGAAAAAAATTCACATTACATCAAAGAATTTTCAATTTCAATAATTTGCATGAGAAAAAACTTTTGAAAGAATGATGCAAATTTTATGCCAAGGACGTGATATTAATTCGAATTTTAACGCAAATAACGCATTAACAGATTTGTGCTCGATATATTGGCCTCAATGTCCTCATACTAGTGCATACAGCTCTTAGATACAGATTACACAATACGACTCATACCAGTGAAGACTTCCTTGGCCGATGGTTTCACTGTTGTAAAACCACCCAGTAAATCAATGGAAAATGGAATAACACAAGATGAAATTTTTTGGATACTTCCGGTATTAACATAATATACCGACAATTAACCATAGAAACGTCCATTTCAAAGAAGATATGAAAAATTGTAAGCTTACGCAGCTTGTGCCAAAAATTAAACGACACGACTATGAAAATTATACGAAATTAAATAGGTATAACACTACAGACGAGTAATCATTGAATTGGATTATGTGATAGCAGGTTTGCGTCTACTGCCCTTTTCCACTTTAATTTCCCAATCAAAATATCGAACGTTTTACTTCACGCGCAATGTGAAGGTTGATTATAAATTAATACGATGGCACATATAGTAAATTATTTAAGCTTATAGAATGATGGTCGAAAATTTATGCGTATCATCGACGATTCTTAGCTTTAAACTACATAAAGAGGTCAACTCGGTGGCGTAACCTGGAGTGGCTCAAAGAAGGGGGTTTCCACTTTTTTTTATGTGCTATGCTTCGGATCTGATTTTATAAAAATGAACTAAATGGTATGCCCGAGCAAAACAAGGACGAAATTTTGAAAAAATGGACTTTTTTAACAATCAAAAAGTGCATTTTCAGGAGTTTTAAGTAAAAACATTAACATAAATGTAAACATTTTTCAAGTTTTTCGACCTAGGGAGAGGGGGCTCTCCAACCACTACCTCGCCCCAACCATCGCCTTGGCTACGCCTCTGGTCAACGTTAACTCTGTTTTTATATCTGTTACCGGTGAAACCCGAATTTCGGATAAACGTGAATTTCTTAGGCCAAACTAGAACATGCCAAGCGTCGTAGGATATTCCAGTTCATCCTAAGACAAACCAGTTTCATCTAGACCAAACAAGAACATCCCAACAGCCGTACGATATTCCAGTTTGGCCAAGCATAAACCAGTTTTGTCAAAGAACAAGTAAGGAATAACTAGTACATGCGATGGGGAATAGGAAAAACTGGTTTTATCTAGCAAACGTACAGTAGGGAAAATCAGTTTATCTTGCAATATGCTCACTAGGTTAAAACTAGTTTGTCCCATTCCCCATCAGATGTTCTAGTTTTCCTTCGTTAGGATAAAACAGTTATTCTTAAAATATTTTCCGGCAAAACTGGTTTGTTTTAAGACGATCTACAACATCCTACAGGCTTTAGGATGTTCTAGTTTGACCTAGACGAAACTGGTTTGTCCTAGGACGAACTTGAACATCTTAAGAGCCGTAGGATGTTCTAGTTTGGCCTAGGAAATTCGCGTTCATCCGGAATTCGGTTTTGACCAAAACCATGAGTAGTGTGTGCAAAATTAAGCAAATTTTGTTACCTTCCAGTTTTTGCGTGATTAAGAAATTGAACCGGTTACTGATCCACGTTGAACAAAAAAAAAACCATCAAAAAAATAATGATACATGGAAGTACTTGGTAAAATGAAACGTTGAAAGTAGGACAAATTTTGTTCTATTCACATTTCGCCATTCATGAAAATTGAAGGAGCTGCAAGCATATTTTAAATTAAAAACTGCAACTTTAACGAAATGCAATGGTAGGCCCTTCAATTTTTGCGTTATGGCAAAAAATTTATCGGACAAAACTTGTCTACTTTCAATGTACCATTCATTTCCATTACTACTTTTTTTGACGGAATTTTTTTGATTCGACTTCGTACGAATG
This sequence comes from Ferrisia virgata, assembly GCA_900060175.1. Taxonomy (NCBI): domain Eukaryota; kingdom Metazoa; phylum Arthropoda; class Insecta; order Hemiptera; family Pseudococcidae; genus Ferrisia; species Ferrisia virgata. Next base: position 210,318 of record FIZR01004686.1, read on the forward strand.
CCTTTTCAATTTTTCAATATGCCAAAAAATGAACATGACAAAATTTACTCTGTTTTGCAGCCAGTAGCCAATTACCCATTTTCATACTTGAAAATATTTTTTCATTTTAATTTTTCAGAAACAATATTTGCTTGTTCAATTTTCAACATAGGCAACTTATTCATATAACGTGTTTTTTTGATGGAACAGGCGATAATATTCGAATTTCAACTCGACAGTTAAACCTCTTATTCACTAGACACCCTGCACACAAACAAATAAAGGTATACGTTGTAATATATCTGACCATATTTGCAATTATTCCTGAAAAGTATACCTACCCATACGTAAATCACAATTTCTTTCCAACTGATAAAATACTTTGTCTTATACAAATCACACAAACTTTTTCAATTTCTGTAACTTCTACCTTTCTGTTTTCTTTTTTTACGAAAAAAAAAACAAAAAACAGAATGTTGTTTTTTTTCAAGTGTTTTTTTTCTCTCTTTTTTTTAATGTTTCAAATCAACAAGAACTTTCATCTGTTAGAAGTTTCCGTGTTTCGCCACTCTTATCCAAAAAAGAAATCGAGATTTTAAAACCTTTATTTAATTTATTGGTCTGGTGTCCGTCGAAAGTTGCTTTTAAGGGCGGATTAAACCACCCAGGGTGTTGTTTAAATTTTGTGGTAAAATGTTACGTTCTATTTGATTTATTTTCGCATCGTTTTACGGAGTATTTTGACTTTAGTAACACTGATTTAAAAGCTTTTAGAAAAAATAAGAGGAAACTCAAAATTCAGCCTTCATTTTGAAGTTTTTTTCTTTCGTATTCTTTTTTACCCGCATTTCAAGAATTTACGCTCTAAAAGAGGGCTCAAGTAGATTTACGATCCTTGAATTTTTGCTGGCTCAAAAAATTGATAATGTTGAAAATTTTAGATTAAAAGAAGCTAAGAAAGTATTTTTAAAACAGCACAGTGTTTCGAAAATTCCAATTAGGTTGGGAAAATTTTACAGTTTTTTAAATTTGACATTTTTGCACGAGGAATTATCAACTAGGTACTAAATTATCTATAAAATTGACCAATTTGCCAAAAACAATTATCAAGTGTTTAAATCAAATTATTATTAAATAGTCACACACCATCGTACAGACAAACCTAGTATATGTATATACATTTCGTTTTACATGATGAACTTATAAATGTGATGGTACAAGAATGTTCCGTCTCGATAATACCTTCTTCACATCACAAGCAAAACAATACAAGTTGAACTCATATAGCATGGGTTGTCTATCCAAAACATTGTAGGGATGCGTTGAATTTTTTATTTTCAGAAAACTTGGAGCAATTTTCAAAAAAATTTTCAAAAAATGCCAATTTAAAAACTAAAATTGGTAGAGATGTCTAGTTTACGCCAAAATGTGGCAAATACAATGCAATGTTTTTCGGTAAAAAAAGTTAGAGGCATAGGTGATGTGATTTGTGAAATATGACGAATTAAATGTGAAAAAATACTTGAAAATTTTTAAAGTTTTTGTTGAAAAGCTCTTATAAGCATCTGATTGAAAAATTTTTATTTGAATAACAGGGTACCCCCACCACTCGACATAATTAATTTTTCCTCAACTTGTTCTGCTATTTTGAAGAAAAAAATACATTGTTAAAAATTTTTCCCTTCTTTAAAAAAAAATTTCTATGGAAATAGAAATTTCAACAGCAGGCTTTTTTTTAATGAAATATTTACCAAATTTAGAGAGAATAAATCAGAATTGGGTAAATATTTTAACAAAGGAATGTTTATTCCGGAATTTATTTTTCATTGACTTTTTTTTTTGAAAAAAGTGGGAAAATTTCAATAAAACAATTTTTTTTTTTTAAATCTAAGCAAGTTGAGGAAAATTTATTTACACCAAGTAGTGCTGGGTACCGTGTTACTTCAAGAAAAATTTTTTAATTGGTGTGTTTGCTACATTTTGGCGTAAACCAGACATCTCTGCCATTTTTAATTTTTAAATTGAAATTTTTTGAAAATAAAATATGCATCTCCTGCAATGTTTTGGATAGGTAATCCACGTTACACGAGTCCAACTTGTATTTCTCTACTTTTTAGCTTCAAAAAGTATATGTACTCTAAAAGGATATTTTTCAAAATAAGATGAACGTATTTGTAAATATACTTAGATTTGCATAAAACGTGAAAATGAACGTTACAACAAACACGCTTCAGCATATAAGAAGTACATAAGTATATCAGATAGAACACTTTATTCTTTTTTATGAATGAATCAATACAAAAAAAAAAAAAAAAAAAAAAATTTAAAAAAAAAAAAAAAAAAAAAAAAATGTTCTGATCGTTTGAATGAATCCAATCAACAGCGCGAAACATTTCCGAGGATTTCACGCTCCTTCTAGCATAAGTGACAGTTACGCTGTGCTTTGCAAAAAAGAAAAGCACGGTGACGAATCTGTTTTATAATTTGAACGTTTTCAATAAAATGAATAAAATACCAAGAATAGTTACCTACTTATTGACTTTGAAAGTAGAGTACAAGCGAGAAAAAAATAAATCACCGAATGAAAAAATACCTTACGCGTTAAAGGTTAAATAAAAACTGAATTTCTTTGATAGATTTTCCCCTTCCTTGTAAACAATAAAGAAAAAAACTTCCAAAATGAAATTCTTTCCTCAACATAACATCACATTTCAAATGTAATCATAATAAGTTGAAATGCTCATTTAGTTTTCAACAAAAATCGTGAAACTGGTAAAAACATTTTCAAATTCGTACATTATCTGTATAGACGCGAATACCTTTTCTTATATTTCTTTATATACAATTTGCTTGAAAAATCTCCATATTGAAGGTATATAAAACTGAATCTGATATGGTTCTCGGATCACGAAGAACGCCGTTTCAAGATAAATTACATCCAAATGCTCCAAAACGAGAAACTTTAATATCGAAACATAAAATTACAAAGATAAGAACACAATAAGTGCGGACATCAAATTGTGCGCCGCGTCGTGTTCACGCAAAGACGTTCAAAATCGATTTCGCAGTTGGCTTTTGTTGACATAAATGATATTTTAACGGTGTCTCTAATAAAGTCTGTACATCCATTTTCATAAAAACCGAACCATTATGAAATTTTTATTCTTTTATAAATCACGTGTTGACTTTTTTCCCCTTCTTTTCTCAATATTTAAATCATATTATAATATACAAAAAAGCCGAAATTAGCGAAGGCTACATGGTTCATTACCCATGGCATTCATTTTTTAGTCGTCTTTTCGTCTCATGATTTCATAAAGCGTATAAAAAAAAAATCGATAAAAGCAAAATTTTCTTCTTCTATATTTAAGTGAAAGCACTACTTTGTTAAGCTTTTAACTGTACCACGTTGGGAATAAATTGTAAAATGATACGTTGAAAAAAATAATGAAGAAAAATAACAATAAATCTATTCAAAAGCCATTCCATCTAAAAAAAAAAAAATTGCACGTTCACGTTCAAATTATTCAAATTTGAATACTATTTTGGTACTTGGCTCAATCCTCAATAAGAAGTAGTGCGGCATTTTAACTGATTTTAGAGCGCAGTGGCGGATAAGCCGAAAAAGAGAAGGAAAATGTTCCCCATGGGATCTTTCTAATTCGAATCCTCGTAGAATATTTAGTTGCCAATCATGGAAATTGAAGTCGTAAATGCTGTTCTCAAAAAATTAGGTTTAAATGAATTTGCCAGTTGTAAGAACCAGAGCTACAACATATCCATCTCGTGGACCCATGGGTAAGGGAACCCAGTAAATAGTTACTCATAGTTTATGCTGTAGAGGCGCTAATGATTTATAATACATATAAAATATGCTTATTCGTACGTATGGTCGCTTTAGTCTTAATAATCGATAACATCATTATTTTTTGGAGGAAGGAGGGAGGAATCATTTTATCAAACATACAAAAATAACCGCTTCAAATTTGAAGTTGGATTAAAAGTATTAATTACAAAAATTACTCATTTTTGCACCTAACATACAGTCCCATGCTTAAAAATTGGTACACCTAATTTCAAGTAGGCAATAACTTCTATTCTCTGTACCAAAGTACCTAACAATGAAATGACGAAACTGTTTATTTGTTTTTCCAAACACTCCTGGCGATGGAAAAATGGATGGTTTAAAAATGTAAATTTATCAAAAATATTTAACACATAACAGTAAACAGAGATGCAAAAATGAAATAACAAACAGGTACATAGAATACAGAATTGCAAATGACGAGAAAAGCCATTGCAATTCTGGACAACGCAGTAGAAGGTGCAAAAGCTGATAAATTGATAGCTGTGCTGTAGGTATGCTGGAGGTTTTGTAGCAAAACGATCAATCCAATCAAATTAATGTTAAGAACGTTGAGGGAAAGAGGTATGCATGAAGGTCCTGATTGCAAGTTTGCAGATAGCACAAGGATGATGTGATAATGCGATTCGGTACGAAAAAAAACAAAAACATTTGAAAAACTCTTCATAAATTTTCAACGCAGACTTGGAAAATTTTACTTTCAACCAACAAAACATCTGTTCCAAGGTGATCTCGATATTTTTTACATAAACATAAATATATGTCGTCATCTCGTGGGATTAGAAAAAAATGGAAAAAAATCCCTGCTTCGTAAAGGAGGGAAAAGACGTCAATACATCGTAGTTTTGTCATTTTGGTAATAACCATCGATGTAATTTTCATTTGAACTTATATCAAATCGTAGGTACATTCTACCACAATATACCGTACACTTCGGCGGTTATAATTTGCAACTGTTCTCTCTCGCGCGCGCGTTTCGACGAAATATCAAAACTCAAACAGCAGCGCAAAGGTTACACAGCACTTCAAAGAGTCAAATTTAAGTAATTTTGAAATTCCACATGCATTCCATTCGTTAAGACTACTACGATAAAGAACTTCTTCGCGATATTACATTGTTAATTAAACAATGAAAAGACATTCTATCCAAATGCGCACCAACTTGCGAGAAAGTTTCTTTTCTTATGCAGCGATACATAAATGTAGACAAGTATTTTGAAATTCAAACCGTACAGCATAAACGGAATACATAAATGGAAGTTGTCTTCGATAAATTATTCATGAGAAGGGTGCTGAAGATTTGAAGAACTGTGATTTAATCATATAGCGATTTATTAAAATAATATTCAAACGTAAAAATGAATCGTAGGTATTTGAGATAAAACAAGCCGGGTAAATATTACGCTATAGCTAACGACGAATGATACAAATTTGCACCGCTGATGAGAGAATACCTTTCCTGATCTCTGGAGTGTAAATCGAGATTATAAAGTATAATCATACCAGCGAACGTCTGCAGTACTTGATAAGAATTTTCTTTTACCTCAGATATCTACTTGCTCGGTGACAATGATTTACCCTTTACTACATTATTTACCTTTCGTTTGATTATAAGCATATCCTTTCTATCGTTTCTGCCTAAGTAGGTATAGGTACGAGTATATATCTACATATTTCATTATTTTCAAAATATCTGCATCGTACTGAATGAATATTAATGAAAAAAATTATTATATCTGTATGACATAAGCATAAGTATCTTGTTTCTTCTCCTACAGTCTTAAACAGTTGAATTCCTGTAACATCATTGCGACCAGATATAACAGACTATTCAAATTACTTCACCACTTTTTCTCCGTTTTTTTTTTTTTCTGAATATTTGAGGTTAAAGAAAGAACCGTCACGAGAAGGGTATAATACTATTAAAAAAAAAAACTCAACTTTTCCTAAGTGTTTATTATAAAGCTTTTCCAGCACAAGGTGTTCATCATCAGGCTTGTAACACCATTGACAACAAATAACAAAGAGTCTTATTATATTTATACGCACCTACAGTGAGTGAGTGGGTGAGGTGGTGGATAATCTGAGAGCAGTCATTTCATTTTTTGTTTTTATTGCCTGGATTAAGATATTGTCTAAAGGTTTGAGGTTATTGAGTTAATTCTTTTAGGGGTTTTTCATGAATATTGCTTCTCAAATGTAGAGTTCAGAAGGTCTATCTACTTCCTGAACAACATTCAAATTTCATAGTTCGATCGAATGGGTTGCATCTGTTAAATGACTTCTTGCATAACATGGGTGTTCTTTGAACCTAGTTTTTATGCTCTTTTTGTTTGGCCTATCTTCCAATTTTTTATTTTATTATTGTTGGTGAAAATTGGTTGAATATCGTGTTTCCTGAAGACTTTTTTGATTTTGTACGTTCATTATGGATAAAAAGTCATTTTTATTCTTTTATTAGCCTGATTTTCTATGTCATATTGCCAATGAAAACCAGGCCATTATAGTCCATCAACCAACGGCAGATGAGGGGGAGAATATCGACAAAATCCTTTTTGGGGCCCTACAAGAGCATTAAAACCATTTTTGGTCATGTCAGATATTTATTTTTTTATTCGAACACTAAAATCATTTACTTTGATCGATACCACCCAAAATCGCTCTAATTCAATCAATCGGTTCAATTTGCCGCCGGATCAGATATATATGTGTTGAGATAACCTATGGTAAAAATTTACTCATGTCCCAGTTCGAAGGAGGGAGTATTAAGGGGCCAACAACGCAAAAATTTTGAGCCAATCAATAGAGAATCTAAAGTTGTATATCATAATAAAAAATCAACCTCATAGGTCAATTAGGAGAGGAGATATGAGGGTTTTTAGCTCTTTTTGACCACAAAAAAGGTCTATTACTCCACTATCTCCCTACCAAATTGAGCTAGGAAGTTGAAATTTGTTATGTACATCTAGTAGGGGGTATAAATGTGCTTGGGGGGAGTCTCGATATGTTAGCCCCATTAAACCCTTCCTACCCTCAATACTTATCCGGAAAAATTTTTTAACTAACGATGTTTTTCTTTCTTCTTTATCTGGCACTAAGTCAGTGGTATCTTTTACAAGTTTCTTAGCTTTGCGTTTTTTTTCATTAGTTTCCCTATCGATGTTTTAGTGTAGCCCTTAATTTTTTCGATTTCTCTACACTGATTGTCTTTGTTTAACGAAAGATTTATGCATTTGTGTCTCATACCGTTGAAAGCAGCCAATTTTGATTCCAAGGTTAGAAAGAGTTGGCTAGAATGTAGTTGTTAGTATAAGAAGGTTTCCTGTAGATGGCGAAATTGAGTTTGTTCGGAAATCTGGTCATCAATCTGTCTAAAAAGGGTATTAGGTTTTCTCTCTTTCGAGTTTATAGGCGAATTTTATCGAAGGATAGATTACGTTCCGAGCATTACCAGTTACAACAGAGATAATTAGACAGCATGCCATCTATTATCAGAATCAAAAAAGCTCGTAACTGGTTTGAGCGCCAACTCGTGGCCCACTGCTGAACTCAGGGTTGTAAAACCCGGCTAACGATGCGGTGAGTTACCTGTAGATAGCGCAGAAAGCAACGGAAAAATACTACATGAAAGCTCAATAAAAAGACTTCCCTAGAAACCATCCTGATGCTATAGGCATAGAGAACACGTTCGTGTTGGTCTTACTCAATGATGGCAGACGGTCGATTTCAGGTGACTTGAGACCTATTTGATATTTGAGATGTTGTGTAGGTACTAGGTAGTTTAGGTAGCCTTGTTGTAGCGTGGGGAGACGTTAGGTAGGCAGCTAAGGTAGTAGGTACGTGCTAACCTATCCATGCTGGTGTGGACCAACCAAACTGGTGTGAAACCGGTTTGTTTGACGTGTGATAGGATAGGTTGGTGGTGCAGGGGTGATGGTGAAATATTACCCAGCCTCTGCTGTTCGTAAAGTGGTTCTTTGATGCATCTAAGGTCTGTAGTTGGCTAGATTCGAGCATGTTTTTCTGTCGTTGTTTAGAAATTATTAAAATGCATGCTTAAGATGTTCAAATTATTTGGCATCCCTGAACCAGATCCCCTGGTCCTATCGTTGTATTGTATGTTAAAGTCTTTTTGGGCGACATATAGAATGTTGTCAATATACCAAAACCAGAATTTTGGGAATTTTTTGCATTCTTCTTTGATTTTGATTTCCAAATGACTCATGAAGATGTTGCATTGTCCAAGAAAGAGTTTTCCATTGCAATGGTACCTGTTTATTCGTAGACATTTTCTTTGAATTGAAAAATAGTCTGTAAGCAGCGTAACTTTATGGTCTCCATATAATGTGAGAGAGGAGCTTTTTGTCTGTCTTGATTTTTTAACCATTTTTCGAAGATTTTCGCCCAGATTTTTCAGAATGGACATGATTGAGAATAAATTTTGAACGTTGAAAGATACGAGTTGATCTGCTTCTTCTATGTTAGTATTAGCTAGTTTCTCCCCGAGTTCAAAGTTGCTTTTTATTCGAAGACTTTCAGGAAAATAATACTGTTGTAGTTCGGAAAAGATATGTTTTCGACGATAAGTCTCATAGGATAATTGGTTTGGTGGATTTTTGGGAGGCAATAGAGTGTAGGAACTTTAGCAGTGGAAGGAAAACAGGAGTTGTTGAAGAAAGACATTCTTCTAGTTACGTCCTTTGGTTCACATCCGCAATAAATTAAAAAAAAACAAATTAATTCCAAGTTATAGTACGATACTCGTCGTTGTTTAAAATTTTCGAGATTTTCAACGATTGACAAAATGTTGGTAATTATTTGAAGACCAGCGTATTATAAATAGTTATGGTAAGTACCGAAGTGTTAAAAACCTATTTAATCACGATGTTCTTATACTTTTACATAATGAGTAACTTTTAATAACGTTGCTTATTAATTATGCCGCACATAAATCTTTAAAAGACTTAATCGTTATAACTTATATAATAAGTGATTGACAAATAATTCCTCGGTAATTAAAAGAAATTAATTAGCTTATCTTCTACTTAACGTCGCGTCACGTCAGTTTAAATACGAGTAAGTATAATTTGGAAGATACTTCGCGAGTAACTTTTCAAATAAATACCCTTTTATTTTTGTCGAAAAGTTTTTAAACTTACATTTATATTAATAAAAATATGTGCAAACAAAATTCTACCGAATTCTTGTCTTCATTTTCAGTTTACTTACCCACTTTCATCAAATGGCCTTCTTTCATATCATCGTACTTTTCACCTTTATTCAGTAAAAGTATGAAAGAAAATCAAAACTCGTTTACTGTCTACTTTGGCAACTTTTTTTTCTGGTTGGACAAAGTTTTTATAATTTTGTAGTCAAGTTTTGTTCCATAAATTTCGCTACCGTAAGATTACGCTTTGTTCCTGTATCTTTTTTTTCCTAAAGGTTCGTATAGGTGTAAAAAGAAGGGGAATTTGAAATTGACTTTCGAAAAAAGAAAAACTTCTGCTTTGTATAAGGGGTAAATAGTATCAGTACACTACATATCTATATTACCTACCCATATCGTATGCATAAATTAACAATCGCGTTTATTTTCTTTTTGTGTGTGTTTTTTTTAAACATCTATCACCATGCAATTAGATATGGATAAATCAAAGAAACACAACCTAAAGAAGACCGGGTCAGTTTCATTTTTTCTTTCACGTTATCAGTCTCGAGGCGCAAAAGCAATGAATTTCAACACGCCTTTGATGGCAGATTATCTATCCAATAAAGTATACGTATTACTGACAGGTAGATTTTAGGTATACGGGTTTAGGTATTAAGAAATTTTCATTTCTTTCTGTTTCTCAGAACACAGGCAAAATTCAATTTGATTGCAACTAAACCGAAATCGCCGCAAGGTTCGAAAGATTTGAAATATACGAACATTAAGTTCCGAAAACAATTGTATTTTAGTTGAGTGAGTTGGTAACATTATAACCAAAGAGATGTAGATAATCTGTGTACCATTTAAAATCGTTGTACGTAATTACGCAAACGGTTAACATAAATACCAAAGGTTATTTGAATTCAGGATTTAGTAGCATCATCCTTTTGTATAAGGTCTCCTCGTCGCCACGGCTCATGGGAGAACTTAGAAAATCCCAACGCTATCAACTTCATACGGTCTGTAATGAAGCTGGAGGATTTTCGTTATGGGGTTTACGTTAAAATGACTTTTCCGTCTTTGTTTCCGTGTTCGCTATAGGCCACCGCGCGCCGTGGCAAATTTAGAAAATCCTGGTAATTTCTTCGCCCAGTGATTTTATTTCCGCAACGAAAATAATTAAGTTACTTTTCTACTAAAATTATCTTTTCTGAAATTTCAATGGCTGAGAAAAACATTCCAACTTCGCAATAAAGATTTCGAGTCTTTTCTTTCTCACTGTGGTGAAGTGTTCTGTATTTTTTTTTTTTGTCACTCAAATGAGACTTTTTTACGATGCTTTTATAATCAATGAATGAGTACGCCTCACTTAAAAAAAATATTTACAGTCGAGCGGTCGAGCTATCTGATTAAAAGCATTCGTTTAAAAATTTAAACAAACTATACAATTTTCAATCAGCCCGGATGTTATTTGTTTCAAAAATAATCAAATTATGCAGAAAAAATTACCTGCTATAAAGTAATATTAGTGGTACAGATTTTGTAAATCCTACCCGATTAGAAAAGACTTTGAAGATATCATATTTTTTCAAATACTGGCGAGATAAAAGTAGATAAAAAGACACTTATTCGATGCCCAACAAAACCTATTCCCTTTTACATCCAAGTAGGCAATACTAATCAAAAATTTTGGAGAACTAATTCATCACATTCAGATTATTTTTATTTTTCACTATTGACAATGCCGCGTACGGTTTTAACGAAGAACGACGAAACTAAGTATATAGTACACGACACGAGGATAAAATTGTGAAGTATAAGAAAGCCAGCTTCTAGCGACAGTCATTTCTTTATTAAAGTTGAATTATGTGTTTTTGGGTATTTTGTTCTAATAAATCACCGAAACGTGCGAAAAATTAATAAATAATTCGGGGTTTATGAAAAAAAAAAAAAAAAAAAAAAAAAATGAAAATTTTGCTGGTTGTAACAAAAACAGTTTTTTCAGCTTTTGTAAGTAATCAAAGCGTAACTTAATTATAAGTTTCATTCTTCGAAGAGGGTTTCAGTTTTCGTTCTGAGGGTAGATTACAATGTCGTTTATCGTATTAAAACTGGATTACACTTTTAAAATTTTATCTTTCGAGGTCGCCTCTCAAGTTTTTTTTTTTATTTTATTTTTAATCATTCCATCTTAAAATCAATTAGTTTTTTTTCTCTCTCCGCACAACTAATGGAAAATACGCAATTTCAATTTCGCAATAAGAATATTACATCGATGCTTTAAATTACTCGAATGATTTTCAAATATTGAAATACCTGCTCGCGATGAAATTTACTTTTCACAATGAGAAGACTTATACACGACTTGATAACATTAATATTCTGAAGTACTTACCTACCTACGTACCTACCTACCTATCTAGAATAACTATACCTACACCTGAATACAGACGAAATGCTCCATTTCAAATTATTACCTACAAGTTCAAGAAACGCGTTATTTATATCGAATAGGCGTTATCCACATTACCTCGTTTTCTGAATCTTTAATAATGCAAAAGCTGTAACTTTCGCACATTTATATTTTAAAAGTTTGATATTTCGAACCTCTCGCCTTTTACAGCGGAGGAAAATCTGCGCGCGGAATACGTGATATTTTAAAATAGAGTTATAAGTTCGAGGTTCTCATAAAATGGAAATAATTTGGAATCAAGTTGTTAAATTTATCTCCCTGATAGTTACTTACGTAGTCCACCAAGCTTGTTTTCCTTGTAAGATAGAATCCGCTACGTAAAAAAAAATATACATAAAACGATGAATTTTTGAAATTTTCAAGTCATTTTAGTACATTACGTATTCCGCGAGTGTCTCAAACATTAGCGCTTTATCGGTAGTTGAGGAAAAAAACACACAAGAATTGAAACCGAACATACTAAATGCCATAAATTTCCATTTTTTTCCTTATCTCCCTTGTCGAACTATGCCGTGCCGCGCTTATTATACTCGGCAGTGGTGAACTCTCGCGTATAATATTAAACAAACCAGCTCATAATACCCTATGTTATTGCGGTACGAGAGAAAAAAAAAATGGAAAATTCTTCTTTTCGGAACCGAAATAAAAGGTCATAATGCTTTATTTTTCTCCAGACACGAGTAAGCAGAATTTTTTTCCTAATGTAACAAAATAAAAAAAAAATACGAACGAAATCCAAATTAAGACATGCAGCGAAACATTGAGACAAGTTTGTTATTTGCGAAATTTTAATATTGGCGCCATATACTCACATATACATAAATACAATAATACAGGAAAAGTAACAAAATACTCCATGTAGAAAAAAAATCCCTAATTTTTTCAGCACAGCGAAGCAAAAGAAACATGAAACATATGTATCGCCCGACGGGCTACTTCGTCATTGTAAGATTAATTTCCCTCCTTCCTTTTAGCTAAATATATATGTATACTATGCTATGTATACATATGTTTTATACCTACATTCTACATACGTATAAAACTCTAGATTTTACGATAGCAAATTTATCCGTATAACATGCTATTTGAGCTATTTGAAAATTTTGCTTGCATTTGAAAATAAAACAGAAATAACTCCTCATCACAAACGTATCAAATTTACGATAAAATTTTGCCTTTCCCCTTTGATTGGTCTTTTAACGAAACATCGATCCGTAAGTGTATTTTTATAAAATGCGATGCGATACAATCGCAGTCGCATTTTTCACTTGATTTTGATATAACGTAAAACTGTTTCTTTTTTTCATCCATTTTATTTGAGATTGGATTATATAGAAAATTATCTCACATTGTTTTATTCAATAGTAATGCGTATAATAAAAGTATTTTCATTATATTGGAAAAATCTTCAACATTTTTTCAAAAATAGGGGAGTTTTAGAATTCAGTTTCACATCACATTTGTATTGCCCTCTCCTCATAAACTTTGCAAAAAAAAAACTGAATTATCGAAACACACTTCGAAACACAAGTTTACGCTGTCCAAAAGTAAAAAAATTATGATTTTTCATTACTTCCGAAGAAGCCTTCCTCCCCTCAACGAAAACAATTTTTCATTTTTTCCATATAGGCCTAAATAATTTCTGACTCAACTTGAACGAATTTTTGATTCTTTTATTTCCAAACAAATCTCTCTTTCTCCAGCCAGCATTCCCACACTACAACAAATGCATAATGAAGAATGGGTTATAAACTATACTCGATATATGTACAAGGGTATTTTCTCCACGAACAATAAGAAATAAAAGCAGAAAACGTGAAAAATTAAACGATAAACAAAATCAGGCTAAAAATCAACTATTCTCTAGTTTCAAGTTATGTAATACTAACAATAAAAAAAAAATACACTCAAAAATGAATAATCTTCAACAAAATACCAACTTTTCACAACTTTTATGACCTATTGGTCGCCTAGATAGCAAATCACACACAGGGAATCCCACTCTATGGCCTGAGCAGAAACCTTGAAGGTTGCTCCTTAGCGGAGAAAAGTGTATCAATTTTTCTCTTAATAGTCCACGATTTTCTATTTTATAACATTCAATATATATATATATATATTCCATTTGAAAGCAATCTTCAGGGTTTCTTCTCAGACCCATGAAGTGAGAGGTGTACTGCTACTCAGGCTCAGATTAAGAATATGTGAGGCGTCGGACTGATAGCAGCTTCGAAGGCCCCTGTTCTCCTACCACCACCACCACCAGCACATTCTCATAATTTTTCATTCATTTTATATGTACATGAAATTCAAAACGTTGGCATAAACATTGCCGACACTTTTATCATTTTTTCAGCTGGTGCAAATTTATTCATATGTTGGAGCTATTGACTAAGGCGGGAGGAGAGGAGAATTTTTTCGCTTAAATGTAAAAAAATTACACTTGCTTCAGCCTATGAACAGGAATGTAGCAAAATCAACCACTTGATGAAAGGGGGGGGGGGGGTGAAAATGAAAAATTTGCCAAGTAAAATCTATAACTTTTACCAACTTTTTTAACTTTTTTGCATAATGAAATACATGGTTTCTATGGTATAAAAAGTAGTGTTTTTATGACCCAAATTCACAAAATTAAAACAAGCAATAAATGCTCTAATGCTTGAGCGAAGCGAGGGCCAATTTCGAAAAAATTAGCGTTTTCGGTACTAAAATTGTATTTTTAGGAATTTTAAATTCGTGTTAGTAAATTCGTGTAGTTCGCACAATAATTCTCTTTTGTCTCGATAAATTTTTTTCTAATTTTTCACAATTTACAAGTTTTTTATCAGCTTTCTCAGCAGGCGGAGGGGGTGGTCGTGACGACAACCCCTTTCTCCTCCATGCACCGTCCCTGCTCACAAATATGAAACGTCTCATCTACCATAACAAAATATTATTTCAAATTTCATATGGATTGTAAAACCTCATGCAACACTTCAATCAACATTTTGAAAACTTCTTCCACAGTTGAATGATGCAGCCACTTCTGATTCGATTGTTTTAACCATATATTCAATTCTGGTACGTTGTTTGCTCGTAGGTGTAATAATTCCATAAATTTTGAATTTTCATAATTATCTCCTTTATTGAAGAACCTCGAAACGGTAATCCTTCTTTACTCAAAAATAATGCACTTTTAAAAATGTTTTACATAAATTCCAACTTGCTCCTGGTTGGAAATTTCATTTTCAGGTGGTGCAAGAGCACTGTTGCACCACTATGTTTGCCGGCCATGGGTATGAAAATGAATTTATTCGAATATTTTTCAGACAAACGTGGTTCAAAACGCAACATGGACTTTTTCTGACAGGAGAAGAGGGGATATAAAAAATGCCAATTATAATAATAGAATTTTTAATTCAACTGCTGTTTATACCTCCCTCTTAAACAGTGATGATTCCCGTGGTAACATTGTGGATGCCCGAGCGAAGTGAGGACGAAAATTATTGGGAAAAACTTGGTTAATTTACCCACCTTTCGAAAAGTTTAGCTCCCCAAACTGTTGAGGCTTGAGCGGAATTTTTCATTCGAAAACACTTCGAACTGTCGTACTAACTGATTGACAAAAGTTTATAATCATTTTAGAAATAGAAACATAGAAATATTTATGCTGAATTATGAAATCAAATTCGAAACAGAGAGAAACGAGTGAGAACTAATTGCACGAGCGGAACGGGAATGAAAATTTCTTCATACTTTTAAACACAGTATTTTTCTTTTCAGATTGAAACTTAGGCTATTCAAAAAATTCATTTAAAATAGCAAAAAGGGCCGCGAACGGTAGAGGGCGAGGCTGCAGTCCCCCTATCCCCTTTAATTCGGATCTGCTGTTACATATTTCAATGATTTTTAGTGGGGGAGCTCATAATAGCTTTTTCAGAACTTATCTACATCTGAACAATTATTGAAAATGTTCAGCTAAATTTTTTCGTACTTATATCGTGGTATTTTGCAAATCACTTCAGTCCTGCTTTTGATTTTTTTACCACAGTTTCTCACTCATATTCCTTGACTTGTGGTGCAATCGTTTGGTTAATCTCGCATTTACTATCAAAGTAAAAAATCTTTTTTTATTTTTGTCCAAAAATGGTTAAATTTTTTGTTGTTTCATTAATATATTTTTCTACGTACGCATGCCTACCCTCGCGGTTACCACCCCAACCGCTGAGTTGAAGATGGTCTCCCGTTCATTTAAAAATTTTTTAATGAAGCGTTCAAAATAACCTCCTTAAAAGTTATTTACAAAAAACTAAAAAAGTGAAAAATTTTGAATCGTGCTGTATTTATTTATTTCTTATTTTACGAACCATTTCACCCCCGCTCTCGATTTTTATATCACACATACCCGAGAATAAATATTATATTTTAGAGCAAACGGTAAATTTATATCGTTATTAATTTTTTTCTGTGAATTTTTAAAAAGAACGGTAGGTTTGGGCGAAAATCAACTTATGAAGTGATATATCTCAGCGCCTTCGATTTTTTGAGTATGCTAATCATTATATGTGTACATGTGAATCGCATGAGTTGACTTATCACAGGTATAAGGGAAGGGAAGTTGATGTGAAACACCTAGTACATGCAATAATATGAATACAGCGATATTCCGTGTACGATCGACCATGTTCGAAGAGGCCAGTTAGACTTACGACAAATTAATAGGCTATTTAAAACGATCAATTTTTACAATCGTATATAGGACTCAATATGTACCACGTAGGTACCTATTAAATTAACAGAAAAAGCTGTACCGTGTGAACACGAACACTCGAACATACCTACCATTTGAATTTATTTATAAAGAAATGAAATGAATGTACATTCGTATCTACAATAATGAAAATTGGATTTAATGAAAACTAAAACCAAATGTTACACTAATTTTTTGAATCATGCAAAAAGGAGGTACCTAACAATATCAAAGTGTACGCTTCAATAATATTTTAAAAGTTAGTTTCAAGACTTCTTAATTAATTTCGTAACAAATGAGCAACTTCGAAGCAAAAAAGCATCTCGAACCAACTCAAAAAGTTTCTGATTCGATCATAATTTTATATTTTCAAAACTTGAACCATAAAAGTTACTATGAACTTTACACTTTTTCAATTCTTTGAAAAATCAACAAACTTATCGAATTTTTATTGAAAGTATTGCCTTGAAATGAGCCTTTGAAAAAATACATAAACATTAAAAAATATGTACAGAATAATATCGAAATAAGTAAACATAATTATGTGCATATAAATAAATACCTAACGTATAAAAAAAATCATAAAAATTGAAAATATTTTTACAAACCATTTTAAGCACTACTTGAAATATAATGTAGATACAATCACCTATGTACATTATGATCTGTCTTCATTTCCAGCTAGAAGATCACTTTTGCAAAACATATAATTTCCAACAGAATTAAAACAAGTAGTATTTAAAAAGAGAAAAAATATTAGACTCCTTCGTACAAAATAATATTTAAAAAAATTTTAAAACCACGTTAAACCCTACCGTCAATCGCTGAAATTTATACCACACAAAAAAAATCCCGAACTCCGCTACACGATAAGTAAATAGGTATTGATTGAAAATAAAATCCATTTAAATTCAAACTCCTAAGTACAGACAAATCAACAAATTAAAAAATACTTATTTAATGTTAAACAACATTTACGCTGTTTTATCGTAATTTTTTTCGCCAACTATAACATTCATTTGTTTTGAAAACTTGAATGTAAACTTGAACGAGGTTTGGAACAGCAGTAAAGCGGCAAAACTGTCAGAATGTTTTTCTTGAAATTTCAAATCCTGATTAAAGTCTTCCGAATAAGTGTTAACTTGAAAAAGTACTTTTCGAAGGTTCCAACTTAACGATAAAATAAATAAAATATACTGCGGTTCATAGGAGAACGTTTTCGATTTCCCTACAATTTAAAGAGGGTTTTTCCTTTTACGGTTGTTTTTGCAAGTAAAATCCAGCAGATAAAGTTCCGAAATGTCCGTAAATAGGATCGTATTTTATAGTCGATAAGTTGAACACCATTGAATAGTTAGCAGGAACATTTCCAAAATAAAAATCACAAGAAAAGGAAGAAAAGAAATGGAAACGGAAGCAAAATCGACGAGTCACCGTATGTCAAAGTCTGCAAACGGTGGCGAAAAAAAAAAGAGAGGAAAAACAGTATTACAAGAATAGGACAAAAAGCATAAAATGAAAAGACACCCGGAAAAGGCAATAAACTGAACACAAATAAGCGCTACTACTGGTACCGGCTCATACGCGAAATATTACTAAATGAAAATTCCGTAAAGAAAAAAACACCGGTGTAGGTAGAGAGAGAGAGAGAGAGAGATATTATGACTCTTCTTTATATTTTTTTCTCCCTCTTCATTTTCTTCAAAATTTCATTTCAGATTAAAAGGAAAAAAAACAATGCGAAATTACGCTGAAAGCTGCTTATATCAAGAATAAAAAAATTATTCGGAATTTTAATAATGGAATATTACTTTGAACGCCAACTACGCGTATATTGCACTTTTACAGGTACCTCTACCTATCAGCTATTTGCAAATTCGTTGTTTTAAGAATTTTTTTCTTCAATAGGCTTACCTACTTGCACCTACCTACCTGTATAAACTAAATTAAAAGATTAAGATAAGAAATATCGTGAAAACGTTCGATGCTGTACAGATAAAATAGTTGAAGCGAAAAAATTAAATAGGTACTTAATTTCTGAATCATTTTAATGCACAAAGTTTTATTACGTATAAGAATCCCCTTTCTTACATATGCAAATACCGCAAACATTTTAATGCTACGTTTTTCTATTTCTTTTTTTCTTTTTTACTTAAAACCAATAATACACCTAATACCATCAATGCATGAAAAAATAAAATAAAAAAATTATAAATACAACACAATAGCACCTGAGCCTATATTACAGATGTGCATAAGTATTCTTGATACTTTCAACTTCACGACATATTTTTTCATTTTTACATCATTATTATTTTCTTTGTGCGCGCAAGAGAGGCAAATCTACATTATTATTTTCATCTATCTACTATTTCTTTAGATAGGATAGAACAGGTATAGAGCAAGAAATATTTACGACTGCGACGTTTCTTTACACAAACATTTTTAGTACTTTTACCTACAAATTGGATAGCAAATTTCAAGACTTTAAAGAAACAACAATTCGTTTCAGCGATTTTTTTTTATCTTCTAATCCGTCATCAATCCAATTATTTTACATTTGTGAAAAGTATACGATAGAAAAACGTAAAACGAAGCTCGGTAAGAAGATATGTGTATTTCTAATGACTTTCATTTCGCTTCAACGTGTTCTGTTTTAAATCGCTGCTTTGTAATTCCGGTAATTTGTTTCAATTAAGAACGGGAGGATAGGTTGTTCGAGAGAAAAGAGTGAATGTATAACGAGCGCTAAAGTTTAGTACTAATTGGTTTGTTACATTTTCACTTATAATTTCGTAGAATTTTCTTCAAAACGGGAAAGCTTGTTAAAAATGAGTCTTTACAGGAAGGAAATCGTCATTATTTAAAAATTCTATTCAAATAATAATCATTCAATTTAAGATTAGATGTTTGTTTCGAGGTGTTTTGTAATTACGGTGAAAAAAAAAAGAATCACCGAACGATTCTAGAACTATCTTCAAACATAAAGCAATTTACGCCGCGCCGAGTAAAATTTTGCAAGCCTAAATTTTCCGATACTCATCTTCAAAAATAGTTAAGGTATGTATACCTAGGCTATACTTACCTACTCGAAAAATGTTCAATTTTACAACCAACAAAGTTAGGTAGATAGTTTTACTTACGACTTGAAATTCCGAAAAAAGTAAACGATTTAGAAAAAAAAAATATTTACGGGTAAAATTTAAACGTTTAAAAAAGAATTATGAGGATACCGAATTCCGCAACTATTTTTAAACATTTCCGAACGTTTTTAATCTCAAACTCACGACAAGCCATTAGTTTGAGTTTTCTCGAAGAAAATTTCAAGAAAAAATGAAGCGAAAAGAATTATTGCTGAAAGTATTCGCAAAGGTTACCAGAATGAATAGAACAATTTATTTGTTTCGGTATCTCCGAAGACGGATATCATCCATTATAAAAAGCTCCGCTGAAGTTACCGTAAAATGATTACAACGAGAATTATTGGCCCCAAGATATAGGTACTTTCATCACGTATCGAAAGAAAAAGCCTTTTTTTTCTCTCTCCCTCTCTCTCGCTCACTCTCTCAAACGGTCGACGAAGTACACTGTTTGAAGAAATCTGAAGAAAGTACGTCTTGTTAGCTTTACGGCCAAATACTTCAGTTCTAACCTAGCCCATAACGACTCTTATACCAAACTTTACACTTCTTGTTAAAGAGTTTGAAAGAAATGCTTCCCTTTGTTTCTCGCGTTTTAATGGCCAGTATACTAAGGATTTTGTTACGTGATGATGAAGATGGTGACCGTTTTCAGGAATTGTTATTTTTGTTTCCTTTTCTAAAATTCGGTAATTCGACCAAGTTGCTAACAAAGAATTTTAACCCAGACAAATATCAATATTTGTTATTCTTTCGCACTTGTAATCAATAATTGAGCAAGTTGAAAATGTTCACACTTTTGATACGCATAGAAAAAAGAAACATCATTACAAGATTATAGTTTACCCACACGTTATGTCGGGTCGTACCATTATCCTGCTACAAACCTTATGGAGTTGAGGAACAGCATTAGCATAGATGTGTTGTGAGTTCAACTATAATAGTCTGACCTCCCTCTTCCTTTTCCAATCGGTATCGCTGTGCAGGCATTTAAAAATTTAGCAAATAAACAATTCCAGAATTTTGATCTGATTACCAGTCCAAGTGGCGAACCTTGTGTACAAAAATTTTTCCTAAAAATGTTGTGTACACATTTTGCATATCTTCATTATTGAAGGAACAGTATTCGTTTCAGTTTTATCAGACCTTTCAAGAAATCAACATAGGTAAATTTTGTATTGGAAAAAAATACTGCAAAAGATGCCTAGCACAAGGTTCACCATTCAAAATTACAATTCGGACAAAATTTTTCAATGAGGCGTGGGGCAATGTGAAGTTTTCAAAACAAAAAAATTGTCCTAAACGTGGTTTTGAATAGGGAATCTGGAACTAGGCAACTCTTGCACACTTTTGGTTATGTATAGTGATGGCAATGTCAATACGATTTATCGGGATATCGATATTTTCTCAAAATATCGAAAAAATATCTTATCGAAATTTTTTCTTTCGCTATTCCTAGGTATCGATATTTTTTACTGAATATCGAAGTTCGATAATTTTTTTCGTTTGTTTAGCTTAATTTTCTATGTCCATATAATCAATGAAAGCCAGACTACTACAGTCTATCGACCAACAGCGGATGAGGTGAGGGAGGACATCAACAAAATCCATTTTGAGGTCCTATAAGACCATTAGGACGATTTTTAACCATGTCGAATATTTATTTTTATCCATTTACTGCACTCAATACCGACCAAAATTACTCCAATTTGGTCAATCAGCTCAGTTTGGCGACGGATCAGATATATTCGAGTAGGGATGAACTTAATTCGAAATTCAGTTATGCCCCAATTTGAAGGAGGGGGTGCTGAGGAGTCAAAAACGCAAAAATTTCCCTTTTTCAAGCCAAATGATAGAGAATCAAAAGTTGTACTCTGTATCTAAAGATTAATCTTCTAAGTCAATTAGGAGGGGAAATATAGGGATTTTCCCCCTTCTTGACCTGAAAAAGAGTTGTTCCTCCTCTATCTCCCCCAGTAATGAAGTTAGGCAAAATGTATACAAGATAAAATTTGTAAGAAACATTTATGTCTAAAAAACAAAATTTGCCTGTCTTGATTATTTGAAGGGGCAGCAATTGATTGAATTCTATGAGCTCCTTCAAAAAATCAATACAGGCAAATTTCGTGTATAACAAAAAAAAACTGAAAAGGTTACCTGGTACAAGGTTCACTATTCAAAACCACGATTTTGACAAATTTGTTGTTCTCAAAATTTTACATGAGAGGGGGGGAGGTAATTGGAGCAGTGTAAGGTTGTCAGGACAAAAAATTTGTCTAAATCGTGTGTTTGAATAGTGAACCTTGTACCAGGTAACCTTTTGTAGCATTTTTGTCATATACTAAATTTGCTTATATTGATTTTTTGAAGATAAAGAAAAGCAAAATGTATACATGACAAAATATACGGGAAAAATTTTTGTCTACAAGGTTCGCTGCTTGGATTGGTAATCAAATCTGAATTTTGAAAGTGCTGATTTGTAAAATTTTTACACATTCGTACAACGATATCTGTGGCGAAAAAAGACAGGGGTCAGACTAGCATAATTTAACGCGCACACATCTACGCTAATGCCGTTCCTTAACTCCATGACGTCTGTGGCAGGTTATACGCATAAAAATTCTCAAATGAAAACACCACACGTGTGCTGGAAAACAAGAAAAAATTAAAACACAAAAGTCACGAGGTATTTCAAGCTACGCAACACAAGCTGGTGTATAACTTGACGATTGACATACAATATATTATGTATTTTATATGAAAAATCAGGCGCATGACTCTGATTACCGAGTGATTCAACAAATCGTAAAAATATACGTAGGCGAGTTGAAGGATGCTTGTGAAATACGATTTACAAATAAGCGAATACGAGTAGGTGCAAGTTGAAAAACAAATTTGATACGCTCTTGTTGAACTTTTTTCGTAGATGTATCGTATGAAAGTAATATAAGCACTTTTTTCATAGGACAAATTTGAGCTTTAAGAGGACTCGTCTATATCATTTGAAAATACGAAAAACAAAGGAAAACACGCTGACATCCTCTTTCTGTCTCTCTCTCTTCCATGTAATATACTTACCTCTACGGAATAAAAGGTGAAAATATTTTCGAGCATAAACATTGAAATATAAGCGGCCTACCAACGTCATCGAGTAAACCTCTTAAATCTAGCTATATTCGAAATATAAAAACGGTTTCACATATCACCGTCTCAACTCCCACGAGTGTTAAACGAGAAAAAAAAACATACAACTAGATCTTTGTAAGGTTTTATTGGGTACCTGATTATTGCCCGAGCCAACACAGTAGCATCAATAAAGATAACATGTTTAGTTTATTTGCCCAACCGAAATGAGTAGAATCCGCCATTAAATTCAAATGGGAATTTCCCTCGTTTTTCAAATTGTTTGATTCTTTTCCACGTTATGGTTACAATTCGTGTAATAAAAATCTTTGAAAATTGTCTATAACTGAGATGCTATTCATTCTTATTTTAAATAACCAATAAACGAAAAGTTTTATTCATCTGATGTTTTAAATTCTCACCATAACTTCGGCAAAAAATCCACTTATAAAAAAAATTAAACGAAAAACTTCCGAATCTAGAATAGAAGAAATTCGTTGCGTTATATCTTCAACTGTTTGTTTGATATACGTATGTATAGAAGAATATACTTTTTCCTACACAAGGGATAAAATTTCAACCATACATACAACGAAAATAACGAATCATATTTTTAGATTGTATCAACCAACATTTAAAGTAACGATTTTATTCTACAGCAATATGTGCCCAATGCTCATATATAGTACACAGCTTTGCGAAAAAGTTGAGTTGCCAAGTACATACCGACAGTTGATAAATTAAAAATCGGAATTAGGTGAGAAATAAAATCCATCACGTATGGTGCCATTATTACGATTATTCGTTCATGTTGTAAGTCTGTTTACGCCTCGTTTGTATAAGAACCATATAGAAAATTCACCTGAATAAACTTCATCATTTTACTTCCATTCCAATAACACCTGACTTTAAGAATAATGCAATATGTGTATACAAAATGTTCTACCTTATTTAACTGCTAAACTGCTATACTAAAATTCACAACTCGACTTCAACTTCTGTCGTGTGATACATTCTGTTATGGAGATTACCTACTAAGTATTTGTATCTATCGTACAGCATAAGCGTAAGTTCAACTCGATATAGCATGATACTCGTATTCGAATTTTTTCATAAAATATATACACTCCGCTCTTTCAAATGTAAAAACATCAACATCCCAATGCCTATATTATAGACAATAGAGAATGGTCAAATTCGACGTATTCTTACAAATGCATAAATTTACATACTCGAACGATACGAGTATATCATAATCATTAATCTCGAGATCATCAATCAAAATCAAATCAACATACTGCACAAATGCGCAAATATCAAAAAAAAAAAAAAAAAGAATAAAACATAAAATTTAAAGAAGAAAAAAAGAAAAAGATAAGAAATCAACCCTCGATGAATGCGAAACATCTATACATTCTGTAAAAGAGATAAACCTTCATGGCGGACTGGGTTAAGACTAATGACGCAAATCCCGACAGAGACCCTTAAGGTTCAAGAAAACACATATCATTATGATATATTTGATACCAGACACAAGCGAAGCACTTCCCCATTTTTGTACAAGAGATTTGTCCTGAAAAGGCCTTTTACGAGAATTCCCTATGCATTTAAATTACCCGGAGTTCTAGGGACAAAAGACACACAAGAAACAGAGACAAGTAATAAAACGTAGTACAAATTTCGCCTCGAAGAAAGCTTTGATAAAATTTTCCAAAATCACGTACAACAGACGCGTGGTTTTATACAAACTCTGGTTTATATAATGTTTCATACGATGGCATGCTGCGTCAGCTTTATTACGAAACTTTCGAAGAGGTAGGTATTTGAATTTACACATCTTCGATTATAACAACTACGGTCGCATCAACCTAGAGAAGGTTTGTACCTACTTGTTTTGGAAATGCAGGTAATAATGTTATAAACGATCACATTTTAAGAAAGTAAATATAGAGACGTCGTACAGATTAAAAATACTATTTCAGTATAGTCATGAAAGCAAATAACGTACCGATAACTGAACGGGGAAAAATCGTGTAAATCATTATTCAGCGACGAATTCGCAACCCGAGGGAGCGTGTAATAACTAAGCTTTACATAGATGCATTTTAGGGAAGGGAAACCCTAGGCGATCGATTTTTCGTACTTAACACCGCAGTATATACGTATGTACTTACATATAACAGATAGATACGTAGTCTATAACAATAGGCAATAACATCGGACATACGCACTGTTGTCGCACGTAAAGCACATAAAAAAAATATACGAATTTGAAAACTTGAAATGATACGTATAATACGCAATAGGTATGACGCGACCAAAAAGCGAATAATTTCTTCAAAATTTAAATGAACTTTTAATTTTATCTCTACTTCTGGAATATTAGAAATAAGATGCAATGGAACTCAGTTCATTTGAAATATATACCTATAAAGATACTATTGAATTCAACATTTAATGAATTATTATCACAAATAACTTACATACATAAAATAAGCCAAAAAATTTAAAGATAGGTTAGTGCATAGGTTAATTTTATCGAGTAATTTCGTTACAGATAGGGTATGGTGAAATGAACTCCACAGGCATCCAATTCCAAATAATTTAAACCTCTCTATTCCTCGCAATAAACCATATCATCGAACAGAAATAAAAAATGACTAAAATATATATGCGGTCGATGACTTGTGGATTTAATAAATTAAAATTCATATCGAGAAATAAGTAAGTCAGCAAAATGTGTAAATGGAATTTTTCCAAAACTTTAATAATACGAAGTACCTATTTCAGAGACTGAAAATATATTAAAAAGCCTCGAAGGGACGTTTATTTTAATTATACGTTAGTGTCTGTGACAAGGGTTCCATCTCTGTTGGGCCGCCCCTTCGGTTAGCGGAGTCGTAATTTCGCATACATTTTCTTCCGGTTATTTGGACTTTCAAGGGATACGCCTTAATTTGCTAAATACCAGAGAATGTGACAATGACAGTTTTAGGCTCGTCCTAGTGAATAGTATAAGATTCTAGATTCAGCTGCAGTTCTTCCTCGTAAGCGGTGATAAATATCCAGTTAATGACATTTTCTGCGTTCTCATGTCCAACCGGAACCTTTTCCTAAACCTTCAGATCAAGTCTTTAACGATCTTCTAAGACCTCTTCTTCGTAGAAAATTTTACGTTAATTTAAAGTCTAACAACAGTTCGTTTTACTGCTGAATTGACAACAAGTGGACATACAATATCTGTATCGATTTTGTAGCCTATTTCAATTTTTTTATAATCACAAGAGTGGAGATAAGGTAATTTGCCTGTAGTTCATAGGTAAGAGGAATTTTTTTAAATTTTACTAACTGCGTCGCATGTAATGTTCAAAAAGTTCCGAAAAAATTATATACTATACGCCAATGTGTACCCCATCCATTCTCCGTATTGTTAACCCCCCTCCCCCACCACCTAACTCACCTGCCTTAGAAAAAATTTCAAATCCACCTAAGGGTACTTGTCAACAGTTGATAACTTTTTTAGCAACTTGCTAGTAGTTGATAGCACAAAAAGTGTTCAAAACGGTGCTTCATTGATCTAAATACCAATATTGATTGCTCTAAAAATATTTCCTGTCCCGAAAGTCACTTTGAGGGGAGCAGAGGCTATCAACTACAGCAAATGTAAAAAAAAGAATAGATTTGCTAATAATTGAGAATTTCTAATAACTACAAAAATTGATGTAAGTTGATGTATAATTTTCTGGTGTGAATTGTATGACAAATTTTTCAAAATGAAAGGCTACTACAAATTAATATTTTTTTTTCGAAAATTTTATTAATTTTTCAGAAATTTTTTAGGTTATCAACTATTGGCAAGTAAGCGATTTTTACTTTCCAATAGTTGATAACCCTCTTTCCTGCCCTCCAGCTAAACTCAGGCAAGTGAAAACTTTTTTGTAGATTCTTCCATATGCGTCCATCATTTTGGCATAGAAACCATAATTTTTAAAAATATGAATTTCAAAATCGAACTCTTAGCAAAAATGTTCAGGTTTTTACCACGACACAGAAATTTCGGTCTTCTGCTCAATAAAGTGAATATAAAAAAATTATCAATTCATGGCTAGGCTCAACAAGGTTGGTGCTCTACTCTAAATTGAATAGGTTATCCAAAATACCATTGATGTTTTTGATCGATCCCATGATTGCCTCACAAATTAGCTCCAAAGACAAAATTATCAATTATGGAATTGGCAAGTTATCAACTATCGACAAATTACCTTATTACTTCATAAAAATAATGAAAACCTCAAGAACACGCTCATTGCAAACACAGTGCACATCGTATACCTCTGATAATTCCGTGGTTTATGAAACAATCACAATTTGAATTTGAGTTCACAATTTTATTTTACACCATGTTTTCAAAAATCATACACTTACCATGTCAACAATGAAAATTATTATTTACCTATATCATATCACAGACATCCTTGCAAGAAGATGTAAATGATAATTTGGCAGGAATTACAATTGAAAAAAAAAAAGATCTTAAGGAATCATGTTTTCATTTTTTTTGTGATGTAATGTTCATCTTCGCTCGGTTACATGGAACCTTTGAAAGACAATGACAAAAATAATTCATTTTTGAATCAATCATCGAGAATTAAGTTGTATAACATGTCCAGAAATTTGCCTTCTGGCGTAATAAGGAAGAAAAACAGACATTTTCCTTAAATCGAACGGAGTCGTCACCATAATTGAAAATTAGGGTGGGACAGAAAGGTTCCTTGAGCTTAATCTAGCTTTTGTAGAGTAATTTTTCAATGAAAGGAGGAGATTAAAATTTCCTCCAAATGGTGCGGTTAAGACAAGAAATTTCTTTTGTGATGTATGGAAATCGCTTTCTCCAGATTTCAACTCCTAAAAATAAAGTACCTACATAAATAGAGGTTGCATAAAGAAACTAGGACGAAATTTCGGAAAACATTTTTGTTTTCAAGCATTGAACGATAAAAATGAATATTACCTATTCAAAGTAGTTTGAAGAAAAATCAAAATGGTCAATGATTTCGATTTTTTTTGTCTGCTCTGCGGTACATTAAAACTCTTGCACATTACGAAAATTTTAGGTCGCGACAGGAAGGACCAGAATTGTTTAGGAAGGCCAGCCCCCCTGGCTACTCATTACCGACTCCTTTGGTCTTAAAGTTGAAAATCTTGAGTTCTTTAATCAGCGCGCTTTCTTTTCTTCCATTATTGTATGAGTAAGAATGACAAATTTAATTACTATCGATCAATTTTCTCAAGTTAGTTTCCATCAATAAGCAAATAATTTCTTGATAAAGAACATGAAAACACGGCTACACAGCGACAAAATATAGTTCAAATACGTAAGCATTCTTCACCTTCAGGAAGAAAATTTTTTCTCATTCCTATTTTCAATAGCGATGTCAAGCTCGAGCATGAAAAATAGTACTTTTTATTCATTGCTCATGAAAATGTGGTAAGAAACTAACCCGTACTTCTCAGATGAAAAATATATAAGACGTACTTATGTTTATGTTGTACGCTAAACAAACTGATGGTTAATCTAATGACTGTACATATAAAGTGTGGTAAAGGTTTACTTACAGCATTTGTTATTGTTGAGCAACCAAATAAAAACAATCGTAAAAGTCCATTTTAGAGAGATGAACAGCGTACTCTTCATGACGGTCACATTAGGATGGAGAAAAATTCATTAAATACCACATTTACATCAACAATGGAACTGAAAAATATTTCAAAATAAAAATCAAATGAAACATGAGATAAACCTTTCACAATGTGTGTACATGCAGTATTAAGTATAAAAACGTAGGGAGTTAATTTTAAAAGTTCAACACTAAGAAACACGAAACATTTAAATAGAAAATTGTGACTAATGGCTAAACTAGCTAAGGTGGACTGAAGTATATACTTAGAATGACAGTCATCATTCGCGACATTGAAAAATAATTACTGAAAGCGATGTCATCTCACTGGATAAGCAAATATTTTCCAAAGTTTCGATGATATGTTAATGGAATACGATAGTTATGTTATACTCGTATGATCTGCTGCATTTAGTTGATTGAACTGGTTGACAGTAAGTAGTTGATTGAAGTAAATTTAATGAAGATAAATTTATATACTTGTGGTACTACTAAGTCTGTTTCAGTGTGTTTTTGGAATTTTTTGTTTCACTTTTTTCGTTACTTCTTTTTCATGCCCGATTAACTTAAATAGGTAATACTTTATATTTCGGATTAGTTAAAAAAAATCACTTAAAACAAATAGAACAAGGTAGTGAAAATAAAAACATTCAAAAAATGTAGAATGAATTCAGCACGCATTAGGAAACTTACGAGATGATGTAAAATTCATCCCATTATTTCAATATAGTTATACTATAATGAAGTTTTTAGTGAAAGTAACATCGTTATTCAGAAAGCAACGATTCAATATACAAATGAAGATTTTAACAAGTTTAAAAACCGAATGCAGAAGCTCTAAAATACTGAACTAGGAACCTTTACCTACTACATTTTTAACCGATCATACTCTTGTTAGAAGCTGTTAAGCTTACCTGATTTTCCTTCAGCGATTACACTTCAGAGGGATACTGTTTTTATTTTGAAATAAGTCATTGCATTAAATCACTTTGTCACCGCACTCCAGATATTAACCGGATAGAAATTCAAAACCGGAATTAATTCGAACACTATAAAGAATAACTAAAGGTGTTCGAGCTTGTTAAAAATGTCAAAATCATAACACATGATTAAAACCGAATTTCGTGACTTATCACCCATCGAACAGAGCACATGCACTCACCACTTACTAAACAACACAATACCACATTGAATACTGAAACTGATGATTGGGGTGCGATATCTATGTCTGAAATAGCGACAAACAGCCGACATTTGGGTGAATCAGTTGCGGCAAGGCTTCGCAACGAAATTTCACTGTATCACTGAAAAAGTTTTTCTTCGTAATCGTAAGTTCACAGCTTTTAAGGCACTCACAATCATAAGCAAAATGTCCAAGTTATCAAATTTTTTAGTTTCAAAATCGTATTTTTTCCTCATTTTCCAAGTGGAGCGTTCTTTTAAAAAACAAACAACCATACTCTTATCAGACACGATTTTACAAAAGCGGAATCATATCCATCGATGTTTGTGTACATTTTATAAAATTGTATTTGATGGATGAAGGACCATGTCTATTTTTTAGAAAAACCCCTCGAGTATTGCAATAATCTCTAAAATCATTCTCACTACTTTTAAGTTCATTTTACAATTACAAACGATTCGGTTATTCTTGCATAAGTATAATGTAAAATAGGTTGATATGTGATTTTAGTTTTCCACCAAAAAAACTAGTTCCTTGGATTACGGTTATATAAAATATCATTATTTTCTCCCTGGACCTTACTCTGCATACCGATGTACCTACCCAATTTTTATCCGTATGGATAACAGTTGGGATATCTCATGATTCATGATTTAATTCATAAAAAAATTCATCGAATTTTAAATAACAAAAAAAGTTGAAATTTTCAATATCCGTGTTACTGTCTGAAAATTTACTTATTTTAAATCTGTTCCGTACACATTAAATGTTATGATACTCAGTTTTAAATTATATTTGTTTACAATTTAATTTTTCTGCGAAGTCTTAATATTCTTGGTAACCCTGGAAATTACAGCTGTATAGAATAGACAGATGAACGAAAATACTACGTAATTGTGAAACACAGCTTCCGTTACCATAGAAACAGCTTGTACACATCCAAACTTTCTGTTTCAAAAAAGAATACGTATAGATAGATGCGTTACAGACCTAAAATTCTGCTTGTGGAAAAAAAATAAAAAATAAAAGGGTGCTGGTGGTTTAGACAAAATCTGTTTTCAACACAATGTAGGTACCTATTAGGTAGTCGGTAATAACTGAATAATCATGATTCTCATTCCATTTAGTTCTTGAACGAAGTATCTGCATTCAGATACATGTACCTACTGCACAAGAAACGTACAAATTTACATTATTATTGAAATTCTTAAATGGAATGGAATTACTAATAAACAAACGGAAAAAATTTGAAAATTTTTCTTACTTTGAAATGACAATGCAAGAGAAACAGAAAATCAGGATTAGTTTTTGGGTGAATTTTCTTAAGAAAAATAATTCAACTCTTGAGTTTTTTCTGGAGGGCTCTATCTATATATCCATCTATCTATGACCATAAAAAGAAATAAATAATAAACTGAAAAGAAGTAAAAAAAATTTTAACTACAGAATTTAATTTCTTTTCATCCTTAATGAGTTAAGATTGGCTCATTGAGAATGTCCACGAAATGAACTATGACAGTTATGACTAAATACTGATAAAATTAATGCTACAACGAAACTAAGGAAACTGAAGTGCTCATACAGTTTAAAATTAACGTGGTAAAAGAAGAAACAAATTCCTTAAATAACAGGAAAAAATGGCACATCTTTAAATCAAAAACACTGACAGTTTTGAATTAAATCCAAAATTTGCGTTCATGTTCAATGAAATTGCTTGATTTTTCAAGTCAGGTGTGATGAGTTATGAAAATACCTACAAGTATAATTAACGAGAATGTAATGTAAATATTTCATTAATCTAAGCCTAAAAATTCTTACAAAAAGTTGATGAGCAAATACGTATGTAATAACTTGTAGACTCATTATTTTACATAATAAGTGGGCATTTTAAATTAGTTACCTTTTTGTTACAATGGAACACTCTAGACATAGATATAGAGACATACTAGATAAATTCATTGTAGCCTAATTAATGAAAAGATGACTATCATTTATCAATGTTTAAAAGCAGTGCGAAAGGATTTAAGCGAAGAAATTCATTAATAAAACTTTCCTGTCATCAAAGAAGTAACTTCTTTGATTATTTTCTCATTTTGTAGAAAAATAAACCAGTAATGAAAAAATATAAGAAAAAGAAACGATGAATTCATAAAATTAAAATAGGTGTCTAGATAAACTTTGCCGTAAGTACATCACAATATCTGTTATAACACTAATTACTTCATATCAGTATTCAAGAACAAAACATGCAGCAATTTAGGTACTTACATTTAGATCTATTTTCAAAACTATGCTATACT
Organism: Ferrisia virgata; assembly: GCA_900060175.1. Classification (NCBI taxonomy): domain Eukaryota; kingdom Metazoa; phylum Arthropoda; class Insecta; order Hemiptera; family Pseudococcidae; genus Ferrisia; species Ferrisia virgata. The sequence goes on from FIZR01004686.1 coordinate 241,937, forward strand.
ATGTTGTGCTACAATAACGATAACGAAAATTATTGTTGCCAGTGTCAATTGCAAAATTGAAGTGCTATAAAAATTAACTAATTGTAAAAATAAAAAAATTTCAACTAGACTTCCTTTTTTCACTATTCGTAAAAACTAAAGATAAAGATGTTATGGGTAGCCGGTCGCGTAAATATGCTGCCGGTTACTAGTTATCTATTAGAGAGAAAGAGGTGATTTTGGACTGCTGTGAATGATCTAAGATGAATTGTTAATTGTTAAAACTTAAACACCATAAAATTTACATTCTGGAGTATAGTTGTATGATGAATAATACAAATCAACAAGTCAAAATTTATCTCTCTAGCTGAATGGTAAATGGAGGATGGACATTAATGCATAAATCTGTTACATGGTCTGTCGTCTTTCGTCTGTGATTGTGTGTTTAATATATGAGTATGATGATTGACTAATTGACGAACCTTGAAATCCCTTATACCAAGTTCTAAACTCTACCTTCATTCTTCAAAGGTTTCACACTGCGTACGTGGAAAAATACTTCAAAGCTTCAAGTTTGGTGCTCAACCCTTAACCTCTTTTACATGCCTTTTACACTCCATGTCCATAATAAAGTAATACTGAGTTATCTACATCTATTCATTCATACACTCTCTCTAGTCTCTACAGGTTTACAACCTACAGTCTACAAAGTAGGGAGGTACGATTACAGTATATAGGACCTACAGAGTAGCACCAATGCGCGATCTAATGTTTGATATTTCAATTTTATGCAGTGTTTCCAGACGATATCGCTCATACTTCTTTAGATTTTTTTCACAGTTCAACATAAGCAACCCTGATAATTTAAAAATTGATAATGTTATCTTTTCTTCATTGTTTTTAAATTTATTTCATTTATATCGATTCGCAAATTTTCGCCATTATTTTATGAATTATTTCTGAAAGTAATTTGTTTAGCAATTCATAGAACAAAATGTAATATTCGCGACCTAACTCACCATCTTTGAAACTTAAAATGAAGACGGTCAGTTTACCAGAACCGCAATTTCAACAGATCATTAACAGCATCAAAAATACAGAAGTAACTTTGGATGAAAATATCGCAATTCTGTGCAATTCTTTTTCAATTGAGCAAGTTAATACAAAACCTATCAGATGGATGAAGGTCTCCATTAAAACACGAGAGAAAAACTTTGTTTACCGTCAAGTTATAGTGGATTGCAATATTAACAGCTTAGACAGTTCATTACTTACCAACACTAATTTATATAACTTGAACATTTGCTCTTCGTATTCTCTTAAACCGATATTAGATCGTGAACTATTCATTCAAGATGGAAATAAATTTGAACCTCTGTACGCAACAGAAATGAAAGTTGCGATGATAGATACATATCATAAAATTGATTTTTCTATAATTGATGATTGTTTAAAAAATTATTTTATAAAATCAAGATATCTTCACGTTGGTGACTTGTTTTGTATAAATGTTTCTTCAACGAATCCTGAAGTATTTTACAAAGATTTAAAAAATGTGAAGGACGTGTTATATTTTAAAGTACAGGATATAAAAGGACCTGCGTATGCTGTAAATGAAATTGGTTTAAATTATGGTTATTATACAAATATTAAACATACAACACTACATCAGGTCAATGCAGTACAGTGCTATATCCCCGTATGCGAAAAAGAAATTCCTTTTAATTTCCAGTTACCAAATCTCAGTAATGTGCTATACTCTTCAGTTCCAGACGGTATGGATACGATCTATGATAATTTGGAAGAATTAATTTTACCATTTTTGCTCATGAAAAATGAAGGTTTGTTCAAAATTGTCAATTTAAAGTGTTCGACTAGAAAAATAATAGATTCTTTTGCTTCTAGTTACGAAATTAAGTCCTATATTTTTATTGCACGGAAAAAACGGATCCGGTAAATCTTTTTTGCTGAGTGCCTTGACTAAAAAACAAGGAATTCACTACTGGTCTGAAAATTGCATATTACTTCAAAACAGTAATCCAGCTCAAACTGAATCCATAATGAACAACATTTTTTCAAAAGTTACAAGTTTGTCGCCTTGTATTTTACATTTTCGGAATATTGAGGTATATATACTAGCGTATTTGAATAATCTTTTATATTTTTGGGTTAATATGTGAGTTCATATTTTTTTAATTTCTATATTGTTTACAGGCTCTTTGCGAAGACGAATCGGGAAACAAAGACGACCGTACTATTGACTGTTTTATTAAAAATGTAACGTCACTCCAATCAAATTATCCTGTCATAATTTTTTGTACCACAAATAATGAATCTAAAATTCTTCCAAGTTTACAACGTTTATTTTTACAAACTATAAAAATAGAAAAATTAAGTTCAGCTCAAAGACTTTCATTGCTTAACTGGATTTCAAAACGAGAAGGTGTTCTAATTGAAGACGTAGAAAAAATAATTTCTGCAACTTCCAATTTTGTATTTTCTGACTTCATTCAGTTAATTTCAAGAACAATAAAGTTGGTGAAATTAATATGTATAATTCGAATATCATTATTGCTGGATATTTATATTTTTTATGAAATTATTTTCATAGAATGGCGTACCAGAGTTCTATTCTTGAGCATAGCGAAGTTGACGATTTCAAAAGAGACTCTCTTCGTCTTAATTTCTTCCTTAAAGCGCTAGGTACCTACAAATACAATTTATTCTATTTATGTATCACTATCCTCCATTAATTTTCATTAAAAATGTTCGATTTTTAGGGGAAATGAATGAAAGTTATGCCGATGTTATCGGTGCTCCTGATATTCCAAATGTTTCATGGGATGATATAGGTGGTTTATCTCATTTAAAAGAAGAAATACTTTCTTCTCTCCTAAAACCGATTCTGCCAAATGGTTTACGACGTTCCGGTAAGAAAAACAAGCGAATTATAAAATTAAACTAACGCCATCATTTTTTCCCTTCTAAATCAACGAATTCATATAGGACTATTACTTTATGGTCCTCCTGGTACTGGTAAAACTTTATTGGCCAAGGCTGTTGCTACAGAATGTAAATACAGTTTTTTATCTGTCAAAGGACCGGAGTTATTGAACATGTACGTTGGACAAAGTGAAAAAAATATTCGAGAAGGTAGAGACTTTCGTTTTCTTGGATAATTGAATTAGATTTTGAATGCATAAATATTTCTGTACCTAGTTTTTTTAAGAGCTCGAGAATCAGCTCCTTGTGTGGTATTCTTCGATGAATTAGATTCTTTGGCACCTAAACGTGGTCAAAGCGGAGGATCTGGAAGTGTCATGGATAGGTATATCGTTATCTTAATTCGTTCATTTATCTGTAATCATGTGAGCAAAAAAAACTTACTGAAGTACAACAAATATAAAATTAAGATTTTCTACTAAAATTGTTATAAATGAAATATACTTATCGTTTATAACCGTTCAAATGTTCAGAGTTGTATCTCAGTTGTTAGCGGAAATGGATGGAATTCAGAAAAGCGAGAATATTTTCATTTTAGCTGCTACTAATAGACCCGATCTTATTGATTCAGCTTTACTTCGACCTGGAAGGTAATTTAAATGTTTTAATATCCTAAGGCATGATGCAACAGTAATAACAATTTACTGTACTTTAAAAGTGCATTAATACTTCAGCAGTAATATATATAATACTAAAATAAAAAAAAAGAATTGATGTTTTGGTTTTTCTTTCATAGGTTGGACAAAATGTTATATGTTGGAAAATGTAAAGATATGGAAAGCAAGTTATCTGTTTTAAAAGCGCTAACAAGAAAGTAAGTAAACGTGTTTTTTATTTTCAAAAAAAAAACTTCACGTAAGAAATTCTGTTTTTGGTGAAATTTTGATTATCCTTTTGCCAATTTTCGGTAATGGCTTCTGATATCATACAAAATTGGTAGATACATCAAGTTGGCTTTTTGTAACTTTTACATTGTATGAGACTATTTCTGTTAAATTTGAATCAAAAAATGGAACTCCATTTTCTCTGAACCTAAGCTGAGTTCTTTTCTACATTTTTTACTTCGAATGAGCCATATACATTTATTATTAATTTTTTTTAATGCTCTGTTTAGCGGCTAGGGTTACGAATGTTTATAACGTATTCAAATTTTATCAAAGTCTATTCAATCGTTTTTGAAAAATCTTATGGACATCGTTGGTTACATTAAAAGGCATAAATGCAGTTATGTTAGTTGAAAATACTTTTCGAAATTCCAGTTGATTGTTTTTTTTTTTCTTAACTAATATGAGAAAATAAGCAGCCTGGATATATTATCAAAGCAATTTTAATTTTACATATATATTGTAATTAATTTTGGTAATCCCATTTCTCATTAATCTTTTTTGGCTTGTACTTTTTTGCTTTCATCTATAGATTCAAATTTACTAAAGACGTTCGATTGGAAGAAATGGTTTCATTATTATCAGATTCGAGCGAATTAACTGGTGCAGATTTATATGGAATTTGCTCTAACGCTTGGTTGAACGCAGCCCGTCGTCATATAAAATATGTACAAAACAACGGTAATTTATTTTTTTATTTTTTTAGTAAATCAGTAAAAGTAAGTTATTGAAATCAATCAAGTTTCATCATATCATTCATATCTATGCAAAAATAACTCCAATTATTTAAAAAGACACCAGTCGAGTGGATTTTTGCTGCTGAGTAAAGTTCATTTAAATGTGTAATAACAACCCCAACCGCTATATGAGAGAAAGTAATTAAACTTAAACATCTATCGAATTTATCAAAACTTACTTTTCCATTTCAAAATAATTACGTTGTGTTGAACGTACGTGATCCGCATACGAAAAGTCACGCCACAATGTCATTTTAGAAATCATTTCCTGATGAAATTCGATTCATTATTGCGCCTAAATGATCTAAATCTAATTAGTCGATAATATTCAGATACTTCATTATCTAAATATAAAAGCACAAATAGTATTATTTTTAAATTTAGTGGTTGATAATCAATTATCATTTTCATATTTTCATTTCATTGCATTAATTTATATTAATAATGTATTACGGATATAATAACGTTGTTTCTATTTCAGATAATGTAAATGTAGAAACTGATGTATCTGTCTGTAGCGATGATATGATCAACGCTATTTCACAATTTAAAATTGAAGATTTGAATTCTGATTAAGTGCTTCATATTTTATGGAAGATTTATTGATTTTTTTCATTTTTTATTGTTCTTATGAAATAGTATTTTCTGAGTATCTGAAAAAACGAATAAACGGGGTTTGTTGAAGTATATATTTATTTTACTACACACTTAAAAAATATAGTTACTACGTAAAAAATTTACCTAAATTTTTATTGGATCATTCCATTTTTCTAAAATCAACCTTTTCTCTTCATATTTGAGAATTTAATTTAAAAAATGCTCATAAGTTTTATATTAGCATTAATTTTAAAATTCGTGGAACAATTTTAATTTAGATTTTCTCGGCATACTCTTTTCGTCGTAAAAAAGGAAAAAAAAATGAAAAACGGTAGAACTTCTTTGATGAAATGTTTTTCGCAACATAACAATTAAATCTGGATAATTTTCATTACGTATGTAGGTAATTACTTAATTCATACTTCATAAAAACACTGATGAAGTTATGTGTCCTCCATATACATATCAACTATCAGAATTACTGACTAACTAAAAAAAAAAAGATGAAATTCGCCATCCACTAGAACTTGGCATTTCGAAGATCTTTCAATATGATTCTTTATTTCCGTAAATGTCATTGGTATCATCCGCCGTGCATATTTTATCTGTAAAAGTATGAATCATACGTTATAATTCGTCGACAATAAGTAATTATAAACTTAATAATTCTAATAAATTTAATAAAAATTGTTTACCAGACAAAAATGTTGTGATAAAGATGTATAAATAATATCAATATTATGATGACATTAGATAGGAGAAAATTATCAAATAAATTACTCGTGTTTAGAAGCGAATAATGACCCTTAACCGTGTACAGACGAATATTTTCAAAGTATGCGAATGTAGATAATAAACTCGTTCTTTGTATGCGAGGTGATTATTAAATTAATTAAATTGAATCGCGCATAAACAGACAGCGATATTGTTGTTTTTTTTTTTTTTTACGTCGGAATCACCTGAAAGTATCGAGAATTAAATTAGGTCAGTTCACTTGAAATTTTTGCAGGCGTGCACCGCGTGTCTTTGCTTCGAATTATGCTGCAAAATTTGAATAAAACGTAAAAACAAATACTTGATAATAATTTTAATTGTTCGTGAAATTATGGTTTTGTTAGGAGTTATTTAAAAAACTCTACTTGAAAAGCAAAATAAATCAACTGAAGCGAACTGCAAAAAATTATCATTACACATTTGAGTCCATGAAACTGAAAATTATTGAATAAAATGAAACGGTTTAACTGATTCTTTGATTAAATTTAAGATTTAGTATGGTAATTAATTTTTCAAGATACTTTTTGTTGCCTACTCATGGAGCACTTGATATTCCTACGAAACATTTACCACGAAAAAGGTCGTCGATTCGATTTTTATATGTACTTACATAACGGTATACTTGCGTTTATACCTGTATTTTTATTTATGTAGGTACTTAAGATTCCTCTGCTTCCCTAACCAGTAAACACAGTTGTTTTTGTACCGATAATGGTTTTACTAAACATGCTGGTGAAAAAGTTGAGCAAAAAAATATGAATTCGGTACCTAATACCTATATATGTACTTACATTTCTTAACTTTTTATTTCATGCTTTATTTCGTTCCAAATGAATCAGCTTTGACGCACCAATTTAGTACATCATCTTGATTAGTGCAACACATAGGATACACGGTGGCAGATTTTGTAAATTTTGCGCATCTCTGACATAAATCTTTAATTCTAATCTGAAATAGGTAAATGGTTTATTTGTTGACAAACTCTGTTTCAGACTGAGCGTATTGTGAAGTACTATAACCCATCAAATGATATCATAAAATAGCACGAAAGGTACCATAAAAATTGTGATTTTTGCAGTAGGTACCTATTATTTTTTACTTGTGAGCAAATGAATTTCAGTTTTTAACACAATTCTAAATAACATAATCGTTCTTACTGATTCAGCAGTATTCGCATTTTCAGTTCCGTTTGGTTCGCACTTGGTGGAATAAATGGATTCATAAACTGCCCATGTCTGATATGGGAACGTAAATGCAAATGCTAGTAACAGGCCAAGAATCATTAATCTGAAAAGGTTCTGTAACAGAATAAGATTCAGAAAAAAGAATCATTTAAAAATTGTTCAACTTTTTTTATTTTTACAAGGAATGTTAATCCACACTGAGAAGTCAATAAAGTTGGCGTTTCGGAGCTACATTAAAAATAATTTCAAAATTTTGGGAAATATAAGTAATCAAAAAGGTGCTCAGCTTATTTTTGAACAAGTAACTCTGGCGAAGCGCGATGAAAAAAGAATTAATAAATCGATCAATCCATGTGTGAATTAACAACTTTGATTTATTTTGTAATAACGCCATAATTTCCCCTTCACGATTGAAGTATAGGTAACAATATAAAAATCTGCCCATTAATTTGAAAAAAATTAATCGTCTATAGAAAAAATAAAAACTTGACAAAGTTTAAAATTAATGATTAAATGGTCTACAAATTAAAAATGTTATCAAGTAAAATTTTGAGCAACAGTTCAATTCATGATTTTATTTTTATTTTGTATGGTTGACTGAAATCAAGTCTATAGGTTTTTTTTTTTATAATTGTATCAGCCTATTGCAAAATTTGCCAAATTACTATTTTTTGATCGATGATTGAATGACTTATTAAAGGTCATTGATGTAGATTTGATATGCCTAAATGAAGGTTTTTTGCTATTATAATATAATTTCAAGGGTGATGGTCTAATTTTACAGTTAGACCGTCTAGATGCGTAGGTATCATTAATTAAAGCAGTACCTTTTTAAAAACTGGATCGTAAGAGAAAAATTAGAGATACTAGAGTGTCTTAAGAGCGGACCTTGTGTTGAAAAAAGAAATGCTATTAATTGAAAAAATATTCATTTTGTGAAATTGAAAATTCAGATGATGAAATCAGAAGAAATTATGTCTAATATTTAAGTCGATTTTCTAAAATGAAGGAATTTTCTTAACAATAAATGTTAAATGCCTACTCAGCATTAAAAAGTACATTTGAATAAGATATGATATTTGAAGCATTTTCACACATTTCAAATAGACATTTTCGCTAAATATATGTCGAATGTTTATTTAACGATTAGGTATATAGTCAAAGTTAACGACTGTATCATCTTTGTAGAGCACATTTTACAGAATGAAATTCGAAATTAAGCATATTCAATGAGTATTAAATTTCCATGGAAATAGAATGAATCACGCCACATTTCCGACACGCTGTGGTTTATTTATCCTACATTTTTGATGACAGTATATTAGCGTTAAATTCGAAAGAAAAAAAAATGTCCATGGAAATACATTTCGTTGCAAAGGAAATGGTACAATCAGGGCACTGAAATTTAATACCTCGGTCCCTAATGACCATTGGTCCCAAGATTTAATCAGCTCTGAGGAATCATAATCTGAACTTATGGTGAAGATTTCAGGAAAACCGGTCCATTTTTACTTAATCATAAGTAAATAATATGCTTAATTTATCAATTTAAATAAATTATTGCTTTACGACTTGAACCTATAAGACGTTTCAGTGAGTAGCCACGTGGGAGGTAAACTTCAGCGGTCTGAACGTTCCCCTGCCCAAAAAAATAAAATAAAAAAATATATATATATTAAAAATATTTCTTTGTCTGACAACTCTTGGAAATGCACATCGCTCTTAGAAAAACAGTACACAGAAAAAGTATAAACCATCTTATTTGAGCCATTTTTGGCCTTGCCACTGGAACGTTTTGTAAAATCATAGTTAGTTTTTTAATCTAAAATTCAATATGCCACACAAATTTATTCAAAGTTTATTGAAAAATGGTACTTATAATTATTAAAGAAGTTGAATTTTTAAAACGTTTACAATCAGTGGTAACAAGGTACAAAATCTAAATCACATAATTTTTTGCATTCCTCCTTATTTACATTTTTCAGGTATGAGATCAGTTATCGAAATTCGTTCGTTATTAAAAATTCACGATATCAAATAATAAGTATAACTTACTAATTTTTTAAAATAATTTATAGGTTTTCGTTGTTGTTAAAATGATAATTCGAATATAATGTATTATGATTATATTTAATATTCAAACATATTTTTATTCCGAATAAAATGTCTCAAATACCCAAATGTCCATACTCATATGTAAATCCTATGCGATAAGAGACAGCTTCAATTTTTTTCAGAAGTTATCTTCTAAAACGTCAGCAGATAGGTATTTTTCAGGTAAATACATACAAATGTTGGTATTTTTAATCCAGTCACAAAATATACGTATAGCCTACTCATTTCGAATTTTAAAATGCAATGAGGTGTATGCTGCGAATACTTTTATTAGATGAACTGAAATTTAAACACTTATGTGGCAACGTGCTATTACCTATTTCTTATTAGGTGATCAAATTACAAAAAAAATCAAGCCAAAATATTGAATTCATCAACTTAATTGGCTCTTTTTCAATTACAAAAATTGTAATAGCATACAACATATCATTTATTCTAAAGCCAAATTTAAAACTGCATCAATATTATTTCATCATATTATATGTAAAAGTGCAATAATTGAATCATTTCTTATCAGGATTACCAATTCAAATCACAAAATTAAAATTCACATATCAAAAAAAAAATGTCGATAAAGGTGCAAGAATAAATCTTATATAGATAATTTTTCATTTATAAATTTAGCTAATTATAAAAATTATCAACATTGGGTTTTAATTTTTTCGCAGGCTTTTTTTCTTATAAATAATCTCGAAAAAAAAATAAACGGAAGAAACAATCAAAAACAAGAAATAAATTAAACTCAACAAAAAATTATACTTGACAATACCTACAAATTTTATCAAAATCCTTAAAACAAAATTAGATTTCAAAATTTGCGTTAATAAAACTAAAAATGCAATTGATAAAAAAAATTGTTTCTCGTTTTCAATGAGTAAAAAGATGTTAAGGTGAATGTTTAAAAACTTTCTAAAATGAACAAAAAGTACGGAACTTACTTTCATATTGTCGACACAAAAGTTCAAGGAAAGAACAATAACGTTTGACTTGTACTTAGTGTGGAAAATATTAAAAATTAATCACGAAATAGAAAATTATAGGCGAATAAAACATTCGTTTAACTATTTGAAACGCGCGCTCAAATCAAATGATGAAGTTGTATGTTATAGATTTATATTTATACGCCAAGACAGAATTAAAGTACGAAAAATCACGTGCTCCATTACTATAGTCCAAATACGCATTCCCTTCTATTCGTGTATTTTTTACAATTCCTCTTTTCAAATGAATTTGAAAAATTTTTATGATTATGAAAAAAGAACTTTGATTTTTAAATGTATACCTACATCTCGCGTTTCATTGTCTTTAATGAAATAACAATTCATTACGTAATTATTTATGGAACTTTGCAAACAAATATTCTATTAAAAAATATATTAAGCTGGAATAAATTTCAACAAATAAGTTTGGGTGGAAATAGGACGTTATTCACAGATTTTAATATTTGAGATTTTTATTAGAAATTTTCTTATTTTTTTTATTTTTATTTAACTAGTACTTATATCGTATAACAGTGATACGTATTGAAAGAATTATTTTCGAGATGATAAATGAATTTTAAATTTTGAAGTTGCATAAATATTTTGTTTAAAATTGCCGGATTAGTTTTTCGTAATGAATTTAATTGTCTTTCACAGAACGAACCCGCGTTTGATTTTAGATAGTCTACCAGGTACCCAAAAGTTTATCTGTGTCAACTATTAATGCCGTTTTTTCATCGTTGAACAATGTCCCTACTTCATTTATTAATTTGAGAAATAAAATGTAATGTTCAAATAAAATAAATTAATATATTAATTTCTCTATGACTTACAAATACTCAACTATTATCTACAAATAATTTTTCTGAGATAAATAAATACGTTTTGTCATTTCATTTAAGTTTACAATGCTATAAGATTTACGCGATTTATTCATACTTGGTTATTAATTTGTAAAACATCTTTATTCTCATATAAGTTGGATGAGAGAAACGTTCTTTACAAAACATTCCGTAGCAAGATTCAAATGTTTTTTGTCAATCAGATAATTTTCATTAAATATTTTTCTGTTTGTTCGCAATGGTATGGTTTCATTGCATTTTGATCAGATGATATTTCTGTTGAATTTTATTCTAGAATGTGATTATTTCACATTATTATTTCTCAAAGATCAATGCAAGCAAATAAATGTACCTTATCGACATTGCAGTGTACTATTCAGTACACACATAGCTACCCAAAGAATAAAAACTTTTATTTGTGAAATAATTGCATTTATTCCATGTTTTTGTTCTATACGACTGTTTCAACAATTAAGTAAAAATTGAAGAAAAAAACATCGCTTTGCAATGTTTTTTCGGCTTGATTTTCGTGACATATTACAATCATGAGAATTGAAAAAATGCGTTGCTTCGCGTTGCATTTTCCGAATCAACATTGCGCGTAGGAAGAGTTTAACGGGGCTATAAAGTCGAGACTCACGACCAAAAAACCTCCAAGTTCATTCCCACTCATATATATCTAATACGCCGCCAAAATGAGTCGATTGATCGAATTGGAGCGATTTTAGTCGGTATCGAGTGGAGTAAATGATTTTAATGATCGATGGAAAAAATAAAAAATAAAAAAAACAATAAAAATAAAAATAAAAATCTGACATGGCTAAAAATCGTCTAAATGGTCTTTTAGGATCCCAAAACGGATTTTATTGATGTTCCCCTCTCATCCGCCGTTGGTCAATAGACTGTAATAGCCTGGTTTTCATTGACAGTACGACACAGAAAATCAAGCTAAAAAGTTATTGATCTAATTCAGAAAAATAGTTTGATAGTATAAGGTTGCCTAGAATGAAATGTTTCAAAAAATGTGTTATTGGTTGAATGATCTATCCTTTACTATTTCATTCACCATGTCTTTTGATATTTAATGTACCATAATAAAGGTGAGAGATCATTTCTTACACTATATAGGTAGAGGTACCATCTGTGCGTGAAAACAGCCAAAAATTATTTTTTTTAGTTGGCTTGGCGAATAACGAAGAAAAAAAATCAAATGCTTTTATTAAGCACATTTTTACACAAAAAATTTGTTTGTTTTTATATTTTACTATCTTGAATTACTCATTATCCACCGAATGAATTTGATCCACGGTTGGTTTTGATCCGCAAATTATGTTTTACCTCATGAATATGCATTATGCAATAAATTTAAATAACATACAACCAATCCAGTAATATACGTAAATAGATGAGTAGGTATATAAATAAATAAATAACTACTTGATTACAAAAATTATACAGATTTTCAATTTTAATGAAAATTAAGCCTATAATATTTTCAGGTCGTGGAGATGTTCTTTCAATTTTCGTTCCTGTTCTTCAGTTAAAGGTGATAAAGGAGGCCTTGGTGGTCCTAATTTAACTCCTGTAACTAAATATATAGCTTTCTTGAATCCATTAATCCATTGCACTGAAATTGAATGTTAAAATTTTAAAAAAGATGTTTATGTTAGGGTAATAGCTACATTATATAGTTGATTAACAAAATACGAACTTTCTTCGTTAATAAATGTACATAAACTTGTTATACGATTTTGAAGTTGTCTTGCTTCTTCGTTGATACCATTTTTAACTTGGTCTTGTATTTTGAAAACGAGATCGGGTGCTACACTTACCACTGTAGCTATGAAACTATCGAACCCCATGAATAAAGCTGGTGCTATCAACTAATACGTGTAAACCATGTAAGGAAAAATATTTTTTATAATTACTATAAATGATAAGGTGGATTTTACGAAATAATTAATTTTACAGTAGATATCCCGTATCCGTTCAATGCCTTACCTACCTGGTCACAACCTAGAAATATGGTAAATACACCGTTATGAATTTGAGTACAACGAAAACTTTCTTCCAAATTAATATCAGTATACTTCAACCCTGATAATGTTGGTATTTTTTCATATCCGAGCTTTAAAAATTTGACCATATCCACTAGAAAATAATAGAAATAATCAAACCGAGAATTTATGAATTATTACATGAATTAAGAATAATATTAATGAAAATTCATAATTCTAGTTTTGTGAAGCCGTAAAGTTTATTCTTGATGTTTAATTAATTTCTAGCGGGCGCTATTTAATTAAATTCCTTACATTTTACTCCACTTAAAGCCGGATAGTTGTAGTAAAATAAAGGTGTTTTAGGAGCAGCTTCACTGACCATTCTTAAGTAATCTATTAGTTCGTTAAGATTTGTAGGTCTAAAAAACAAATCTGGTAAGCAAAGGATTGATGATACTCCGAGTGATTCAGCGTGTTGAGCCTTGAAAAAAGAAATGAAAATTCATTTGTTCACAGTATATAAGAGAAAACCAAACTGACTACAACAGAAACACAAATTACCTAAGTTAAGAAAGCCATAAAATAGAAATGCACTACTAACGATTTACAAAATAATCATGTCAAATTTATGACATTATTAGATAAGTAGTCTCAAGGTTTTGCGTTAAGAAAGTATAGATAAAATTCATTTCTACCAATTCTTTGACTCCATTTAAATTAGTTCCTCCGACATGTATCATGACTTGTAATCCAAATTCTGCTGCAGCTTTCACCCAAATTTCTGCCAATTTTTTTCGCTCACATAGACTCATAAGCACGCCTTCTCCGACCGTACCGTTGACTAAAATTAATATTTAATTCAAAACATAAATATGAGCAATCGAATATTGATATATATCAAAATGTTAAATTTATTGTAGAAATCATGGAATTTATTCTATTTACCTAGAACTGCTTTCACATTGCGTTTTGCTAAACTTCTTGCATAATCTTCTACAATGGATACATTCACAAGAGTTCTGAAATTAGAAACGATTTCATCATTTTTTAACGTAAAGTAACTAGTTCGTTTATGAAATTTTAGATTCAGGTGTGGAATAAATGGATACCTACCTACCTACCTATTACTTCCTAATCACCATATATATTACCTTTGTGAACTAAATTACCTCTGTAGCAATGTATAAAAATTTAACGTCAGACTTACTCATCATCGAAAGGGGTAAAAACAGGAGCCATAATGCCACGATATGAAGATTTCTGAAAAATAATCAAAGAACAGCCATAAATAATAGAGAAAACCTATTGAAAGTAAATGATAGCATTGCGTTTTTTTCTTATTACTAATTTTTCAAGTGTCCAAAATCAGTTACGAGTATACATAGATAATATTTAATTATGTAAAGGTATTTCAATCGGTACCTATGTATGGATGTACAGTATTTACATACTATAACAAAAACTAGCATAAGTCGTTTCTATAGATTTGGAATTCCTGATTAATTTTGCAAGTCTTTCTATATTGCTTTAAAAGCCTACATCATATTATAATAGTATGCGTACTAATAGCTTGATTCCTTGATAGATTGAAACTCAGAGTATAGAATGATGAGATATAGTTTGGATAAGTATAAGACCACCTTTGATAATTTAGTAAAGTTATAGGTTGCTTCTTGAACCTAGTCTTGAAGTTCACAAATTAACATGGGACTATCAACATATTCCATTACAACAGATGGATAATGCATTATACTAAAACACTTGACTTTTCTTTGATGAAAAGTGTATAGTACTTTAATGAAGAAGTTGGTTGAGATGTAGGTCCTTGGTACTTGTGTAGTAATTTGCCATTGTTCTTGTACGGATCGAAATTGGCATTTAAAAATTTTTTTAACGCATTATATTTCCTACTTAATATAATCACAATGGCAATTCATCTGTAGAATATACGTTCTACCATTCTTTGGTAAATAGTAGGTAAGTATCTACCTGAATTCTTAATAGTAGATTTTATGTTTGTACTTCATAATAGCGTGAGAATAATTCATCGGAAAAGTTTTCAGAATGAAAAATTCGCAAATAAGTTTGATAAGAAATGATAGGATAAAAAATAGTATGTAACCTTGTTTATAAAATAAAACCCATATCTTCAAACTATCGTACGTATATTTTACTACAAAAAAAAACAATACATTTTACAAATATAGACACTATCATTAAACACCGGAGATTCTATATATTTACTTGATTCTATTTTGGAATAATTTTTATCATATAATTCAGGAAAGTTTTCAATATTTAAGGTAAGAGTCAAAAGACAGCAACTCCAAAAAATTTCTAGCATTTTTGCAACTATCCGTCCTTCGTTTCTTGAATCGTTAAAACCTTCTGACGTCAAATTACGCATAAATAACGCAAGACGAAAACTCGTATGTTAAGTAGAAACACGCTATTATGTTTTCGAGCTATTGCAAATTTAATTAAAACTTCAAAACTTATAATTAACTTAATGAAGCCTACATTTTCAAAATTTCACGATTACCAAGTCGATCTTTCTACCACTTTTTGTTATTCGACGAATAATAGTGATGGAATAGAAAAAATTCTGACGGTAAAATTAAATTCCTTTGAAGATTAAACTCATTGCTGGAAAGTAATGATGAAATGTTTATTGACTAATTACTACAGTATATCAATTTTACTAAAGGCGTACATTTCACTCACGATTCATTGATACTGAAGAACTAAGCGTTCGTATCTACTCAGTACCACGCTATACCTAGCAAGCACCAAGTACCTAGGTACTATCAATTAAACTTGTAGAAAGCAATCGTACTTTTCTAAACAAAACTACCTTTTTTGTCGGATTTATCCTAAAGAAATTATTTAATAAACTTTTTACAGGTGAGTGTTTTAGTGATATCGTTTCAACACGGTTTTATACGTGGACTAGAAATACTGTAGGTAAAGTAGGTACATATTACGGTTCACAAATTCAGCTAAACGTGTTATCGAATTTTTTATTTCATGACAAATTTGAAACAGTTAGAATCCATCATAAGAGCATTCGGAATCGTAGAAAATTTTACAGATCGGTATACAGATTCAGCTACCACACTTGAAATTTACAATTTACCAAAGATTACAGAAATAGTTACATATTTGCACGAAGGTACTTAACACTTACCAGAACCATTTTAAATCAAGTTTTAAAAGCAAAAATACTGCTGAAATGATTTGATATTTCTAAAGTGGAATCACTTTCTCACAACACGTTCACAATAAATGAATAACACGTATGGAATGAATACATTTAGATTAATGGCGCGCATGTGATATACCACATATGGTATACTGCCTAATATTTAATCGTATCGAAAGAATTAAACTTTACTCTTATCTACTGTTTGTTGTATTTATTTATCAAAATAATTATTTTATGTAGAATTACGTGAAATACCAGGGGTAATAAACTTTGCAATTGGTAGTATTTACAAAATTGATTATTATTCAAGTACGTACAAAAGTATCGATGACTAAATTCCAAAAAAGCAAGTAATGTACGTTCGAACATGTGCAACTACTGCTCTCACATAGGTAAATATAACAATTCCGAAGTATTGAACATATTAAGAGTTAGAACCGATTCGATAAAATTAAGATGGTTTACTGCGAATGCACAAAATATAAATTTCAACGAACATAAGTACCTCGTACCTATATCATATTGGCTGCAATTTTAGTCAATTTTCATTAATTTCCATCTATTTTTTTCAATAGCAAATTTGCCCGGTATTCAAGTATAAAGTATAATCTTTATCGTATAGTATTTAATAAACATAAAATTACACATGTCTTTTTATATAGGTATAAGTCATTTTTTTTTTTTCTATATTGTTATTATTAATCCTGGCGTTTTTAATTTCATGATTATTACGCCAGTTTTCACTTTAGATTTTATTCATTAGTTTTGATAGTTTAAGGAATTTTAGAATTTTTTCTATTGTTTGGTAGTTGTCTGTTATTGCTGTTTCTTTCAGTTGTAGGGACGATCGAATGGGTCTAAAGTGTTCACAGAAAAACAAAATAAGTCATTTATTCAAAACTTATAGCAAATATAATAGTAACTGAAAACGAACACACTGAACGTTCATCTCAGAAAAAAGCAATCCACGTATATACAATTGGGTAATCATAACTTAATGAGACCGAAATATCGAAACATGATATAAAAAGTTGACATTAGGTAAGAAAAAAAAACCAAAGCATTCGTAATTATGGTTCAGACTCAATTCCAATACTATCAATCAGTTTTAGAGCATCCACCATGCCAAGCATTTCAGATGATTGTTCAATATACAGCCATTTAATATCATAGAACCAAGTAGCCATGTCATACGCGTACTCGAATACATTTTGTTGATTTGTAGAATTAGATGATAATACTTTCCACGGAAAATTATTTTTTGAATATTCCTGCATTTGAACACTGGTCATTTTATTGGTGATGTATTTCGCATCTGAAATAATACATAGACGCTGTATTTTATCACGAATAACTGTTTTCATAGCGCATATGAATGCACGTAAATTAACATCATTTTTATTTGTTGCAGAATAGTCATTAACAGCACACGATGTATTTCCTTCATTTCCCGCGGACCACCAAATACCAAACACAGGTTTTGAGGTTCCTCCAGAAGTGATAATCTTTGAATTCACGTAAACAACTGCCCGGTTTTGTTCATCTAATATAAAGTTAGAATGGGATGCGATATTTTTGAGAGCATTTTGTTCTGAATGATTATCGTTCAGCTCTACTCCAACGCCGTTTTGAATTGGTTTCTTCAATTCTTTATAACGATCATCAATAGCATTTTTCAAATCAATAATGACCTTTCTTAATTGTTTTAATTCTGAAAAGTCCATAAGCTGTAAATTATTGAGCCTCTCCGAAGTTTCTTTCGTAAATCTTCCATCTATGTAATCTAATGTGATTTACATTTCTTTTAAATTACCGACACTAGAATCATGTAAATTTTGATATTTACCTACTCTTCAAAACCTGCAACCTAGTTTCTACATCATTGACTTGTTCTTGAATAACTTTCAATGAGACATTCTTCCTATATTCCTTCTGATCAAAATTTGAAAGATCTTTTTTTTGATGGCTTGATTGATGATTACTGTTGCGAAAATATTTCATCTTCTTTTTTCTGTAAAAATAGAATGAAATACGAACGTAATTTTACCAATTGCAAAGGATGAAATTACTATAAAGCATGCAAGTAAAAATTTTCCGATCTGTTGACCTATGTTTAAATTTGTAATTGATGAAATGAAATAATGTATCCACTAACTGAGCATTAAAAAATGAACAAAAATTATTTACATTTCATGTATTTTTAAGAGGCAAAAAAAAAGAAAATACTTACCGCAGTAAAAAATATAAATCTACATAATAAAGGTAATTAATGAAGCAAAACTACAGGTAACGTATTAGTTAATACGAAGCATTTCAAGTATATTGTACGAATGGAAATAACTCATATACTTCAAATCAAATACATATTCTATTGTTGCAATTATTCAAAGAAAGTAAAGTAATGTAAGTAAACATTTATTCTTAAGTAATACCTATTTCAAGAGTATTCACTTCATTCATGGCAAGTATAAACAATACTTTTTCTATAACAAATTCGGAACTAAAACTTCAATACCAGGTATCAATTGTTATTCTTCGGTGTGGATAATTTCCTATAACCTCGTACATACTTTCTAAATGGAAATCGCGCGAATTTGGCGGTAGTTTCAAGAAATTCTGCGGTATACATTGAATCTTTCTGTTTTTCAGATATATTATCGCCATGAAAGGACGTATTCGGATTTGATGAGTTCAATACATCAGATGCTTGTATTTTAAGTTCCACATTTGAACCAGATGCTTCAGTCAGTGGGTTTATCTCATCTTTTTTTTCACTATTTTTCGCCTGAAACAGCTTTCTATATGTATTTACCGAAGTATGGTATTCATCATGATCATTCGCGAATTCACATTCAGACTCAGCAGACGTGCAGCTGGGGTCTGTGTCGATATAGGTATTTGGGTTCCTCCAATCTTCTTCTGTCGCTTTGTAACATTTAACAATAATTAATTTTCCACTGTCCATATCCCGGCCAAACGCAGTTATACACAATGTACAATGCTACAGAAGAAATGAGGAATACTTGTTTACCTAAAAGCAATAAATGACACTAAACCTCTAGAATGTGAAACATGCTCATGCAGCGGTGCTTTTACATAATTTTGAAAAATATTATTTATCATGTTTCATTAGATGTTAATACTGCTCAATAAAAACAAAAACACATTTTTTTCAATTTCATTTAATTACTGGGCAAGCAGATGAGTTAATTGTTCTGGAGAAATCATGGACAAGAAAATTGTAACTATGACTTGCTCCGCGTTTTACGTTTAAGTAATAAAATGACACCTATTCTTATTTACATTTGCGTCAACAGATCAGAAAAAAGAAAATTATACCTTTTACATGACAAGAACATGTGTCATTAGCAAAAATTTCGACGAAATTAATGTTAAAACATGAACTCAAATATGATTCGATTAAGTGAACGCTTCATGATAAAGATGCGTATTGATGCATAAGTAAATACCTACTCACTTCAATTATATTTTTGTCATGCATTGATATATCGAAGGCACGTTTGGTAGACCAAATGAAATGCTAGAATAAATAAACACAAATTATCGTATCTTGCATCGAACCCGCTGACACAAGTGCACAAAAGTCACAAAACTATCAATTCTTCCTTATGTAATATGATTAATTATAATTAATTACATAAATAATATCACCACGACCGTTTCGTCAAATGTCACAACTTAACAAAAACAAGCAGATCCCCTCTCACACATTCACACTTTCAAGTTTCTACATCAAACATCAAACCAATAGTACTTCTATATGTGCAATAATTTTATCAAATGTCCATGCATCTTAAATATATCGCAGTCAACAGGCATTGAATAAATCGGATTTGCGCAAGCGCGATAGACTACAAATGTTCCACGCAACACAATGAGCACAAGCGCATTGATTAATGATTACATTTTACATTACATGAGGCATGACTGTCGGTGTCATTACTGTTTACTGTATATCACGGCATCAGTGCTAATCAGGAACTTGGGATCAAGAATCACAAATTGATTCTTGATTGAGTTGAAGACAAAAAAATTAAGGTGCGATCCATGGAAAACAGGATTCTACGATAAGCTATCATTTTTTTAGCTATACCTAATATGGTGATCTGGTAAACCCAATACGCACGATGGCATGGCAAACTGAAACCACCATTTAACTTATAGTTGAATGCAGCTATATGATCCGAATTATATATACCTACACAATGCAAGGATGGAACTGGGACATTTTTATTTTTTATTCAATTTACAGATATTTTACCACCTATACGTAAGGAAGCTGCCAAAAACAGGAAAATTAAATTAAAGTGTTTTTCGATGACCGGTGGATGAAAAATGGCTATCCCTACTTCCCCAGATACAGAATAAAGAAAATGAAGTCAAAGTAGTATCACATGAAGCAAGCAAACATTTTAAAAATCGTTCTCTCAAAAGTAGGTATTTCTATCAAATTACCGAGTGAGATAAAAATTAGAAAAAACAAACACATCATACGTTGTCTAATTAATACAGGTTTGTATATTGAATGTTTATTCGATCTCACAGAACTAAATTTAATAATTTATTAACGACAAAAACGACTTCAAATTTATTTCCTTTGATTCGTCAAGAGA
Source organism: Ferrisia virgata (assembly GCA_900060175.1). Classification (NCBI taxonomy): domain Eukaryota; kingdom Metazoa; phylum Arthropoda; class Insecta; order Hemiptera; family Pseudococcidae; genus Ferrisia; species Ferrisia virgata. The sequence continues at coordinate 262,871 of FIZR01004686.1, forward strand.
TTTTCACTTCTCGTTGCCGTAAGGGAAAGGAAATCCGTCATGTAATTATATTAATTCTAATAGGGAGTCTAATTGGAAGTACCTACAAATAGAACAGTGTAAAGGTGTGGGTTACAGAAGAGGGTAAGTTGAACAAATACCAATTGCTTACATAGAATCTTGCTTCTCTAATGGAAAGTAAACAATTATACAGTAGGTGCCCTATCGAACTTGAAAGAGGGACGAGATACTTGTTAGCCTTTATAGTTAATAGGGAACTGTCATCTGGGATATTTACCAAACATTTTTATCATAAATACAATTTGGTTGCTTTTGAGACGATTAACTAATATTATATCAACCATCAACCAAGCATCGCAGAACATTGTAAGACCGCTTAAAACATCCAATAAGTATATCTAGGTGAATATGATGAACGTGATATAAATTTTCTTAATAGGTAAGTGTACAGATAGGTGTCTTCTTTCTCATCGAATACAAAGATATTTGAAAAAAAAATCAAATTTCTCTTTACAATTTGTTATGCCGGTTTTAGTTTCTTTATATTTACGTACGATGAAACATAAAAATGAAAAACTTTTTCCTCATTCGAATAGCTTAAATAAAGATAACGTAGGTAGTATTCTAATAATTAACTTCTTTCCTTTGTTAAAGCGGTCACGAAATTTTCTCAAAGTTTGGAAGAATCAAGCCAATTAGAACTTTGAAAAGCTCGTTCAAAGTCCAATCGTTTGTCTCCCTTCACACGCGTTTCGCTTTCGGCATAACCTCGCTATTCAAATAATATTGCAATTTGATTTAGAATTATTTCTTGTCTACAGTTATGACTTGAATTTCTGAGTAGTCTTTTTCACTTTAAAGTTAAACGGTGCGTGCACTTCATATATTCAGTCTTGGGAGGGAACAAGCTTTAACGAAAGAAAATTTTCTGAATGCAGGTTAATTACTTTTAACGTAATTTCGGTAAAAATAAATAAATATCTGTAGGCGTATTAATATCCGGGCGTGAATACAGTAGGCACTTATTGAATGTTTATCCAAGAAGCGTGTGTTATCGATCATTTAATTACGCCGAATTTACCTCGATTCAGGTACGTCAAATAAAATTATAATTTCCTACAAACGAATATTTTTTTTGTTTTGTCATGCTAGTATTCCAAACACGTATACTCGAAGCATATTAACTTTGATTTTGATGAAGACGTATGAAAAAATAACTTTTAAACATTTTTCTTCGGCTTACTTAATTTACACCAAAGTAAAGCAATTCAACGCATATTACCTAGAATGCAATGAATTCAACTACATTGTAAATGTGGCTTATTCTGTATTATGTTTCGTTGTACTTATTTATATTCATGTACACACTACATGCAAGTATCTGTACAATTACATGCACTTATCATGTTCACTGTCCAGAATGTATACGAGTATTTATTTACATGAATCATCTTATACTTACCTAGTTGTATGATTGGTTATTTATATTTATTAATATCAAATGGGTAAGTGGTTATGCATTTTTTATAAGTTTTGAATATTCCACCATAATCTTATTTTTTACCTTCAAGATTCGAGTTATACAACTTACTATGCTCACAAGGTATCATAATAAACGTATGCGCACTAATGTAGGAGCGTGAGTACGAGGTAATTCAAGCAAGTATGCAACTTGAAGGGTATTATTTTCTCAACGACCGATGTGAACTGAAATTCTTTATTTTTTTGTAGCGTGACTTGATGACTCATTTATGATTTTTTAAATTTATGAGGTGAATTTGAGTAGTAGGTATTTAATTACTCGTAGTATAAATATTATAATTCATTCGTGATGTGCTTATTTACAGGTGCAACCATGTTTACAAAATAATAATTTGATAATTTAAAAAAAAAATAAATATTTTCATCAAGATTGTAAATTTTGAATTGTTGAATGAAAATATTTGTAAATGAAAATAAAATATTATACGAACATTAATTCAATTATAGATCGGTTGTGATCAGATTTACAGGTAAAATGAATCTTGAAATATTTGTTGCCTGCTGTATGTACATAGACGTACTATGACACTAGGAGTTATAAAAATTGTTTCCTATCATTCGTATTGCAGATTTGTTGAATTAATGATCAGTTAGTCCCGATCAATAATAAATAAATCAAAGTTGAAGTTTTTACCTAAATATTTAAATTTGAGGTGAACTAGATTAGGTGATTAAAAAAGCAAAAAACCAGAAAATATGAGCAAAAGTTATTTCAAAAAGTTGGTCAGGTGTAACGTCGTGTCGGTCGCGTCGCAAATATAGTTTGTATACTTCGTTTTGTGATAAAAATTCAAGTAAAACTCATGTATGGTAGTGGATATTGATAATGGTAGAATTTTATGATAATGAACATTGTTACGTGTAAAATTCATGGTTCACTTGCCTAATGTTACCTCCACAAGTTTGAGTAGGTACGTACCAGGTAGTTTTTTCAAGTACGATCCCGCTTGCATTATTAAACTTGAATTGAACAGGTGTTAATGAAATCGACTGTCTGGGCAATACATATAACCACAAAATGTAGACATGATAAGTCTTCGAACTAATGTTAGTTATTATCTATTAAAAATAAAAATAAAAATTCAACAAAAGTACGTTATTAAATGCTACTTATAGGGGTTGTTGGTGAGTAATAGATAATTTCGTTGGTTGTATGCGATAATTTTTTCCACTCATGAACAAACGTTACGTTTACAGGTATGAAAACCACTTGAGCTTACAAACCTTAGTATCTAACCTTTTTCAGATGAATTTCGTAACAACATTAAAATGCTAGTACAAGTCTTTTAATTTCAACCACTAATATGTAATCCGCACTCTGTACAAATTGTATTTTTGATATTTATTTTCAATTGTGATTTTCATACCAAAATATCGCAGTTATACCAGTTGTGAAATGGTCATAACAAAAATATATTCTTATACTTGTTTATAGTTACATGAATGTAATGCACTTGGTAAGTATATGTATTCAAATTTCATCGTTGTCAGACTTGAAGCGAACATTGAAAGTAACTTAGATAATCCATCATAACTTTCATAAAGAATTTTATGAAGTGTAACCATTTATTTTTATGATTTTAAAATAAAAAAAAAAGTATTTAGTTCTATCTACCTGCATATATATCTATGGATATTGAATACTTAATTACAGTTTAAAGATGAATTAGTAGAAAGTAGGCTTACCAATATTGGGATGTTTAGAATTTTTAAAAGATATATGGTATTATTTTACGAAAATTGTGGTTTCAAAGGAAAAAATAAAAAATTCTCAGGATTACTCTTGGAGGTATATCCCGGTCGTATATGCGTGTTTTCTTCTGGCTAAATAATGGGGTTAAAGAGAATAATTATAGTGTCTACAGCTGGCAATATTAAAATCTGATTGGCTGAAACAACGCAGAAGTATAATTTCTTTGACACGAAATTATACGGTTTCTCGCTTATTATTATCATTAATAAAATATCGGGGGACGATCTGATAAGGTTATTTTCGAGCTCGCATGCACTCCGCACTTTCACGCAATAAACGTTTTATGTTTCGTTTTTCAAATTTGTTCTTTGAATTTATTTTAAGCCTATATTTGCGTTTGTACCTATATATATGTAAAAGGCACAATCCTGCTGGCGATATTATTCTTAGCAGAAATAAGAGAGATATCCGCGATAAATGAAAACAAAGTAAACAGCTTGGTTGAAAGTCGTTAAAAAATACACATACACTTAGGTACTCATACATCGTAAAATTGGATACATCGTAGGAAACTCCAACTCATCTAAAACAAAAAGTAGAAAAACTGCGATTCGAGTTTTCACATTTATTCGATCCTTAAAGTCCCCTCCACCTCCAATAATTAGCTCGATTCTATTATACTTTAATTTTTATAACAAAATGAAAGTTAAGGCTTACCTAACATTACTAAACTGCACTATACTAAAAAAGGATAAGAAAAGGAAGCAAATAGCTAGGTACATAGTAAGTAAGCAAGTCCATTCTTTTGAATGTTGGACGAATTCAAATTATAATTTTTCATTGTTGCAACAGAATTATTGCTCTAAATTTTTGCAGTACTTACTACCTATCTATGTAGACAAAACCAAATTTTCTCATTCAGTTTCGATTTCAAAATCGAAAACGTTGAGCAAGGTGTTTTTAACTGTTCAACTACATATCAAAGTGACAACACCTACAAATTAACGTCGTAATTATCAAAAATACAATATTCGGAGCATTTTATAATCTTTCATAAAAAAAATTGTAGGTATCTACTTAATTAAAATTGGTATATTTATAAGTGATATTACAGTATTGTTAACTTCTGTAATAGCATGGTAATGGAGACAAAGGAAAGACATCTCGCAAAATGTTTATAGTTGACAATTCCCTATTCACGAAAACTTTCGAAGGAGAAGAACTTGAGCCTGCAGATCTTCTGTTCTTTTCTATATTCATTATAGACATAGAATCAAAAATTAATGATGATTTCGTTACGGGAATAAGGGCTAATTTCTGTTCGAAATCGAACTTTAATGTTTGGTCCCGTGGATCTTTTTTCTTCATTATTGAGTTGTAATTTGTAACGCATAAAAGCATAGACCACAAAACTACAAAATTATCTTGTACCTATCGTTTTTGTATTACGTTGAATAACTATATCCTGAATGCTGTACTTCGGCTGTACTGATGGCTTGCTAAGAATTAATCCTGATTTTAATTTTTAAGCGATAATGTTAAACGATAATTATGAAAAATTTGATTCTAGGTAAAATTGTTATCCTGATTTAATAAAAAAAAAGGCATTTAATAAAGTTGAATTTGTGGAGAAGGTAAGTAGACCACTTGGTTTTCTGATACATTATCTTACAAGTAATAATTAGGAAAATTCAAGTTTTCAATTAATTCAAACATTTATTAATTGCAGTCTACTAGAAGTTGGCTTCATTTTACTTTGAATTTGTCATTTTCACGTATAGCCTGTGCCATCAAGCAATTATACGTATGCATTTGCATGATTTTTAAGCTTTCTTATTCCTTAAAAAATGATGCGCTGAGTATTTATTTAACGGTAGTAATTAATGATTTAGGTACGATCAACTTTTCTTTTCAGAATAGAAAAATCATTTTTTGAATGTAATTTTGTAATTACGTTTCAAATTAAAATTAATGATGATTTTTTTTCGAGAAGAATAGTTTTAGATAATTCCATCTATTTTTTTATCAATTTCACACCAATGTGTAAAATCATAGTTTTATATGTTTACAATGAGAAGGCGTTACATAAAGCGCGATTGCGCGTCATCTAATCAACGGAAGCAAATTTGATTCGATGAAGTTTTATTGGTAGGTTGGACTGCACGGTCTGTTCTCACCTGTATGTACATTTTCGCATGCTTTTTAGTAAGCTTTTTTACTACTTAAGATGGATTTGTCTGGAATTATATTTACTTAAATCTATTTCACTGCATTTTTTTTCAATATTCAATATTGACTTGTTTACATTGTAAAATTATGATTATTTCTTTTATGGAATACCTCTTAGGTACCTAATTACGTACATATAAAAAGTTTAGTTAGATATTCACACACACCACTGCAGATATAAGCTATTTTAATGAAACTTATTTTGTTATAAAGTTGACAGCACGTCTCTACGCATTCATTTATACCTGTTCTTAATTATTTTTAATCACCATTTTAATTGTATATGATTAATAAAATACATGTGTGTCCCTGTATCACGTTTTTGAAATGTAAGGCAAAAAGAAAACTATTTGTTTTGATATAATACATATGATTATTAGAAAAAAATAATTATTCTTAGTTGAATCTGAATTACTTTTATGCAATGTCTCACTCGATTCAGTGCACATTATTGATCTGTGACTTTTCAGATCAAATACTTTTTAATTACAATGATCCTTGAAAAAAAAAAAAAAGCAACAACTCAAAACATGTTGAAGTAATAATTGAGAATAATACTTAGGTACATATTCGTAGTTAGCTTTTATTATTTTGTTTTATTTCATGAACCGATTATAGAAGCTTTACTTTTTAGCGTCTGGGAATGTAAAAGGAAGAAAAATTAAAACAAATTACTCCAAAGACAATATACCTATTTATGCACCTGATCAGTTGACAAAAAATGAATTAAACTACTGTAATTCAACTAAATTGAGTAGTGGCTCGCTCGATATTTCAGGGGGCTTAATCTCCCCGTGCTCCTATCTCCGCCAATGACAACAGGTATAATTTAATTCATCTTTCAACATTTCATATAAATTGGACTTCTCAGTTTTTTACAATTGAATATAAAATATTAGCAACTTATTAATTTCTTATTCCTGTTTCATTATTCAAAATATAAAATAAGTTGAATTTGGGGCCTTTATTTTTTATCTGCTATAGTAATTGTGATGTCTGTATATTTCAGAATGAATATATTCAACACGTCCTCGGCTCTCCAATTACCCCTCCTGGCCCATGATGAAATTTTTTTGCACAGAGAATAAAAAAATCAAGGAGCTGAAGGAGGGACGGTGTCGTAAGTACATTTTTTCTAATGTAAGAAGAACTCTAGCCTTTTTCTTTAAAACTTTTCATTCCGATTTTTGCACTGTTTGTCTACTGCGCAATTGATTTGAAAAATTTTCTATGTATCTTTTTCGTACGAATAATTACGTATTGTTTAATAAAATTACCAAGTTCAGGTATACCTTATGGATTTATAAGTTTTGTCTATAAAAAATTAAGTACATGGGTCCTATAGCAAAAGCAGAAAACACACGATGAAAAAAAAATGAAAACTTTTCAGTTGCAGTACAATATACTTCACTTACATGCAAGCGATGATGAAATGCGAACGGTTCATTCGTGACGGTATCTGCAACGAGCAAAACCAAGCGTTCAAGTTCCCTTAAACAACATTTGAAAAAGAAATTTAAATTTCGATACGCAGTAACACTGGTTTCTTTGTATCGCGTTCTGTACGCAGCATCGTTGAAATATGCCGTTGAGTCTCACCATCCGCGTTTCAGTCAGTTTTGGTTAGTACTTGTTCGTTCATCGTTGTTTGTTCGTTAGGTTTTGTGTATTAAAAGCCGGTCATTGTTGGATTTTAATTCGATAAAGTAATATTGTACTTAATTGTTGTCGTTTCTTTAATGCTAAAACATTAATTATTCTATGATTATTAAACTTTCGGTATTTTATTGCGCGGATTGTTTCGATTTTGTCCTGTTTTGTGTTGATAAATTGCTATCAAGATTGTGAATTACGTCAACAAGTGATAAATTTATGTAGATCATTGGATGTATTGATTTCATAAGCATTTCGCTTTATTTTCGGTGAGTGTTTTGTCCATCTTACTTACTACGAATTAGCCTAATATTGTTCTTCTACTCTGTTAAATTAATGATTCTTCGTTATTCCTAAACGATTGCAAGAAAAGTACCATAACAAAGGACTATTTCGTGCTTGAAATTTTTGTGCTGGTTTTTCCTCGAAGTGCAAAGGAATTATTTTTGTAGCTGCAAATATTTCGGATGTAATGATTGTTCAATTGCTATGTTTTCGTTCGTACGTGTGCGAGTTTTTTTTTTTTATACTGTTCGATGTGTAACCTTAAGTGGTCGGTCTATTTCATTTATGTGAAAAGCTATTACTCGTTCAGTATTTGAATTAATTCAGGTGTATCGTGTACGATATAGTTACCCGCAAAACCTGAGATAAGATAACGAATAATGTCTACTTTGTATAATAGGTATTTTGATCTATTTGGTGTGGTAGTTATCAGGCTTTTAAAAGCTATTGATGAGGAATATAGCGCAATGTATTAATTTTTTTACTCGGAAATGGTAAATTTTAGACAATTTATTTGTTTGTAATTTTCATCAATATATCATCTACTTCTTGCTTCATGGAATTTGAGAAGCCAAGTTGAAATGAACATTTGTATCCATCCTAACGTAAGATGATGACTCATTGCTTTAAAGTCGAGAAATGTGAAAACATTTCTGTCTTGTCTTCAACTTCGCTGAAGGTAGACTGTTCCGAATCACATCAAGTTTAAGTGATCATCTTCTCGTATTGTGATATGTATTACAAATTGCCGGTATTTTCGACATGTTCGATCCACGTGGTCGTTTATTAAAATATCAAATAACGTCAGATTTTTATAATTTCTGCGATAATAGAGTCCGTTATTAATTGGATTCGTCAGGTTGAGATGAACTCGTTGACGGAGAATATTTCAGAAAAATCATGCATATGATCTAGTATTGTACTTTTTTACCTACCACGTAGGGTATTGTCATCTTCTTTTCAGAAACAGTGAATAAGTTCCTTGCAATTATACAGGTTTCATAGAATTGTGCTGGAATTTCAGGCATTCTTATGAAAAATTTTTCTACATGATGAATCCAACTGGACGAGTACTATGTTACCGTTTCTAAGAAATTTAAATGTATCATTTGCAAATGAATGGCCGTATCCAGCACAGGAAACATGATTCCGTTGCTTATCTGTGAAGTGTAACTCACGACTACGAACCGCTTAAAAGGAAATTTGCTGACTCTCTGAACACGTTCCGTAAAATTTTTAGCAGAAAATCACGTATCGTTATCAGTCTCATTGTAGAATCAAATATTTTGTACTTATTGTACTCCTAATTACGTATTGGTGGTCAAGGTAAAGGTATTGGGGCATATTTTCTTACGCGAATTTCCTATCAAAGTTATCATCTTTACTGAAACTGTTTAAAAAAATTTTACGAGCTTACAAAGAACATTTAACTTACTGAAATTTGTTGAAATGATGTACAATCTCTAAAAATGCTAGAATAATCGAATGATGGAGCGAATGACTATCGATCTTTTTTCTTTTTTTGGTAAATTTTATTTTTGATTTGTGCTTGTATTATTATTAGCAAAATTCAGTATAAAATATTCAGAAGTTGAACGTGGTAATTGTCGTAGGCGAAATTATGAAAATGAATGGATACGTTATTTTCGAAACTCACATCTAGAACAAGCATGACATGACGCTCGCTAATATTATGTCAAGCTGATATATTATACTTACAACTTCGGTTTCCATTTATAATTCTTTATACTCGTTAAAGTTCGATTCCTTTAATGAACAACGATTTTTCGACTGAGAACATTTTGGCGAATGAAAAAAAGGGAATTTTGTAATTCAAAGTGAGTGTAAAATTTGGTGGAATTTTGTTGATCGGTGTGCAGTGGTTAAAGGGAGATAGCGCCGATGATATCGTCAAAGAAAAAATACTAACGAGAGAAAATTCTTTTGAGTCCGTTTTCCGTAAAAATAATTAAAGGCGTACGTTCTATACACACGTCGACTGTATATATACGTCAAAGGAACGTTAACACCTGTTATAGTTATACATTGAAATGCGTTTATCCTAAAAACCATACACAATCTTTGAAATGGGAATCCATTATGAGACTGAATGAAAAAGCCACTTCCTTGTCATTATCAAGACTCATAGTGTTCTTTTAACAATAAAGGTCTTTATTAACGAAAATACTGGAAAAAGAGAAGAAGAATGAGCTGCAGTCGTAAACCTGGAGATGTTTTTAAATTGACATTTTTGTGTAGACATTTTTTGTGCGAGGTCGCGTCTCGCAGGGAAGGAAGGCTGAGGCTGTCCATTATTGAGCGAGCAGTACCAGCGCGCACGTTTACCAACACACACAAATCTTTCGTTACTTTCAAGGGTGGGTATATGTAAAATGATAAGTTTCGCGTATTTTACGATAGTACCTACCTACCTATGTAGTTCGGGGTGCTGTGCGATGCTCAGCGCAACTAAAAGAAGGTTAGAAAATTTAACCAGAGACTATTCATAAAAGGTGGTAAAAGAAGAAAAGATTACCAAACGACGATGAATAAAGGTATTCCGAGTGCGACGAAGATGGAAAATCGTGGTTAATACGCGGGAGATGAAGAACGCATAAAAACCAGGAGAGGTTCTAGTTCGCCTTGGGATATAGTATGATGGTGATTAGGCGAAGAGGCGAAGGGAGAATATGCAGCTGACCGCGGAAGAACGCTCGCTAAACCTTCGGGTCGCGGTGAGGTGGACAAGCCAGGTTGATTTCACCGACTGTGCGCTTCTACCCGGTCATAGATGTAAGATATAGCGTTGTTGGTTGGTTTCAAAGAACCAAGAACTGTGTGTGTGTGCGTGAGAGAGAGAGAGAGAGAGAGAGAAAGAAAGAAAGAATGATAGAAAGAAAGAAGAAGAAAGGTAAGTAATGTGAAGGTTCAGTCAAAGAGGGGTAAGGTGTAAATATACGTGTTTGATAAAGAGGAGTAACAAAGATGAAGAATTGTTTACGTTGGAGTCTTCCAACGCAAATAATAGGCAGAGATAATCTTTCGGATGCAGTTTCGATACAACACAGCTCGTTTCGAAGCTAAGGCAAAACCATACTCAACTTAGTTAGTTGAAACTTATTAGGTAAATGAAACTTACTTTTAATTTATGGCCATAATGCACTCATTTTTTTTAATAATCGTTTGTATTAGTTTTTACTTATTCAAACACAATACCTAGTTCATAATTCATGGTGATTTGCGATTGCTGTATCCAACAATATTTCAGTCTGGATAGTGGTTTAAAAAGAACTAATAATTTTATATTTTTGGAATCTGTTTCAAATATGTTTGAAAATAAGTTCCTGTTAGAATACTGACATTTTCAGAAAATTTCTTATCGCAGTCGGGAAGATGAATCGACATCGATGGTTTAGTTTGTAATCATTGTCTTCTAGCCAGTATGAAAACTTGAAGAAGAATTTAAAGTTACGAATTGTACGCGGCCAGTTGGTTGTGGGGTGCTTCGTTGAACAGCAATTTCATTAACCCGGTGTAGGTCGTACCATCTAATGAAACCTGTGGGTTAAATTTCACATAAACGAAGAAATATCCTAATTGATTTTACTATTTACGGTCAAGTACTGAATCAGAGTAATGTGTAATATGAGGTAGAACACAAATTTAGAAGTGTAACTTTCAAATAGTCTGAACTAAAAGTGTTTTTAGTATTGGTACGAAAGAACATCATCAAAATTACTTATCTCTCAAAAAGGTCCCTGTAAGAGTTTTCATTTTCTAAAAATAAAGCTGACTTACACCACACTGGTTTTAACTGCGAACAATTTTACATTTCACCAGCTACTTCAAGAAACAATGAGGTATTAAAAATCCTAATTCATATTCGTCTTTGTTGCGACGCAACAAAGTTTTAGCATGAGTGAAAAAATGTAAAATCAACAAATTTTTCCGATAACTTTGGCCGAATTAGACTGAGAGTAGATCATTCAAAATACGGAGGTCTAAACTTCTGTTTTTCGCTTTCTGTACAACGGTTTCAATATATGTCTATTTTAAAATGTGCAGATGTATTGAAATTAATCGCACGCTAGGATATATTAGAAAGCGATGAATAAAAATCTTTGATTTGGCTAATTTTCTAATATGTGTTATAGTTTGCGTTGAAATCTCCTGGGCTGAATTAAGAATATGCGAGGCCCGGGGCTGATAGAAGGTTTTAGGGCCCATGTCACCTCCCAACTCGTTATCAACGTAATTTTTTATTTATTTAGTAGTTGCATGAAATTCAAAACGTTTATATAAACGTGAATTTATTCCAATATTTTTGAAAACAAATTGTATTATAAAATTTTCAACCCTAATTCTGTTTATTTCCCATTTTAGTCAATGATGATTTTAGTGGTAAGATTGTGTATACTCGAGCGAAGCCAAGGCGAAAATTTTTGGTGAAAACATATTTTTAATGGCCGAAAAATATATTTTTAAAAAAACTGGCCAATTTATGCATCGTATGAATAGTTTGGGCCTCAATAGTGTTGAGGCTTGAGCAGAATTTTCCGTTCAAAAATTAATATTCATATTTAACTATGAAATAAAACTTAAGAACGGAAAAAATGAGGAACTACTAACACCCTAAACGAAGCGAAGGCGAAATTTTTCTAATATTTTTATGCAAAACACTTTTCTTCTCAAATCAAAGTTTTGGATTGTTAAAAAATTGATTTAAAATACCGAATAGGGCCCTTAACAGGAGGGGTGAGTGGGTTGCAACCCCCTTTAATCTGAGCCCAGAAACCCCCTTATGAAAATTTTTAGCCCTCATCTTTTTTTGTGCTAACCGTTGAAAAAAATCGTTTTTCAGGGTTTAGAAACGAGCAATCTCGTTTTTTCGAAAATGTTCCACTTTGAGAAGTCCTAGCATCGCCTTCATGGTACCTAGGGAGCTAGAAATTTTCAGTGGAAATTTCAACTCAAATTATGACCGCATATCCAACAATTAGCCAAATGATGGACCTTCATTTTTTTCCAGTCAACATTGATGAACACCTAATAATATGCAGATTTAATACACTGATCTAATTATGCTCAATTTATTGAAGGAAATTCGGCTTTTTAAGTCGTTAACCTGCCACGAGACGGTGTTTTTTATTAGTCTTTTTTTTTTTTTTCATTCAGATTCTAAGTATATCTTGACTAAATTGGAAAGATTTACGATACGAAATAAAATCTATCGTTCGTATAAAATATGCCTGCAAATGTATAAAAGCAAAAATTTTTATCAATCAAAAATGAAAAAATAAATTATAGCAGCTTATATCATTAATGTTTATTTGCAAACGTGTAATTATGATAAAAGTATTCGGCAGTAGTTTGGCTTGATACTTAGGGGTTTTTGAAACGCGTAAGGGAACCGAGTGGTAGGTGGTTGTAAAACGAGGTATGTACTCGAGAAGGGGTGCTGTGTAGTTCCCCATTTGCAATCGATCTTACGCAGCGTCTCGACGTCTCCATGTGCGACGTCGTTGTATTTTTTGTTTTATTTTTTTTCCTCTGAATTCTCTTTACGACTTGTATTACATATCATCTTTCGTTGTAGCGATAATTACTACGACGGTAAAATAAGTTTTTTTTTTCTTTAATAACAAATTAATTTTTTTTTACGAATGTTGGATCGATTATGTTTAGAAAATTCTAATTTGATTAAATTAATTTTTGTGGTATAATTTAATCTGCGTAATATTCAATTTATTAATTTGCTTTTGGGACGAGATTTTTTTTTCTTTTACCTAAAAACTGTATTTATTCAATCAATTTTTTTGTCAGTATGTTAGGCAGAATTATGCAGGCAGGTTTATTTACTTGCTATCGTTTGTATATAGGTAATTATCTTACTAGGAAATTCTATAATCAAGACCAGCTCTAAAAAGATATCTTTGGTGATGTAATGCGGATAAATGTTATCTATTTTTATGATGAAATTAATCTTTAATTTGATTAAACTTTTTAATGATCGTAATATTACTTTCTTTTTACATACAATTGATACGATAGGCTGCAACAAAATTTTACTACTTAGTTCACGACACTATTCAGCTGGTCTAGGTAATGTGAAGCGAAGTTTTTTCTCGAACTAGCATTTCGGCAATTCAATTTAGTGTTTTGAATTACCATTAAAAAAAAATTATTTCGTATAACATTAGCCCAACTATTGTGCGTGGTTGTTCTGCAGGGATATTTCTGTTTTCTTACTTTATTCTGACTAATTTATGTCGAGTTATATTTTTGCTTCTTTATGGCGCGTAGTCTTTTCGCATAAATCCTGCCTCGTTGAAAAAGAAAAAAAAAAATACAGTATTAAAAAAAAAACATTACTTTGACTGTTCGAGCCAAGTTGTGTGTGTGTGGTTTTTTTTTATAAAGTTTTAACTTATGTGCTGCAGTTCGTTTGTACCTCGTTACATTTCATAGACTAGCAAAAAAAAAAAAATGTGAAATGATTTTTGCATTGAGATGTTTTTATGCTATACGCAGGTGTCGTAAATTGATAGGCAAGTTTTCTTTTTACGATTTATCGAAAACTTCTTTTTTATTGCATTTTGACACGAAGTTTCATAATTAAATACTCGATGCAATGAGTATTGTATAAAGGGTTGTGTTAGATTGCCTTTTTTTTTTACCTATCTCGCTTCATTTTTAGGAAATTGTTACGATATACGTAATTGAAATAGTTGAAATACGTTTAAGGAATATTTTAATGATTCTATGACTTGTTGTTTGGGTGTTTCATCGTTCGATTGGAGTAATCTGAAAAGAGTACGGAGAAATAAAGAAGTTATTATTGCAGTTGAGACTTGTTGTGAAATTGTGGTCATAGAAAGTGTTGTTTAGTGTTTCAATAGCGATGAATTTGTGCATGAAAAAATTTCCATTTGATGAGTTGCAATATATTATTTTTTTTCAAAATATAGGTACATTAGCAGTGATAAAATCGTTGGTAGTAATATGCAAAATGCGTTTGTACTAATTTGAATAATCTCCATTCTTCCCGAAAAATATACATATTTGGTAAACGAACTTTTATTCAGGTCTTCGTTAAAAATTATTAATTGCGGTGGTATGCCTATGCGTTCTTACTCGCTGAATAATTAATTTTTTTTTAAATTTAGATATTTTAGATTGCGTTAGCACCATGCTCTGGTTATAACGTATGACTGCGTGACATGCAAAAAGAAATTTCGCCGGATGACAGGTCGATGACTGGTTAGTTAGTAATTTAGTAAAATTTATCAACTCTTTGTAGGTAATAGGTATACAAATACATATAACTATTATACTACGTGCGATATTTTTCAAAACTATATTCAAATTACATTCTTATTTCGAGTCATTTTGAAATATTATGTCACTAAGCAAATATCCACCTTGAATTTCATTTTACTGCATGCAGAAACGCGTTCAAATTGAAATATTTTTATCGATTAGAATTCCCAGGGTATTAAATATAGTTTGCTGAATAATTAGTGAAACGTTCTGTATTTTTGATTTCAACATCACGCACATGTGTAGTTTGGCTAATCAAAATCTTTTACGAAAAATGTTAAGATCAGTCCAGTTTTGTGATTTTAGTGCAATAAAAAAGAAGAAAATTATACATAGTTTCTCCAGGGTTTATGCAGTGTCAAATTTTTCACAATTAAACTATTGTGCAGTAGTATTTTTACGGATTCGTTTTTTCACGTATCATCGGTTTCGTTTCATCTTATTATTTTCTAAGTAGCGTGATTGTGTCTGGATGTTGTCTATTTATACTAATACGCCGACACGATGACGTAATGCTTGTATTATTTTGTCCTTCTATTCTTTTGTTGTAGTACGCGTTACGTAAAAAATCTAGTTTTTTTTTTTTTTTAGTTTTTTTTCTCAAAGAATATATGTGTGTATTGGTGAGTTGTGCGCGGTCAACTTTAGGACGTTTTCCAATATTACTAAAAAAGATTATTAGCCTATTTGTTATGCTATACATACGACCATACTTCGATCATTCAATGCTCCGTTTCTTTAGTGTAATATACGCCGAAGGTACACTTACCTATACCTAAGTATATGTCTTTTCATCGTTTATACATTTTTTCTGTCATATTTTTGTACTTTTTTTTATTATTATTCTGTTTTTTCTTTACCTTTAATCGAATACCGCGCGAATTAGATGGATGGTATGTACTATGCACACTGGCTCGCGGTTAATGACATTTTATGTCGATTAACGAATGGAAAGAAATTGTTACGGCTTATATGTATAGTATGTATATGTAGGTAGGTACAGCACATAGTAAGTGATTTTTTTTTCACAAAGTTTAAAAGTGGGTACTTGAAATTGAAACAACGTTGAATAAAAAATTCAATACTAACAATTACATCAGATCTTGAGAAAAGGTCTAATTTAGACGCGGAAAAGGCATTTTTTGTGTTTTTTTATTCTTGACAAAATTTAATTTAAATTTTATTTGAAATTTCATTTACCTCTTTTGCAATGTCTGCAAAAGCTGGTAATGTATTAAAGGCGCACGGTCGGCGTTAATGTCATTTTTTTCTTCGCTCTTTGTATGAAATTGCGTGACAGGCAGTTAAAAGCGGTCATAGGGGTTTCCCTTGAAAAAGTGAAGGCTCGCGGGTATACCTTATCACGAAGTTTTTCATTCACAAAGGATAAAAATTGTAATTTTACACTCAAAGGTTGATGTGTCTGAAAATGAGTTCGCCCTTCTACAGCGGATGGTTTAATAAACAAGTTAACGCCCGAGAAAAAGGGTGTAGGAAAAGGTGCTCTATCGATTTGCACGATAAAAAAAGTTTTTCAGATTTTTGTTTTCTGGTCACGGAAATTAGAATTAAACTTGGTCTAGTGGAACGTGTAAAATGAACAAGTTTAAAGGATTGTACATTCAAAAAATATTTTCCAATTGATGATAGTACGTTATGTTGGGCAAAGGTATACGATGTGTGTGTCGAGAAAAACAATCATTACGTTTTTCGTTGCATTACTTTATTTTCAATGTTGACGAATTCAAGTGATTTCTATGATTTAAACTGGCAAATAAATGGCGAAATATCGTTTACTATTTTGAAATATACATCTCATATACCTATATAATGTAAATGTCTCTTCAAAAATTTTATAATTTTAACGTTTTCAATAGTTCATTACATGTAATTATTTCGGGATATATATTCTTTCACAAATATTAAGATGCAGTCGAAATTAAAAAAAAAAAATTGATTTTTGTGAAGTATTATAATTATGTGAATTGAAATGAAGAATCGCATTACGATGTTTTTTTCTTAATTAGTGGTACAGGTACGGGGGTAATAAAAAGTCGACACTTCAAAAATGGGCATCTAAAACCTCTACTAATCTACATTTCAAATTTCACCTTCTTACCTCAATTTGAAGGAGAGTTATGCGAGGAACAAACACAAAAAAGCTATATTTTCAGCACTATGAGAGATGCAATGAGGCTAAAAATTTGAGACCATCGAAAGGCACATCTAAGACCCCTACTAAATTTTCCGGTCAAATTCCAACTTCCTGCTTCCATTTGGAAGGGAGTTATGCGGGGAACAAACTCAAATTATAAGAAAAACCTACCAAAAACTGCAGTTTCGAAGCTGTGAGAAGGTGCAATGAGGCTAAAAAATTGAGATCATCATCCCTCAAAAGGTATATCCAAGATCCCCATTAAATCTGCCTGCTAAATTTAAACTTTCTAGCCCAATTTGAAGGGGAGATGGGGGAAGAAAAGACCTTTTCAAAGATCGAAATGAGGAAAAACCTTCATATCTCCTCTCTTAATTGATCTGGGAAGCTGATTTTTGGATATGTGATACAACTTTAGATTGTTTATCGATTAGCTCAATAAGGAACAATTTTTGCGATCTTATCCCTTCAGTACTCCCTCCCCAAATTTAAGCATAACTGAATTTTAATCCGAGGCCATATAAACTCAAAAAATGAGAAAAACCAACTAAAAAATTACATTTTTGAGGCTGTAAGGTGGCGCAATGAGTCTGAAAAGTCGAAACTCCCAAAAAGCACATCTATAGTCCCTAATAAGTCTATATTTCAAATTCCTAGCTTGATTTGGAGGTGAGATAAGTGTGGAACAAGCCTATTCCGGGGTCAAAAAGGGGGAAACCCTCATAACTCCCCTCCATGTTGACACAGAAAGCTTGTTTTTGGATATGTTAAGCCACTTTGAATTGTCTATCGATTGGTTTAAAAAGAAATAATTTTTGCGATTTTAGCCCATTAGCACTCCCACCCTCAAATTTGGGCATAATTGAATTATTACCCGAGATCATTCTCATTCCACAATATCAAATGAGCCTCCAATCAAAGCCTATTCGTAAAATTTGATCAATTTTATTCGGTATCAAACTGAGCTAATAATTTTTTAGTTTCGGGAAATAAATTAAAAAAAGGAATTAAAATAACAATCTGACGTAACCAAGAATGGTGGTAATGATCTTCTAGGATTCCGTAACGGATTTTGTTGACACCCCCTCCCCCCGTCGGTGGTTGATAAGCCGTAATAGACTGGTTTTCATTTACAAAGAAAATTAAGCTAAAAATGATGTGTTTATCAACAATTCCTAATCATTATTTAGGAATAATAAAGTTTAGGCTTGGAATTTATAAAAGTTAAACTTGGGAAAATAACCGTTTTAAACGTATTTGATCAAAATTATAAATTTAAACAACATTGCGAATTTTCAAAATTTTTTTGTGTGTTGGGGATTGTTCTAAAGGTATATTTTCATTTCAAAAAAAAAACGGTAGGTATTTTGAAAGTTTTCATTTTACATTTAATTTTTTAAATATTTTTCTTTTGATGTTATGTTTTCGTTTCTTTTTCGCATATCAAAAATAATTTTATTGCGATTATACGGGATCGTGTACAAAAGTTGAATGTCGTAAAATTCTTGTATACCTGCCATTTGAGGAATTCTATAAAATTTTGAATCGTCGAAATGAATAAGAGTGTATTTTTTTTGTAAAACTTTGGTAAAAAAATAATTTTATCGAGATAAATCTACTGCCTACTTATGCTGTAATATGCCAAGATTTTTGAAACGATTCAGGCTCTCTTTTTAAGAATCGCAGTTTTTTTTTAATAGGTATGTATGTATTTCTTTCATACACAAAATCTTGAAAACTAAACTGATGGAAAATTAATTAGAAGACCTTTCAAAGTTTACAGAATCGAATGATTTTTGCTGTATTTTATTACTAAGTAGACTACAAATCAAGAGGATTATTCAGAGATTAATAAGGCTAAGATTTGAAATACTAGGCAATGAATATGTACACCATAGAAATAGACTCCAGCTATTTCCGTTAGTATTTTTGTTATATGCTGCTTGCATGAGTCTATCTAATAGAGTTTGTTTGTGATTGAGTTTACTGATACAATATTTATTATCTTGCTTTCTTAGTATTATTAAACAAGTCACTTGTCGTGAAAATGAATCTTCAGCAAAAATTCGTCATTGGGTCGTAAGAGTTGGAATTTATGCAGAGTTACTGAGACGATACACGAGAATAATAATAATGTATAATTGAAATCGAATATTGTCGAGATTCAACTAATGATGATGAATTACGATTACCTACCTAATGCTTTTAAATGAGTTATTTTCCTCTTATCTGAACGATGTAATTCTGAATATTTTCGGCGATAAATTTGAAAAAATTAAAATCATTACTGTTCCGCGAATGTAAATTCTATTTTATCGTTTATAACCTTTTACACCTATATTTACTACGATAGGTATATCTATGTACCGTATATTTATTTGAAAATAGCTACAAAGCTGTTTTATTTACATTATAATTAAAACGTTATAAGATCTTTGCCTTCTACTTCTCCTCTTATTTTGTAGTTTTTTTTTCACGGCCTTTACTTAGCAGATGAAAAAGCTTTTTAAAGCTCGATCTCGTTTCCCGCGCGCGCTGTTTTTGGGCTTTAATGCTTACTTATCCTTATGCCCAACCACCCTGCATTATCCGGCGTTACAAACCCGCATCTTATAAGCTACGCTTGTCAAAGGGACTCGTCTTACCAGATGACACAATTTACCCTTATAATTAAAGAACAATCCTATTAATTTATCCCTTTCTCCTGAAACTTCCTCTCCCATCTTTTACCCTTCCTTATCATCACTCTTTTCCTAAAATTTTCTTGTTCTAGTATTACTTCTTCTGCTTGTTCTTCTTGTTACACCCTTTATATAACTCAATCTTTAATTACAATTTCAAATTAAAATTCCTCGACGCCCGTTCTCATCTATCGGATCGCTTTAATAACTGCAATAATTACGGCTTTTACTATAGAGTGTATCTCATTACAAAGGAAAACCATCAAATTTGAAAACTGTTGACGTTCCAGAAAATTCTAACGAACGGTTTACGAAAAGAAGGATCTTTTTACTGTTCAGATTTATTTTACGAAATTTTAATTGCGATTCGCGGATCGCTGAACTTTTCAGTTTATTCATCGTGTAATTCATTTTTCACTAGTTTTTCGGATTTTCGTCCTGTTATGTTTTTTTTTTTCATTCCTCTTTTTCTAATTCACGCGATTAATCTAATTGATGTCGAGCAAGGTTTTTTTATTATCCTGTTTCTAATTGGATTTTTCCTTTTTAAAGCACAATGAAGAGTTTTTTAATTAATTTAGATTTGAAATGAATTCGAAATTAGAGTAATGTCATATACTTTATCAAATTCATGATTTATGTTCATTTTTGAAAAATATTTTCGCTTTTGGTCGTATACTATTGTGAAACTATATGATTTTGAAATTTGTCCGAAATTTTAATCGAGTGCATGCGTTTCTTTCCCATAATATTATCAACGTTATAAATAATTCATTGGTTTCTCTCTATTTATATATTATATGTGATGTATGTTCTTATTGTCCGTCCAATTTAGTATAAGTTAAATTGTCAAAATTGAATTTTTGATAGCTAAAATGAAATGGCTTGAAGATTTGATAAATTAGTTCTTTGTTCACAAAAATTGTTTTATTTTTGTTTTGTTATTATTTTTTTTTTAAATTAGCAAAGGCAAACGCTCTCAAAGTTCAAACATAAACGTAAACAGGTGATTATAATAAAGATTTGAAAAACTTCATTTTAAATTCATATTCAATTCACGAAGAACAGTATCGCCTCAGTTTAGGAACCAAAAACATTTTGAAAAGTTTGTTAGATTTTGGCTTGTGCAATTGACACAATTTAGCTCTTGCTAAATTGTAATTAAATTCCTCGTTTTTTTTTTAAATTTTCGTTTGGAAAATTTACGTTACCTATGCGAAATAAATTTCAGATTTTTCATTCATGTATTTAATTTTATCCATTTGAACGCTTTGTGTTCATTATTATGAGAATGTATTCACGCATTATGGGCCTTAAAAATATACCTTGTGGTAGGTGAACCTTTTTGGCATTTAGAATAATATACTTGACAAAAGAAACCATTCGCACGGCGCGATTGACTTAATTAATATAAAAGTAATGAAAGAAAATGACAACGAAGCGAGAGAAAAACGAAAATTCATAACTCGGAACCGATAATTGTTATGCTCATAAGATTATTACATGCTATCTTGCTTCTTTACGCATTTGTACTTTGAAATGGTTCAGTTGGAAAACAGTTGGACGTGACTATGATTTCTTGGCTGTAAAATGTTCCTCATGTGGTAACGACGACGAGCTGTGCTGCTGTTGTCGTATTTTTTATTTTATTTTCTGGGGTAATCATTCTTAATTAAATGACAAATAAAATGCCACCGTCGTAGTCGGTGTCGACATAAATATAACGAAGTGTAGGTAGAAGAAGTATCAAAAATGCTCGAATGAGTGGATTAATAATTTTTTTCAGCTATTTAATGATAAGTGTAAGTAAGTACATTATTGCCTTGTACTTATGAATTTCATTCCTATCTAGATCAGGCTATAAGTTATAGTAGACTAATGGTTAAACCGTTGAAGATCAGCCGTGTTGCTGAACAATATTCTATCAACTGAAGTATTTCGAATACGTATCTCAGGATCTGAATTTTTTTTACAATTTTTTTTTACAAGGTTACCTAAAATAAGCGTAAAATAATGTCCTAAAAACAAAATTTACCTTTGAGGTATTATTTATGGATCTTTTAATGGTTTTCAAAAATAGTTCATTGATGAAGAGGAAATGTATGCGATATGCATCAATACATGCTGCACATTTATGTGTAGGGCAATTTTTTTATGCTTTTTCACTTTTTTTCCTATTGCTCCCTACAGAGAATATCCAACATATCTTTACGAATCAGAAAATTTCCTTTCATTTGATACAAACATGATCGGGCATATTTTGGGAATATTTTGCCACTATTTGACTTTTCCAGGGAATATTTTCGTTCATAGCAGAAAATACTGGTGAATCAAAAATATTTTTTTGGCTTTGCGTTTGTTTTTTTAGATATACTACAATAAAATGCATAACTCTTTCATTGCTCTACAGTTAAAAAATATGGTATTTTAATACTCATCTTGTGTTGAAGAATTTTCTGGCATATTTTAGCAGTTTTTACGGCATATTTTCAAAATTTAAAAGAAAAATTTTTCTTTTTTAGAGCATAAAAAAATTGGCTTATTCATGTGTCATCCAGTTGCATCATAATTGAAAATTTTGAATTAAACTTTTGGATTACGTTCCAGATTTTGAAAAATTGCTTGAAAGTAATTTCAAAGGTGAGAAAATCTTGCTACCTTGCCTGCACATAGAAATGAAAAAATCTTAAGATCGATGTACATAATGTTATCAATTAAAAATTTTTATGTTTTCATCTAACACGTGTAAAAAGGATCCTACATGTCCACATTAGTGCAGTCATTTTAGCTCAAAAATAGTGAGGTTCAAAATCCAAAACTTACCAAATTTTGAACGTTGTTGATTTATGGGGGTTAAAATCTTCTGTTTTAGTTTGATGAAAATTTTGAGCTTTTAAACCCAAACTGGACCCAAAAATTTGGGTGTTGAAATTTCAAAATTTTGTAAAATGCAGATAAATAGGTATCCGATTTGATATATGGGGTTTTCTGCGCTGTTTGGAGATCTTTAAATTATTAAGATCGAAAGCAATTTTGGAGCTTGATAAATTGACACCAATGTCCGAAAATCAGCACATTTCGGATTTTGAACCTCACTTACGGAAGCCCAATTTGAGTCTAACACTCAAATGGTTATTAAAATCGAATTCCGCGGCCATAAAAATCCTTGTAATAAATTCATACAATTTTTGGCTCACTGAAATTTATACCTCACTAGCATAGGCATAAATTACTTATTCCTGGAGGAATTTTAAAGTGCCACTCTTTTTTATTTTCGCCATAGTTCCGTCCCACGACCTTTTAGGAAAAAAGTAAAAAAAAAAACGAAAATGTTTGTCTTTTAACGCTCTGCAACGTTTGTCCGAACGAATTTTTTGAATTTTTTAGCATAATAGACTTATTTTTTGAGAAAGTTGCAACTTTTTGAAGGGCAGCCCCCCCCCCTTTTAGAAAAGTGGACGGTCCAACATTTTTCTTATTTTACTTAATAATGGGAAAAACTATGGAGGAAAAATGCTACTTAATGTGAATGAAGCAGATTTTTGACAATTATTCGTGTCAACTGGAGATTTTCAAAAAAGATTTTTTTCTGAACGTCCCAGTTCCTTCCCACGACACCTTTGTGAAAAAAGTCAAAGAAGTAAAAATGTTCATTTTTCAATGCTCTACAACTTTTATTTCAGCATTTTTTTCGTAAATGCGTTATCTAGAAAGTAGTTGCCAACAAACCAAACTTTGCACCCTGTTGCCCTCCAAAAGAGGGACATAATATAAATACTCGTAGATTTTTGGAAAGTCCGGGATTATTGAAGTACACACATCACAGCACCTAATATACGGAATTTCTGCTTTTCGTGAATTCTGATCGGGTTAAAACGTAAAAAGCCTTATGTTTTTTGTATCATCAGAAGAATCTGTTGACGAACAACTCTATTGAATTGTCGTGTTTTTATTTTTCGAATATTAAATTGAAAAATTTTCAAGTTCGTGGAGCTTTGGTGCGTGGACTGATTTCAAAAGCATAGAATTCGAGTTCTTCTTTTTTATAACAAATAATTAAAATAAGATTAGCATTGTTCGCAAATTTGTAATTATAATACCGAAATTTGAGCAAGAATTGAGGCTAACTTGGTGCAATTTTTTTTTTCATCTTCGACGGAAAAGCGTTATGATTTAGTTTTCCGGTAGCCTGTGTAGTATGTACGATGTACAATATTATACAAATATGTGTGTAGGTATCCAGTGTGCCTGTATTTGTTATGGTGTATTTTTTTTTCTTTATTTTATACGCCAAATTGAGAAGAAGGAGGAAAGCGAAGAGGCTCGCGGTATCGTGTGCATATTCCATTAATTATTATAAAAAGGGATAGAATGCGAATAAAAGGGTAGTTTTCATCCTGCCCCCGTTCGCTGACTTCTTCGTTGCTTATTCTGTTTTCCCTAGCTTTTTGGTATAACTAGTGACGATAGCAGCCATGTACCCCTTTACATCATCATTTCAAGCTTGCCGTTTTCCTCAACCCTTTTCCCATTACTTTTATTAAATCGGCGCTATTGTTTTCGATTCTGGTATTATGATTATTGTTATGATTATGAACACTACTTTTCTTTGCCGAGACCTGGATTCGCGTCGTTTCTTTCTTTCATTATCTTTTACTAGCGGTAGTATGCTTGCGCTTCCTCCGACTATTTTGTATTTTGCGCAAACAAAACAACCGAGTAGAAATTTCGGTTATTTTTGAAATAGCGTTATATTGATAAAATTAATTTTTTACACCTGTTTAACGATAACTGCAGCATTCGAGGTTGAATTTCGCTACTTTCCTAACGTCAGGCGCCAATGTGTATTGAACGTAATTAAGAAAATTGGTGAATTAGTTAATTATACTGAAGTTACTAATTGAAAATCGTAACCGAAGGTTTCATTGGTAGATTTTTTTCGTAGGTTTTCATTCAATTGCAAAACTTGTTAAAATGTATTTCAGTGTGGCAGATCCCTACAGCCTAATACTTCTTATGTACACGTATGTGTTTTATTTTTATTTTACATATTCGTATTGTTTCAGTACATTTGAATTAATTTTTCGTTTGGTTTCTATTTCTACTATGCAGAGGTCTTGATTAGTACAATTTTTTTATGGCACGGATTATTTTTAAATCAAAATGAATTCGAAGAATTGATAGTATTATTTTTCATACAGGATTTGATTGATTACCGGATGTTTTTAGTTGATATGTTCAACTAAATATAACTGATTAGCTTATCGAATGAGTTTGATTAATTATTAGTAGAAAATAGGTTAAATGGTATTTGCAATAGAACAGGTTCTTTAAAACTTTGTGTGTGGCATCACCGATCTTCAACATACTTAATAAAATGAATGTGATTACCTGCGTTTTTTGCTGCAGACTATAGATTTCGTATTGTTTTTGTTATTTTTTTTTTAAATTTCCACGCGCCGGAATAGCAATGAAAATTTTCGTAAATTTATGAGTAAGTCATTAATCGATATAAAACCCCAGCGTTTATAGTAGTGTAAAAAACTTTCTATTAGTTGACGATAATTTGTTCACTTTTTATCCAAGGGTCACGTTAAATTGAACAGACTGTAGATTAAGTTCATCTAGCATAGGTATAAACTTGGCCATAATCATAAGAAAAAAATTGCAACATATTAATTAAAATGTTCCGTGCAATGGCAATATTATATGTAGTTGAGATGCTATTTAATATATTGAAAGACCTTGAAAAGATATATCTATAAGTGAGTACTTCATCCCTTGATTTATTTTATTCTCCGACTATTCATGTAGAGGGAAATTTAGCTTTTGAACACTTTTCAACACTGATTACACGTTAGGCCTATAAACATTTTAAACAAAAGGGGGACGCTTCTCGCGTTATCCACGTTGGCGATAATTAATTATAAGGTTGTAATTAGTTTCTGGCTCTATTGAGTATACGTCCGTTGGAGAGTTTCTCTTTAATATTTTAATTAAAGGAAATAATTAAAAATCCGAGCGTGTAATAACGTTAGCGGCGCATACCATTTAAAATTAGGTCCAGAATGGTTACGTGAAGAGGGGTATTAAATGCCAAAATCTTTCTTCTTTTAAGCTTTGCTTTTTTTTTCTTTGGGTTTTTATTCGTAGACGATTTTATTTTCATTCGAATTTCTTTCGTTTTTGCTGCAAATATTATTAACTTTTTTATTTCAAATTTGATATTTTGCGTTGTTTTATTAATATAGGTTTATTTGTGTTTTTATAAGAATTAATAATAAGGGTTATTTTACGTATATATATTTGATGAAATGATAACGGTAGAAGAAACAAAAAGTTTTCGATTGTTTTTTTTTCTATGACTGTAAACTAATTGCATACTGTGATTGGTGGTTGACTAATGCTCTTGTATATACAACTAGGCGAGTACGTATGAGGAGGGGGGGGGAGGTGTTGGGTTTTGAAACCTTCTCTTCCGATCAAATTTTTCGAAAAAAATTGAACTATCCAATTAAAAAAAAAAAGAAAAAAACATCATGAACAATCTGATTTATGTGAAATATTATAATTATTTAAATTGAAAGAAAGCATCGTTTTGCAATACTTATTTCTCAATCAGTGATAAGTGTGGGGAGAAGGGAGGAGGTCCAATTGGGCTGAAAAGCCGACACCACCGAACATCATATCTAGGGCCTATACTAAATCTACGTACAAATTTTTACTTCTTAACCCAATTTGGGAAGCGATATGACAGGAACAAACTCAAAAAATAAGAAAAATCGACGAAAATAAGCTTTTTCGTGTTTGTTAAAGGATGCAATGAGACTGAAAAGTTGAAAGGTCTAAAGAGCACATGTACGGCCCCCACCAAAACTAACTTTTAAAAAAATTTCAATGATCTAGCTCAATTTGAAGAGAAGATAGGTAAGAGTCAGCCCCTTTTCAGGGTCAAAAAAGGTAAAACCCTTAATTTTCCCCTCCTAATTGACCTAGGGAGCTGATTTTTGGATATGTGATACAACTTTGAATTACCTATCAATTGGCTTAAAAAGGAACAATTTTTACCACCACCCGCTCACCCAAATTTGGGCTCTATTGAATTTTGAGCTGAAGTCATCCTCACTGCAGAATATGAAGTGGCTTGCTAATCATAACCTATTTCCCAAATTTGATCGATTTTGGTGTATATCGAGCTGAGCAAATAATTTTTTAATTTCGGGGGGGGGGGGGGGGGAATGAACATCTGACATTGCCAAAAATGGTCGTAATGGTCTTCTAGGTGCCCAAAACGGATTTTGTTGATATGTCTCTTTTCCCCATCTTCCTTAGGTCGATAGGCCATAATAGCTTGATTTTAGTTGACAATATGACATAGAAAATTAGACAAAAACATACGGGTGGTGCAATTTTTTTTGAAATTGGTAGTGTATAAAAAGCTTTTTTTTCAAGTTTCAACTTCCAAAAATAAATTTAATAGATGGTTTAAAAATGCCCATGCAAAATAACGGTAAAATTTAAAAAAAAAATAAAAAAATTTCAAATATCAAAAATACATTTTTTAAAGTTTTATGGCAAAAAATAATAAAGGATTTTTCGTAGTTTAATTTTAAATCCCGAGTGAATATAAGCAATTTTCAATTTCTCCGAGCCCAAAGGGGAGACGATGAAGAATTTTTGAATCCAAACCAATTTATAAATACACCGCTAAAAAATATAATTTTTCCCAAAAAATTTCGCCTTCACCTCGCTCGGATGTACGCGCATTTTTTTAAAAACAAAATTGGTATTTATAGGGGTATCGAAAATTTAAATCGACTTGCGAGGTGGTCTATTAAAACATTAGCACGATTTTTAAAAAACCTAGAACCTTTCTTTTAGAACAATCCTGTGCATAGGCTTGTGCATAACAAACCTATGTATTTACGTGCATACGAAGTAAGGTAAAAAAATTCAAGTTCGCAGTATTATTTTGCCCATATTTTTGGTGATTGAAGAATAAGTTGAATTGCGGAGTAGATTGATTTATTCGCGGTCGAACTGTCAGAATAAACATTGAGCAGGTGTTCGAGTATTATCGGTATTTCGTCCCTTTTCAATTATAACACCTACCTAGTCGCGGGCATGTTGTAAACTATTATGTTCGAAAAGCTTGTAAATAGGTACTTTCGTATCATTGTGTCAGTCAGACCTTATGTTAGCAACTGTGGTCTACCTAATTGTTATAAATTCATTCAAAAAAATTTCCCATTAATGCGTTTTAAATTGTCGCTTAAAAATTATACGATAATCAAATAATATATTATACATAATAATGATAAAATAACATTCATCTTTCTCCTCAGATTGCGTATATGATTGAATGTTGTATTACGAGTTACGAATCAACGATTCGTTTTACCCCATTCTTTCTTCAAAAAACTCTACCCATGTATACCTTTGTGAATTTTCCCTGTTAAGTTGACAAATGCGCTTATAGTAGCTCGCAAACAGCCGATACCTATACGCACGAGCCATTAAATGCTGTTAACTCGTTACAATTTCTTTAATGAGAATTTTATATTACTGTTTGGTTATTTTCTTTACGTTGATGAGTCAACATTGCTGTATAAATGTATATTGTACGTATTATACTATGGTGAAGAATCGAACAGATGGTTTTAATGTCACCGCCAGCGCCACAGACGGAAGGAACATGTGTTGATTAATTATTTAATTTTTAAAGGCGCTTTTAATGATTCGCATCACGATAAAGAAGCAGAATAGGTAGCATAGGCTATGTAAATTGTAACGCGCAAAAATCATTCTTATTTAGTGTACTAGTAATTTTAGGTAGTTTTGTTGTTATTATCATTGGAATGAAATTATCGTGTTGGGATTATGTGTTGACGGACATCGTTTTTAGTGCGCTTTTGATAATGTTTGCTACAGCATGGAAACCATAATAAGAGTATTTCGTTTCCGAATTTTAACGTTAAACGGAATTATATGAAGTAAAAATGAGCCAGATTAGCTATTTTTCTAAAATTCTCGCCCATTGTTAGATCGAATGAGTACATTCGAAGGCGAAAAACTTTCACAATATAAACCGTGGTATACTCGTTTTCGTACAGTACAGATGCAGTAACACTTTGAAATTATCGTTTATTTAAAGGGGCTAAAAATTGTCCATTTTGTACTCTCTTTAGTTTTAGTTTTATTTCGTAGACATGCGAAAATGATTGTTATTTTATTTTCTTTTCGATCTTTCGTCGTGTTTATTCGTGAAGGTATCTAATGTTTGTTCATAAAAGGTACCAACTTGAATAAACAAGAATTATTAAAACTAAAACTAGAGTTGCAAAAGAACCTTGAATGGGAGGTTTGTGTTTATATGAAACGTAAATATGGAATACATGCGATGTAAAAAAAAAAAATTAATTTTGGAATAGAAATATCGTGATCGTAAAAAATTTTAGCGAAAGGAATACCTTTTATTAATTGTTATTTTGCTCTCGGCTGATATTCCTACACGTAGTTTTTATTTTTCTACATTTCTTATATTCTTACGCTAATCATTTCCAACTGTCTCCTTGCACCGATTTCATTCTAGAATTCACGTTAAACAAAAATGAAAATTTCATTTCTTCGTAATACATAATATAATATTTTTCATATATACAAGTACATATAATTATTTAATTATGCCAATTGTATCACTGTATCACAACTAAGTAATTAATTTGAACTTTTTATTTGTGTTTCAGGTAGGTGGAGCATATTTCGCTAACTAGATTCATTAATTGTGAGTAAATTGATCGTAATTCATATTATATTCGCACTAATTAAAAGCCATTTCAAAATTTGACCTGTTTTCAATGCTGAATTTTTTGTGTGAAAAATATTTGAAAATGATTCGACTATACAGAAGGATAAATGTTAATATTATAACAAAAAACCAAACGTTGAAAACGTAATTCGAACTGCGAAAATTTTATTTTGTAAATTGATTTTTATTCGATGCAGTCAATGGAAGCTCATTAAAGATGAATTGAGTAATATTATGGAAATTGATTTGCGTCATCTTTTAGTTCAGTGTCGCGTCAGATAATTTTCGTTATCAGACACACTATTGCTGACGGTCGGTTTGCTATTTATTCATATTTCGAACATTGACCTTTCCAAAGGGCGAATTTGAAAAATACGATACATAATGTTGGCAAAAAAAAAAAATAATAACACTAGGCGATTCCAGGCATCATAGTGAGGTTATTATTAAATAACTTGGCTATTTTTTTCGATTCTAGTTACTTTTCTTTACTATTTACTTGTAAAAAGTTACTTTGGTTACTTTTTAGCCCTCAGAAATTACTTTTTTTTCGCACTCTCGAGTAAAAAATACCAGCTTTTAAAGTGAAATTGGTATTGTTTGCTATTTTTGGGTCCATTTCATTCTTGATATTTTGAGAAATTTTCGCTCGAGCCTGGTCCACCTTTTTAACATCATTTCAGTATTCCTCCCTCCAATCAGTTGCCTAGGCAAAGGGTAGAGAGGATCTACATCCAAATTTCAGCTTCCTAGTTCAATTGGAAGGGGAGTTCTGCGAGGAACAAACTTAAAATATAAGAAAACGCCCAAAAACCATATTTTCGGAAATGTGAGGGTGCAATGAGTTTGAAAAGTAGAAACCCCCAAAAGGCATATCTATGACCTACATACTAAATTTCAATTCATTAGGTCAATTTGGAGGGGCGAGAGGAGAGGAAGAGCCCTTTTTCAAGGTCAAACAAAGGGAAATCCCTCATGTACACCCCTTTCATTGATCTAGGAAACTGATATGTTATGTAACTTTGGATTGTCTATCGATTGGTTCAAAAAATAACAATTTTTGCAAATTTAGCCGCTCGCCACCTCCTCTTCTAAAAACAACTGAATTTTGAGCCGAGGTCATCCCCACTCCAGAATATCAAGTCAGCTGCCAATCGAAGCCTATTCCCCAAAGTTGACTGATTTTAGTCAGTATCGTGCTGAGCAAATTATTTTTAGTTGGGGAGGGGGGGGGGAGGTAAATACATAAAAACGATTATTTAGCATGACCAAAATGAAAATGGCCGTAATGGTCTGCTATGGCTCCAAAATGGATTTTGTTGACAGAGCTCCCGTAATAGCGTGGTATTTCATTGACAATGTGGCATAGAAAATCAGACTAAAAAAACTCGAAATATTCGTTTCACAAAGTAATAGGAATGCAATAAAACAAACCACATTGAAGTAAATTTATTACTTCTACCAAAAAGCGTGTCATTATGTTTGCTCATTTTCCATTTATGTAAGTAGAAAAGTTTTTTATGCTGATAACAGAAGCGGAAAATACTCTTAACACTTGCGAATAATTCACAGCGAAAAAAAGTCTGTTTGATTTGAATTAAGTTCTGATTATCAGAACAAAAATGAAAAAAAAATGTTATGAACCAATTACAATGCTAGAAATCTGCTGAATATTGGATTTCTAGCTATCTGATTGGTTTATAATGATTCTATTTTGTATTTGGAGTAGTGAGAGTTCAATTTGAATTGAACGAACTACAGCTTTTGATTGAATATCAGACAAATTGCTGGCTTGTTAAAAACGTTAAAAATCGTTACTGAGCTGGATTTTCCCTCGAAAAATATCAGATTTAAAGCTTCAAGATTCTCAAAGACTTTCTACGAATTTTTCATTATCCATGGTATCCTTGAGCCTTCCAGCCTTTTTACACATTCAGCTAATCTCCCATGCAAATGAAAGCTGACCACAGGTTTATTTGCCTCGTATTGGTGTTTGTGGTATGATTAAAAGAAAATCTTTTGTATTAATTCTCTCATTTGATTGGAAAAACCTGAGAAAAGGTATTTATTCTTTTGACGCAAGAGCGTTGTATGTTTCTTTTTAGGCTTGCGGTGATGATAATTACTTCTATGGTTGAAGAGGTCGAAGTTGCATTTTCAAATAGGTATTTGTTTGCCCGCATAGTATATTAAATTAATTAGGTTTACTACTTTTTGATGCTTCTATGGGTACTGGGGTGCATTTTTTTGTTGTAAAAAACGAAGTATACACGTTGTGATGTACAGAATTTCTTCAATAGTGCATTAAAGTTGAGTTTTTTTGTTTCAAAATGGCTTGCTAAACCATGCCGTAGGCATCACAGTGTATATCGGTAGTTATACGTTATTCAGCAGGCAAATGCGCCATACAGCGAATTCAACTTGAATATATTGATTAAAAGAGGTTTTTATGCAAATTAACTGATACTTTAAATTCAATTTTTTCTCCATAATTATTCATTTATTCATAAACACACGAAAAAGTAATTGATCGTCACTTGACATCTTCTGATGCATTTCTTCGTATAAAATTCCATAAAAAATTAGTTCAACTTTTTTGATTGAAGTAGGGAAATCAATTTTGAAGATATATTGCCATATGTGAACGAGTAAAAAGAAAAGAAAAAGGTATTCAGATTTTCAACGTCAATTCGTTTGATTCGATTAGATCGAAAATTGTATTTTGTGTCCATCACAGACAAAGGAATATTATGGAATGTATATCTATAATATAACGAATATAGTATAATTCTAATTACATTTTATAAGAGCAAATAATACAACTGAATATTATCTGTGGCTGTGTAATCGGGTATAAAAAAAATTGACCACGAATGAATAGGTTGGTGGAATTTAAATGATTCAGTGGATACATTTGAAAGGGATATATATATTCGTATTGGAATTTATACGTTTAAGCCTCTCTTCTTCAGCTCTTCAAAAATACTTGGAAAAAAGAGTAAATGATGAAGTTGACGAAGTTTTTAAAATTCTTAAACGCTATTTAAATTTTTTTGTTCGCGCGCTTTTTTTCCTTATCGAGGAGGTATTTAGTGCGCAGTGCGCAGTTGTCAAAGATGACCGCATAACTTAACCGGTTGTTGGTCGGCGTTAACATGTGGATTTTTACAGCGAAGTAGATTTATATCAGTACGATAAAAAGGAGAGGTACGATGAGTATGTATTACTAATATTTGATAGGAGAGGATGTGAGGGTGTTTGAACCGGATTCTCAGATGAACCCCGCTGTTGATGTTTTATATTTCTTATACACATTCTTAAGTTTGTTAAACGTTTTCAAAAGAACCCTATGTGGATTCTTTTTTCTTTTTCTTTTTTTTTTTTTACGTTTAGTACCTAGACCTATACTGCTGCCTGTATGTAGGATACCTACGCGAGATAAGTGTTGTAATTCGGAAAACAAATGTGTCGCGGGGATAAAAATCACGCAACCGTCGTCAGAGATGAAATGCCGAGTAGTGAGTGCTGAAAACTTCCTCAGGGATTTTAATACTCGTACGAGTCAAACGTAAGAAAAACTCAACAGGAAAAGGATGTATTAATAAGTAAATTGCTCATTTGTCGGTCGTGACAGAATTCCTTTTTATGTGTAATTTATACCGTACGTATATGACGGAAAAGATGCGGTAGAATTAATATTTTACGCATGCGAGATATCTATCTTAATAAGAGCCAAAAAAGAAAAGTCATCTCGCGTTTTAAGATGTTATATTTCATTGTTTTTCGTTCGCCAGTGTAATCCATATCTTGTTGTGGATGCATTTTACAATGTAGGCGGTGACTGAAATATTTTACGGTCCTCTCTCTTGCCTTTATACTTAATTGAACCACACATCGAGTTATTAACCGTTACGCATAGGGTAATAATCGAATGAATATGGTATACCTATACCTATACCTGTATCGTGAATGAGCATGAAAAGTTATCATTCACCTTGCTACCAATATTGAACTTCCGGATTTCCGGCTAGGTGCGGGTTACTACTCTACTATTACTACTACTACTACTACTACTACAGTACTATAAATCGTTTTAAATGCTTTCATGTGCACGTTTTTCATTTAAAGCTATAGTATTGATACTCATAAAATGGACGTTCTTGCTGCTCAAAACGAAACACTTATGAATTAGAAAAAAATATAATTTCATTAATGACTAAATCTTATTATCAATAAAATGCACCACGATTTACATACTTCTACGTATGTGTGTGTTGTTGAATTTTTGTAGACGATTCTTTCATGTAATTGGATATATTTGAATCGAAGGTGAATTTATGTGAACGAATTTATTTTGTGATTAAAGTATTAGAATTCTAGGCCCAGTTTAATTTCTACGAGTAAAGTAAGATTTACTTACTGCTAAGCACCATTAGAAAGGGCTAAGAAAAATTCGTCTAATTTCTGTAAGAATTGTTACCTACTTATTTCTCATTTTTAGTCACGCTGTTCAAATTATTTAGTTTTACTTTTAATGAGTACACGATACACGTGCACCTATTCGTGTACAATTTACTCGAGGCAATTAATTGAGCAAGCAATTATCAAGTATAACGAGGTGACATGACATTTTAGTGTGATTTAAAATGTTATGACCACGTCGAGTGAGTTGCTGAAATATATAGGTAGATACGTGAAATATACCAGAATCTAACCATTGAAATTAAAGATGAAAAGGAATTTTCACAAGATTTTCTTCTAGGAATAGGGTATGTACTGCTTGATTCAAGTACACTAATCTAATAATTTTTCTACCGCGTGTTGCGTTCTTGGGTAGGCCAAGTTGTTGATAACACAAAATGTATTCGAAATCATGTCTCACCGGTCTTAAAAATATTTTATGCACCAAATGTAACTTTTAAGTAATTTCGAGGGAAGAAGAAGGTATTAATAAACTGCAAAACAAAAGGAACAATTACGGTTGGCTGCAGTTGGTAATTTCTAAAAAAGACTTCACATGCTGGTGTGTTGGTAAATTGATGCAAATTTCAGATATGAATAGAATGAGAATTTTTAAATGTAAAGTAGTTACTCGGATAAATGTTTTTTTCAAAAATTTCGTCGAATTTCAGATATTTCTGAATTATCAACTATTCGCCAATAATTGATAACGCTTTTTTCTCCTTTGCAACTGAGTCCTAGCGTGTGAATTTTTTTTGTAAATTCCTTAATACGTGCCCATTTGACATAAAATCTATTTTTGTTTCTAATTTGCAAAATGTTTTAAAAAAATACATCATTTTTCGGTGCTTTTTTAGCTTGATTTTGATGTAGTATACGAATTATGTGAATTGAAAAATACCTAATCAGTAGTAGTGGTAGAAGATGATTCTAAAGTGCATAATTCAGACCATCAAAGGCTCTAATAAGAACCGCACTAAATTTACTTGCCAGATTCATATGCAAAAAATAAACCGCAGCTCATGTCTTCACTTTGCTGTAGGGCTGCTCGCAATAAGAAAAACAAATCAAAAAACTATATTTTCTGAGCTGTGAGGGGGTACATTGAGACTGAAAATTCGAATCCCTCAAAACACCCATCTAGGATCTATGCTAAATCTACACACTAATTTCAACTTCCTAGCTCAATTTAGGGAGGAATTATGTGAGGAACAAACTCAGAATATAAGAAAACCTATCTAAAAAACCACATTTTCGGGGTTGTGAGGGGGTGCAATGGGTCTGAAAAGTGGAAACGCACTAGGACATATCTATGATCCCTACTAAGTCTACATACTAAATTAAAATTTCCTAGCTCCATTTGAAAGGAAGATAGAGGAGGAATAGCCCCTTTTCAAGGTCAAAAAGGAAGAAAACCCTCATATCACCCCTCCTAATTGACCTAGGAAGCTGATTTTTAAGTATGTTATATAAAATTCAGATGGCCTATCAATTGGATCAAAAAAGAACGATTTTTACGATTTTAGCTCCTCAGCACCCCCTTTTCCAAATTTGGGTATTACTGAATTTTGACCCAAGGTCAACCTCATTCCAGAATATTAAATTCGTAGCCAATCTAAGTCTAATCCCCAAATTTGATCGATTTTGGTCGGTATCGAGCTGAGCAAATGATTGGAGTGGGATTAATAAATGAATATCTGACATGACCAAAAATGGTCGCAATGGTGTCTTCTAGAACACTCAGTAGTGTATTCAAGGTGGAGCTATTGGGGCCATAGCCCCCCCCCTCTTCGTGAAAAAATTGAAACTTTTTTACATTTACACTGAATTTAATACCCAAATCGTTAAAAAACGTATCACTGTCGTGATGTGACTTCCTAGCAAAAATGTTGGGAGTTTTTATTAAAACAAATACATTTTTAATTTCTTTTTAGTAAAGTAAGTGTAAAAAAATTATCAATTCAAATAAAAACTCAACGATGCCAATGTTTCCTCTGAACGAAGTGACATATCCAAAATACTATTGATGGTTTTGATCGATCTTGCGGTTGTCTCAATCTCGCAAATTGACTGCATGGTTAAAATTATCGACTACTGATGGCAAATTATCTAAGAAAGAAGTTCTAACTAGTTTGCATCAACTGTTTAGTCTCATGTCAAAAAACTATCAGCAAAACAGCTCGTAATTTTCGTACCTCAATGCCACCCGAAGTACTAATGGAAATTTATAGAGAAATTCTGAAGGATAGAGGAGCTCTCAGAAGAACTTGATTCATCACATATATGAGTAATCTCTACATCATTATTAATTGACTTCATCATCATCATCATCATTATCATCGTCATACGTGCGGAAATTTGCGATAATTTTATGGATAATTCAGTCGTTTTAATGTAATATGCACTCCTCAATTACCCCCCCCCCCCCCCCCTCAAAAATGGTAATTTTTCTTGTCCCCCCCCCCCCAGTGATAGGTATTTCTTATCTTCTTATCGGTCGCTCGTGTATGTAATATTTGTTGTATTTATATGCAAGTGTAAAAACCGATATTTTTACCACATTGATGTTGTTTTTTTTCACGTGTACACTGAATTACGTATGTGAAATAAGAACTCGATTTTGATGTTTTGCTCGTTTAGAAGCAATAAAACGTTGAATACTCGCTTCAGAATAAATTGAAGATATTTATGTACATTTTGTGATGTATTCATTAACATTTTAAAAAGTATTACCTATTACCTACTTAAATTAGTACTATAACATCAAAAGTTCCAGACTGTACGAATTATGTTGAAAAACTTCACGTTCTCCTTAAAAATCAGTTGAAATTTTTTTTCCACCGTTACGTTTACTCTCCCAATGAATCACGGTTTCCAGAATATGTAGCTCAAATTCAATTAGAAAAATTTACACAAAGGGTAACAGATATATGTATAGGTACCTATATTATTTATACAGGCTTAATTTGAACATTTTATCACGTAGAGGTAAGTAAGTACTTATTTAAAATACGATAATTCATGTAGAATAAAAAATAAGTATACATAATAACGTCAAATATCTTAGTGTCCGCCGCACCGGGTCACGCCGACAAATTTCAGATTCTGCTGTGAAATTGGCGTGGCGGCAAAGATGAAATCCGAGGAAAGAAGCGTTTAAGAAAAGAAACGATTTTGTTTTTAAAAAAAAGCGGCAGGAAATGTCAGATTAAAGCGTGAAGCGAGCCGGTAATTAGGTTATAATGGTGATTCTTAATAGCCGCCTATTGTTGATACTTAATGCTTCACTGATCATCCTATCTGATACAATATTATATAATTTGACCTTTCACTGGTCCGTTAACCCTTCGATTTGATCCCCTCAGCAAACGTTCCTGCCATTTTCTCATCCTACGTCAATCAGTATTACCATTTATCATGGCGGGTATTCTTGACTAAATTTTTACGATTTTTTTCCTCCTTATATTCTAATATTCTCGCCGGTTGTATTGCATAGGTGTAGGTACATATAGTAAATAATTGTTTTCCAACAATTCTCGTTTCAATTCTTCTTTTTCACGTAGAAATTA
This sequence comes from Ferrisia virgata, assembly GCA_900060175.1. Taxonomy (NCBI): domain Eukaryota; kingdom Metazoa; phylum Arthropoda; class Insecta; order Hemiptera; family Pseudococcidae; genus Ferrisia; species Ferrisia virgata. The sequence continues at coordinate 300,267 of FIZR01004686.1, forward strand.
TTTTTCGTTTCATGAAGATATTTATGATGACATTTTTACGATTCGTCTGTACGTTTGTGTTCTTTAGCTCAAATAAAAGGGTTTAATTTCAAATAATTGTTAAATCTTACTACGTTTTCAACCGGTTCCACGATTACTCTTTTTTTGTATACGAGAGCTATACATACAGCTATTGTACAATATTAGGGTCTACTATACACCTTTTTCTTTTGTGTTAGATTTCAAGTACCCCTATAATGCTGTTTTTTTTTTTTGGAGACTGATCTAAAATTGAGACTACGAATTCGTTATTTATATGTATTTGTAAATCAAATATCCATTCCTTTCGTCGATGAAACAGTTTAATTATTTCTTCGTTTTGTGTTTATAAATTATTTATTTAATGAAAGATTGTGTATTTTTTTTAAAAATACTGATTTATGCTATTTTGTCCGAAGAAGAAAGTGTAATTTTTTTATAATTGAAAAAATTTGTTGGCCGTAAGAAATAATGAAGCGAATATTTACCGTACAAATCGAAAGTAAAAATTTGAGAACATCGCTACATTCCCCCTCCTGCACGTTTGTTTTATCTTTATTATGATCTATTTTTTATGTGTTTGGTCGGTTCACATCTTTATGTTTTTTTATCATTTTAGTCCAGTCAAATTAGCGTAAAAAATGACCAAATAATGGAAAAATTTATGGATAAAATTTTTTTCGTAGAATTGTAGATCACCACCTCCTAAACAACATGTCTAAAATTGGACAAAATCGGACTGGTGCTTCTTTCTCAATATCCGCATTCGTGCTACAAGAACAGGTTTTTTTGCCAATAACTTTGTCCAACTTTGCTCCTAAACGCGATGCAGAAAAAAAGTTTGATAAAAAAATGTGATTGGTTAAATTTTTAATAAAAAAAGCAAATCGATTGGAACACTTTAAAATGAGTTCGAAAAGATCTTCCGGTGTACCTAAACAGAGGGTGGGCCGAATTCAACTTTTTTTGGAAATCTGCAAAAGATGGGGTCACAATATTTTCGAAGTAACCTCAAAAAGATGTGGCAAAAATTTCAGTTTTCTGAATCAATTTTTTCAATTTGCAAAACTGACTCAAAGTTAAAAAATATTCAAAAAATAGAAAAAAATTGTTTTTGATTTTTTTTAATGGAATTATTACACATATTTAAACTCAATACAATCGTTGGTAGCAAGTCTTCACCATTACCTTTTTTATAGGGAGTTTTAAAAAATGTCACATTTCGCTTTTTACTAGATTTTTTGTAAAATTATGAAGGAAATATTTTTAAAAAATGCTCTCCTAAAATGAATGTAGAACATCAATTTTAAATGGTTAAAGGCAATATTTAAATTTTACTTTCCATAGCCAATTCGATGTTGACTCCGAAGAGAATATCGATGATCGAGGGTCAAATAGTTGTGAAGATAATGAAACTCATTTTAAAGTATTTCGATCGATTTTGGAACTTTTTTTATTGGAAATTTGACCAGTTTCATTTTTTTATTCAATTTTTTTTCTGTTTCGTGTTTAGGAACAAAGTTGGGCAAAGTTATTGGCAAAAACTCTGTTTTTGGAACACAAATGGGAACAGGGGCAGCACCAATACCGTTTTGTCCAATTTTTGATATGTTGTTTATAGGGGGCAGTGATCTATAGTTCTGCAAAAAAAAAAATCATCTATTAATTTTCCGTTCCTTAAAACTAATTTGATTAGACTGTAGAGGGTGTTTCATTATGATATTAGCACTTTACATGCAGATTTTAATTCAAATCGTTCTCGAGAAAAAAGTAGGCATCGTAGACCCTAGGTTTAAATGAACGAGCTGTTTCTTCGTCTTTCAGCTATGAAATGCTGCTAACAGCGTTTCGATATCTACTTATGTCTTTTAGTTATGAATTTTTTAGTCAACTGAAATCAACCAAAATGAGCAGCATTGAAAAATTTTACATGTCGTACTGGTCTTCTAGGACCTCAGAACGAATTTTGTTGATATCCCTCTCCCTCCTCCTCGCCCTCCAATGTTTTTATCAGTTGTCGTGGTTTTTCAAGAGTCTAGAAGTTGAAATGCTTTTCATTACTGCTCATTTTCGTTGATTTCAGCTGACTAAAAAATTCATAATTAAAAAACAAAAATAGATATCGAAACTTGGTTTACGGAATTCTGTAGCTGAAGGACGAGAAAACAACTCGTTCGTTTAAACCTGGGGTTTGCGATGCTTACTTTTTGTTCTAGAATGATTTGAATTCAAATTCCCGTATAAATAGTAACATCGTAATAAGACACTCTGTATATACTTATAACTTTTTTTGTTTATTCTCTGAACTTCCAAGTTTCAACTTTTAAAATTTTTATAAAACCAAAATATGACCAAACTTTATTCTTAAACCCAGTGTAGGACGTTTCAGTTTCAGTTTTTTTTTTTTTTTCGAAAGTTGAAGGTGAGGGTAAGTTGGTGAAAAAGTTGCGAAATGACTTCAAATGAACGTGCTAAAAATTTGGCGTCTTCAACTTGACCTTCACACCCCCCCCCCTTGTTTAAAATTCCAAAATTTACAAAAAAAATCGAAAAACAATTTTCGATTTTTTTAATGTAAATTTTGAAATTTTTATCTAAAAGGAAGGCTGAGTAAGGGTCAAGTCAGAGACCCCCAAAGTTTCAACATGTTCTTTTGTCGTTATTACGCAACTTTTTTTCACTACCCACTCCAATTTTCGAAAAAAAAACCTAAAATTGAAAAGCCCTAGTCTACAATACACTGTATTAATGTAAGTAGCTAGGTACCTACTTATGTTGTAAATTGCTGTAATACGATTGTAGCAGGTATAAAATTTTTAACGATGAGGAATTGGGAATTAATGTAAAAATAGATAAAGTAATAAGTGCCAACTTGAGTAATAAAATTTGGTGGTTTTCTACACAGGTAGATACCAGCCAGATACATTGTAGGTAAGTTTACATATAATGATGTGTAAGCAAACGTCGTACCCAACTACCTACGTATCATATTTCATAGTCATCCCCAATTTTCGTTCATAGTTAAGATATTAAAACTTTCAGGTTTTCCATTTGTTCGTGAATATTATTATGTACGTATGTACCTGTGGCTGTATTAATTAATAGGTATCTTGCTCATCATTTCGTTGATTATTAAATGGATAACGTCGAATAGTTCAAAAGTGATGAATTGCGGTGAATAAAATTTAGATAATAATTTAAGCGATACACCGACGCGGTAATTAATAAAAACCTAATCGCACAAGATTATATTTTATGCGACGGAATGCCGGCGTTTGAGTTATACTCCTGATATAACCTGTATATTGATCGTCGGATCAGCTGTAAGAATACACATATATGCTTATAATGTTGGTGTTCAAACCAAAATAAATGTTCAGTTTATCGTTGATTCGTATTGCCTATACGTATACCTAGGTAGTCTGGGTAGTGGTACACAACCACACATACGGCAAAAAACATCCGTATAATATGCGTAGACGTACGTAGAAGAATTATTCAATATTTGTTGAAAAAATGATTTCTTCAAGTTGATACAAATATGGAATTAACCGAAGGCAACATTAATCAATTGAATTAGTTTGATCAATGGTAGAGTAATTTTACTATAATCAACGAATATTGTTAGCTTAATTTAGTTTTCCTGTATACGGCTCATTTGATGATATGGCTTTGGTAGAAGTACGAAAATTTGATATTTTTTAATAGAAATGCTCTATCGTATTATAGTTATTGGTTTACCTTACGTCATTTCATTTGTAAAACTGCACGAATTGAAAAAGATTCTATTTGTACGTATGCATCAATGGTGATAAACTAATGACCGTTATTAAAAAAAGATTGTTATTGGTAACACGTAATTTACTTCAACGAATCGTACACGTGGTAAAAGGCCTACATATTTCGGACGATAATTTTTATAATTTTTCAAAAATTTTACCCATTCGAATTCTTATCACTATGTGCAATTTGCTTTCTTTTATTTCTCGAACTAATTAAACATCGTTATAAGGTTTATCTGCGACGAGGTCGACTTGTAAAAATTTATAATTTTTATTTTTTGTTGTTTTTGAAAAATGTATCAACTTGACGAGGGGAAAAAAAATCGATTTAAATTGATGAATTTTTTAACGTATATGTGTGGGTGATGGGAGAGTCTACGTGTATAACTTATACGTAATGCTAATATACGTTGGATGATGGTAAATATTTCTTGTTGACGTAGCGCACGATGAAAATAGATAATTTTCGTATTGATTTGTAAATTGAAAAAAAAAATTTACGATTCTTGGTAAATTAATTGTTCTTTTACAGCGCTACGTGAACCATCTTATATATAGTAAAGTTGTATCATTCGTATTAATTACAATTATCAAAGCTTTGCATTTGATTATTCAAATGTCATGCTAATGAATGAAGAACCCTTGTGACATTCGTCGCTGTTCGATATTCAGTGAAGCCAATTAAATTTACTGCGTGAAATTATAAGCATAGAATTGTACCATGAAATTATATTTTCCTTAGTTTAACTGATGATTACGTTGGCGCTGAGCAAATTCGCGTTTCCATGTTGCGTCACGACGCGACGACGATGCCTCCAACGCGAGATTAACTGGTTATTCAAATCGTAAAAAATACGCCAATTATACAGGACGCGACGTTGCCGCATTTTTCTATCATATAAATTTTAATTACATAACATGATACAGCGTTTTATTGAAAGGCAAATTAATTCGTGTATCGATAACTACTAAATGTGTATATAATGTATCCGAGTTTTACACATTTATGCAATGACTAGCTTTAGGTGTACCTAGATCTGCACTAGGAAAAAAAAATGAATAAAAAGTGGTAGCTCGGGAAAATTTCTTCTCTTAACTACATACATAGATACATCTGTACTTATTTATTAACTAATTAAAAATAATGAGTGTGTTCTCTACTATAAATAATAATTGTCTTGTTTAAAAAAAAAAAAATTACTCGATAAGGAACAATTAAATTAATGAATAGAGACGAAAACTGTCGTACAAATGTTTGCTATATACTTTCAAAAGCTTTCGTGATTTTTATTTTCGGATCGAGCGTAGTTATCAATAAATTTATCAATTTCATCTTGGCTTGAGAATAAAGGTTTAAAAAGTCGTTTTGAGATTTTATTTCATAGAATCAGTCAGGTATCTACGCTCGAATATTATATAATTTTTATGCTGTAAGATTATCGCTGTAGATGATACTTATTACTACATTAGGTACATATTTCTTACTTCTATTGTGATATTTTGGAAATGAAATCTTACTCTTTAGTAAGTTCCAAGTTCAAGGTGTAAAAAAAAAACTAGCAAATTTTTGAATTCGTAATTCATACAAATAGCTATAGACATACCATGGCGAGTATCGATATTTATTTTATAATATTTGATAAAAATGGTTTTTATAACTTGATTGCCATTTTTAAATTTCGAATTCGAATTGAGACGAATGGTAGATGATTCGTTCGTCGAGTTCATCAATCTTTATTTAAATTGTAGGTATTCAACAGAAAAAAAAAAAAAGAGGGAAGTAAAAAAGAGAAAAATTAATCCCCAAGATAAATTTCCGTTATAATTAGGATAGATTACCTTTAAATGGGTATCAGCGAGGAAAAGAGAAAAGAGAAGAGAAAACCGAGTGAGAGAAACTAGTAATTTCCCCGGGAAATATTCGAACTTTGAATACTTAATAGCTGTAATGGACATTCGACTCGGCTTAATTGCGGTTTTTTTTCCCTCGCAGATTGATTGATGAATTTTGTACTTGTATTTAGTTTGGAATGAAATAAACGTACTCGTTGAAGATCAGTGTTTCTCAATCGTGCGTTTCATAGCTAAATTTTGAAGGGCAAAATTTTTACATTCAACAGAGTTTTTTGACGACTGTACGAAACCTGATCGTGAAATTATATTTTTCTTGTTGATTTACCCTGCATGATCTATCCAGGTTATTTTCTCGAAGCTTTGGTGCATCGAAATAACTGACGGTATGAAACTGTTGTTATAATATTTTCTCGTTGTTCTTCGATGTAAAATATTCTTTTTTGTGAAGAGAATCTCAACGTGCATATAGATATTTTTTGTCTCGTCATTATGCAATCGATTGTTGACCTTATTTAGCAAATCGTGATGTTGTAAATCGTTATTAGACTCTCATTTTATTAACAAAATGCGATTTTAATGGTAAAGTTGTAGACCTTCAAGTACATTTAATGAATGTAATACTCTTGCTTTTGGTCCACCTACGGAAAAATAGTGTAATACTAAATTCAATTATTATTTAGGTGAGTTATATAAATCGGGAATTAATACGTACCTACACGGTGCAGATTATAATGTCGCTGTTTACTTTTTTTATATATCTAAATTGACCATTCCTAATGGAAATCGACAATATAATACTTACATTAATTAAATATACTCTTTGTTTATAATATAAATATCAATTTTCGCATTTATGACTTTTTTTTTAAAATGTTTACTTTTTTTTTTTTTAATTCGTTATTAAATGTGTACGTCTGTGACTATTTTTAAAAATTTTGTGTTTTTCACTGCGAGCGTCGCTTTACTCAGAATTTGGAAAAATTTACGAACAAGTCTAGCTATAGAGATAGGTAGGTGCATATGTTTCTGTGTGTTTTAATTCCAAATATCTCGTTGAATATTATAATTCATTTGGTACTTACAGTTTTAAAAGCTTTTAATGTAAACATAAAGACGTCGTCGCGTCAGTTTTTTTTTTTTTTTAGAACAGTTGCAGAAATAAAATGGCAAAAAATATTGGTTAATTTAAAAGTGCGTGGTTTGGTATAGTTTATAGCGATGCATTTAGAATTATTTTTTGAATGTAATATTTTTGCTTGTTATGGCGAATAATTATGGGATCTACACATGCTATTTTTTTAAGTGCTTTTATATTGGCGACAGGTGCTTTTGTTACGACAGACAATTCTGCGTAAAATTATAATTTTAATTTCGAAGATATTAGGTACTCGAATCAAATGGACTGATAATATGTTGTATATATGTGGTTGATTAAAATTAATTGACTTTTGAAACACGAAATGTTACGTTTAAATATCAATTTGCATGAGTAAAAAAAGGAAGCAATTAAAGTGTAATAGAAAAATTACGAATCCCTTGTGTGAAATTGTGTACGGTAAATGAAATACATCACGTTCGAAGTCATGTCAAATTGACGCAGATTAATTTATATTTGGCTTAGTGGACCAGGCTGATTAACCGGTTGTTAGTTAGAATTTTTCACCACTGCCGCCAGTTAACGAATGTACATTCGTGTTGTTTTCGATGTTTCTCGTGAATATATTTTAAATAATTTGAACGGTCATGAGAGAATCCTATTAAGAAAGCGATCGGTCAGACAGGTAATTTATATGATCATCGGATTATTCTGCAGCTGTCACTGGCTGCATGGAAAAAAAGAATGAAAGCCTACGTTTTAATGATAATTTGCTCAGATTAAGTAAATAAATATCTGTAAGGTAATTTGATAACTTCCGTACATGTAGATTAAATCTTTTTTTTTTTTCTGGTAATTCGCTATCCAATATACTTACTTATATAAAAATATTGTTGTCAAACACTAGCGCGTTGTATGAAGTGTTTGAAAAAAATCATGTTGGATTTCGATTGGACTTGCTATAAATTCGAGCCAATATTGAGATTAAAAACATCTCTCAAAAATTACTTTATTTTTTTTCAGTTTTACCCGCATAGAAAGGTGACTTTTTAGCCTAATTTTCTATGTCATATTATCAATGAAAATGAGACTATTACAGTCTATCGACCTATGGTGGATAAAGGGGGAGGGGGATTCGACAAAATCCGTTTTGGGACCGTAGAAGACCATTGCGAGCGTTTTTGACCATGCCAAATATGGTGCTGAGGGACTAAAAACGCAAAAATTGCTCCTTTTTGAGCCAATCGATAGAGAATTCAAAATTGTATAACATATCCAAAAATCAGCCTTCTGGGTCAATTAGGAGGGGATATATTGAGGGAGTTTTCCCTTCTTGAACTTGAGAAAGGATTGTTCCTTCCCTATCTTCCCTCCGAATTGAACTAAAGAGTTGAAATTTGGTATGTAGACTTTGTAAGGGCATTGATGTGTCTTTTAGGGGTTTCGACTTTTCAGCCTCATTGTATCCCCTCACAGCCTCTAAAAGGTAGTTTTTTGATGGATTTTTCTTACTTTAATCCTGATTTTCTATGCCATATTGTCAATGAAAATTAGGCTATTACGGTCTATCGACTTACGGCGAATGAGGGGCGATCAACAAAATCCGTTTTAGAGTTCTAAGAGACCATCACAACCTTTTTTGGCCATTTCAGATTTTTATTTTAATTATTTTTCCTCGAAACTAAAAAATCATTTGCTCAGCTCGATACCGACTAAAATCGATCAAATTTGGGAAATAGGTTTAGATTGGTGGCGGATCTAATATTCCGGAGTGGGGTTGATCGTGGGTCAAAATTCAGTTTTGCCAAAATGTGGAGGAGGGAGTGCTGAAAGGTTAAAATCGCAAAAATTATTCCTTTTTGAGCTAATCGATAGAAAATCCAAAGTTATATTCAGCCTCCTAGGTCCATTCGGAGGGGAGATATAGCAGTTTTCCCTTTTTTGACCTTGAAAGGGGATATTCCTCTCTTATCTCTCCATCAAATTGATCTAGGAAATTGAAATTAAGTATGTACATTTAGTAGGGACCCTAGATGTGCCTTCGGGGGGTCTCAACTTCACAGCCTTATTTTACCCCCTCACAGCCCCGAAAATATGTTTTTTTAGTCGGTTTTTCTTATTTTTCGAGTTTATTCCTCGCATAATTCCCTTATAATTAGGCTAGGAAGTTGAAATTTGGTGGGTACCCGTCGTGCGAACAGAGTCAGAATAGAGTCATGCGACATTATGAAATAATGAGACTTCTGACACTGAAAACTGACACTGTTTTATCCAATCAAAATAAAGGAAATGTGATAACAGTCAAGTTTCATCACTGCAAAATTAAAAAAATTACGTAAAAATTCAAAATTTGCTTGCTATATATTTTTTTAACTGATCAATTATTCGAATAAGAGCTTCTGATTGGTCAATCTGTGTCAGATATGTGTCATTTTCATTGCCAAAAGTCTCAGCAGCCAGTTTCGTACCACTGACAGAAGTTTCACTAGGTTGTAGATCTCGACTGTTTAGCCCCAATGCACTCCTCCTACCCTGACCGGTGATTAGTCGTGATGTTTTTTTCAATTCACATAATTGTAATATTTCACGAAAATCAGGCTGTAAAAGCTTCGATGCAATTTTTTTCATTGTCGAGTATTGCTTAGACCTACTGTAAACCTCTTCCCATTTCCTAGTTACTTGTGAGAGTAAAAAATCTTGTGAGCTTTTAAATTCATTTAGTCTATATTAGTCGCTCAGGCATTTCTCTATATTTTTGTGGCAAAAAAAAAATCTTTAATCATGAAACTGCACAGGAATTTTTAAAGATCACATTTTATGGTCTATTTGCTTATAATTTTTGATTTTTTATTACAACTTTAATAATAAAAAAATTGCGCGCAATAAAACATCAACTAGTATTACTTTTTTTTTGGTAGAAAATACCCATACTATGGTAAAAAAAAAAAAAAGGAGGGAGGGAAAGAAAGCAGTCTCAATTTGATACCATGGGTCTGGAAACGACGAAAAAATATTAAGCAATAAATAAAGTAGATTTTCCTTAAAAGTTAATATGTTTGTAATATAAATCAGAACGATATTGCCTTTTTGTAAAAATTTCATATAAATTTCATATTATTTTAACGTGACGCTTTTAAACTTTCGATCGATGAGAAATGCTAAAAAAATTGAATTACTATTGATACGTACAAATAGTAGCGTATTACTCTTTGAAACAAATCTTGATGAATTCGTCGTAACAAATTTTCATTTTTTTTTCCTACAAAAAGAATATTAAAAAATGGATTTGTTAGAAAAGCATAATAGTTGTATTTTGAATCTATGTTTATGATGGATAGCACCCTGTGGGCTATAACTTGTAGTTTTATCAGGTATAACGTATAGCTTTTCAAGTTTGGTGAAGTGAGTAAATTTGAATTTTACCGTAAAAGATTATGGTTTGCTATGTAATTTTTGATATTGATAATTTTAATACGATATATTAAAAATTTATAATTTATACGCGCATATGTAAGCGTACATATTTACATACTCAGTCGAGTATATCTGTTTCTATTGGTAAAAAAATAATTTCCAACTTTTCAGAAAACACCTGACGTCTGTGTGACTACTTGTCGTATTACTGTTTATTATTGATCATTATGTATGTTGTTTCTTGTAATACTCAATCAACGTGCCTTTGTCGTATTTGATTTTACATCGAACAATAAGTAGTCGGGTAAAATCGGAATAACAGAACCTAATGTCGTCGCTTAATAGCCGTTGTTGTGGATGGACCGTACTTAATAGCTCCAATTTAGCGACAATTCAGCGGTAATTTCTACGCAATCATCGACCATGTATTACCCCCTTTCTTTTCGCATTCAACTCCCTTCGGTGCGAATCCATATCCCTTATTTTCAGTTATGTCTTTTTCGTTGTTGTAATTTTACTTCACAACATCCGTTCAATGATGGTAGGTGGTTGTTAGGTGGTGCTAGGTAGGTACCGGTACCGTGGGGAGTTGCTTACACTTCTCTCGTCGTCCTCGTCATCGTCATCGTCATCGTCATCGTCGTCGTCGTCGTCGTCGTCGTTGTCGTAATGATTAACTTATTCACGCATCTAAAGCTTAGCAGATGTGTGATTGACGCTTTGTAATTTGTTGATTGATACATTCGTGTAATTAAGATTATTTTAAAGTCAAAGGAAAATAAGCTCACAGTTAATTTAGATGTTGGTAGTATTATTGTATTTAATACTAGTGTTGATGATTTTACAAGTTATGTAAAAAAGGTAGGTATTTTGAGATCAAAATAATCTGATCGTGAGTGGTGAGTATTGTACAATTTTTGAAATCTATTGAATGCGTGAAAACCTTCTATCAAGCACATGTAGCACTTTGTTCAGTTCAACTTGGTGTCTAGTTAAGTTGTAAACGCTGAATGCTCATTGGTCTATAGCAAGTCTGGACATGTCTGTTACGTGGCAACTTCTGAAAATTATGATAGTTATGAACTTATGTACTTTTTGAAATGGCTATGCAGTTTATCGAAAATTGTTACGTAGAAATTTATCACATAGTGTTCAAAACGAAAATAACGTCATTTTTTAAACGTATATTAATGTCAGTTGATAGGTATAGGTTTTTTTTTTTCGCTTATGTATACAGTACATGCATGTACGTTGTTGCCTCTCAAATGATTTCAATACACTCGCTATGTGGGCATATTTTTATCAATGTATGGCCTAGGTACATGGTGTAAATTATTGTACTTGTATCTGATAATAAAATAGACAATTTTTGACTTTTGTAGTGAAAGGTGTAAATTATGAGGTGCTAGAAATAGGTAATACCTGGTGGTACCTTATTGCGGACTATTGCTGATAGGTAAATCATGTAAAACGTTGATTAAAAAAAATTATAAACGTAATAACGAATGCATCGTTCACTCGTAAACGTATTGGAAATTGAATGTTTAAATGGTAGGTACATAATATTGAAGAATATTAAACAGTTTTGACGTTTAATTCAGTTAAAAATAATTTCAAATTATCATACAAAAATCGACAATGATGGTGGTTAAAAAAAAAAAAAAAGTTGAATTTATAACCTTGAAGATTCGGTTTTCACGGTAATTTTTATCGAATAAGAAGATAACGTTTCATTATTATTGATGTTTTGCGTTTGGCGATCGGTATTGTTCTTGAAATTAATTTCTGAGCAATGAACCCCTGTGAAATGTTAATCTTCCGAAGTATATAATTTGAACGAAATACTCGCTTGATAATAATATTATATAAGTAAATGTACGCGTAATAGCTTTCTTATAATTTGTATCGAATTTTCAAAGTAACAAGTATATCGTTATTTCGAAAAGAATTCTGTACCAATGAGTGAAATTACGTTTTACCTACCCATATTGTTTAGATTTTTAATCGTTCGCTTATTGGATTAAAAGCTGACAGTACTTAGTGTAAAACGGACTTAAATCGTCCTTTGTACGATAACAGCGGGGCACAAAACGTTTATTATTCGAAATTGCATTTGTATTTGTGTGTGCGTGCAGTTGGTTGTTCGATAGTATGCGAAGGGTAATTGAACGTGGGGCAGGAAAGCGAGGGTAGTGCCGCCGAATGTTTTCACCGTTGATGAGAAGAATAGGGAATCGAGGACGAAGGGTGAGATTCATTTTAACAGACGAGGCTAATGAGAAACCGCTGCGTTATGCGCTTTTTAGGCGTACGATAGTTCGCTAGGGAATTTCGAAGTTTTCAAGGTCGTCTTGGAATTTCTGTCATAAAACGTCTACGATAAAATTATCAGTTTTTTTTTCATTAGCTTCTTAGGTACGTATAGTAATTGATTTCGTGTTATATTAGCCGTAATTGATTATTTACATTTCGTAAATTTTAGTTTAGGACAATAGGTGTGTTGGTGTATTAATTGACGACTGATTCTTATCAAGTAACTCTATAAGTATGATAGGTACATTTCGTCCAGTCGTGCAGAGATCTACGAATTGTTTGTTAATCGTATTACATTACTGTGTGATATGTGTGGCCTATTCGTATATACTTTGGCCACCCTTTTTCGTTTTTTCTATTCCCCAATTTAAAAAGTTGGCCCCTTTGATTGAAGCGTTCATAAATTACGTAATTAAATCGAGCCATCAGGTATTGTGCAATTGGACCCCGAAATTGATAATGTGATAAACTTGCGCTTTATTGTGATTTTGAAAATGAAATATTAAATCATAATTTTTTTTTCAAGCGAATGCTAAGGATAAGAATGTGTGCTGGAATGAAGCGTGAAATTAGCCGTATATTTATTTATACATCTTACAGCTGAGACTGGTATTCATTATTTACTGCTGTAATACGTTTACGACACGATGGTTAATACCGCGTTTAATTCATTAACATTTACGATTTCATCGTTATCATTATCAATGATCAATGATCAGTGATCAAATCTCATAATCGAGATTTTGCTACGATAAATTCATATTGAAAACAATTCACTCGAAATCGTATAATACATTCGTGAGAAGTACGTGAAAGCAGATTTCAAATGGAGTTTTGAACTTGCGCACTTTTGCAAACTAAAACTTCGAAGTATTTTAATGGACTTTTAGAGTAAAAATGCTTGTACTATTGCATTAAAGGAAGCGAATTTCAAGAAAATGTAGGATAAAACTATCGGACATTATATGTTAACGATAGTACACGTTTTTTACTATAAATTTTTATGTAGATTTTTAAAACGTGTTAATTATAAATTGTAAACGAATTTACGGTTACTTTTGGTATTGTCAAAGAAATTGTTAGATTAACCTGAAATATTGCGCAAGACAGATTCTATTTTTTTTTTTTTTAAATTATACGTACAGTTGACAATTTTTTAAAGCTTTATTTCGTATTCGAAATGAAGAGAAATTTATAAATTTATGGAAAAAACGTTTGGTAATTTTGAAAATGAAAAAGAAACCATTTTGCTATCAACACAAAAACGTAAAACCTCATTTGTTATTGATAATTTTTTGGTTGTCGGTTGTATTGTCGAAAAAAAAAACAGCTGGTTACTTTCTTTTTTTGCATGTTCGTAGTGTTTCAACTAATGTATCGATGTATATTTAAAAGAAATAAAAGTCACTTCGTACGTGACGTTGACTAGTCAATTTTTGAAATTCACTCGTTTAATTGTACGAGGTAAACTTTAGATTATTTTTCAATGCAAGGTATCGGTTAAAATTCTTTTTCAGATGAATAAAATTCTATCTTAATAGTTGAAGCGTAATCGAGTGAAATATTGACGATGATTATGGACGGATCTCTACTTAATATTTATTAAATGAAAATACAATACTACATATTTACGTACTTTTAGTGTATCAGGGTAATTTTTGAATCTCATCCATCTGATGAATTAAGTACAGGTATATGGCACGTTTACAATTGTGTTGAAGATTCCAGAAACGGGGCTTCCTGTAATTACTTTTTAGGTGTTGATTTTTTTTTATTTTTTTATTTTTTTGTTAAAAATCTACACCGTTAAAGCATTAAAAAGTTTAAACTTTTCTTTCATCGTTTTAATACATTTTTTTTAATTAGTAGTTTAACGCAGTTTAAATAGGAACATAAATTTTCCAACTCTGCAGGCTTTATATTAGAACGCTTGTGACATTCGAAATAATGAATGAGTTTTAAAGTATTTGTATTTCGTAAGGTGAAAAAAAAGTTAAGAATATGCGTGCTTGGATCACGTTTAAGTTAGAAAGTAACGGTTAGAAGTAAAACGCGTTATATTCATAATATTTTAAAACCAACTTAATGGAGGTAACGGGATATTTAAAATCTATTAATTTTTTTCATTGGTTATGTTTTGAAGAATAATTATCTATCATTTTTTTCATCATCGACGATATTTCTATGTATCTACTTTGAATGAGAAACAATTTATAAAGCATATCCAATATAACTACTTGATTTTTAGTCGTACCTACTGTAGAATATCATGTGGTATAGATAGGTAAAAAATAGTTGTGTAGATATGGCTCTATGTGTGGGATATCGATTCTACTTATTTTAAACAGCTACCTCAATTATACCCGGTGCATTTCATTACTGCAAATTCTTTTAAAAAAAAAACACCAATCGATTAATGATTTTTTTCTCTGTTACAGGATTACATCGTGGAGCTATCAGTAAAACCGGTAAGCTGATTGTTCATATTTGTTAATCGTAGTACTAAAGAAAAAGTTGATATTCTATTTGTACGAAGATTTTGGCTCACTATATTATTTAAAAAATAATAATGAAGAAGGGGGTTTTGTCGTGATTTTTACCAAACTTTTTATTCGAACCGCGATCCCTTAAGCAATTGAAGTGGTTCGCGCCTACGATAAAGCAGTCAACCGTGTAACGGAAGACAAAAACGCTTGAAAAAAAATTAGATTTCACCTCCTGTTTACTTTTCGGTAATGATAGATAGAAGTGGTATATCAATTCTTTACTGTTCAACCTATTATAGCAGGGTTGCCAGTATAATTTTTTAAAATCCCTAGAATGTCATCAAAAAAAATTCTATAAAAAAATTTTTTTTTTTACTTATAACATAATTTACGGTACAAATTATAGTATATTGGTTATTACTTGGTAATTTACTGCCAATAACTTGGTAATTAACTGGTAATTGCTTGGTAATTCACTGGTAATTTTTGTGGTAATTTATTGATACTTGATAATTTACTAGCAATTGTTGGGTAATTTACTGGTAATTACTTGGTAATTTATGGAGAGTTATTTGGTAGTTCACTGGTAATTACGTTTCAACAAATATACAGTTGAATTGTATTTTATAGACATAGTCTACATTATGTATCGAGTAGCATACCATTATGCTTGATGGCTGATGGCTTAGACATCAGACAATGAAAATGATCTGAACTGTTATTACCAGATCCAACAAACGGGGGTTTCAAGTTTAAAGTAAACGTTGCACGAAAATTTTTTATAATTTGTAATTTTCTTTCCTAAAAATCTTCAAACCCCGTAGAAAAAAAAAAAACCGAAAATGTAAAGGATAAATCCATAGATTGGTAACCGTGGATCGTAGTTCCATCACCTCGTTATGTTACGGTATCCTAAAAGTTTTACCCCCTAACTCAATTTTTTAACTTGCAAAACCCACTTGAAGTTCGAAAATTTTTAAAAAATTGAGTACGAAATTTTTTGGAATATTTTTTTTATAAAAAGAATTATTATGCATATTTGAACTCAAAATGGTCATTAATAAGAAGTTTTTATATGAAAAAACATGAAGAATTTTTTTTTTAAGAAACACCACCTTGAAATAAATTTAGAATATCAATTTTAGATTATTAAGCGCTATATTTCAATTTTATCCTCCACTGACGATTTTTCAGGGTCATTCAAAAAAAGTTTTTTTTACGTGTTTTAAAATAAATTTGTTAAAAATTGAGAAAATGATTTTTCGAAAAAAATTCTATCACCAGGAATACATTTTATATGTTTTAGATTCTCAAATGCAATTTTTCATTTTTTCCCCTTTTTTTGAGCCATTTATACTGTATTTTTGGATGCTGGAATACGAATTGAGAATCAGAAGATTAGTGAACTTAGTTTATTTTACTCTAAAAAATTACCTATGGGAGATAAAATTGAAATATTGCGCTTAAATATCTAAAATTGATGTCCTACGTCCATTTCAGAGAGGCGTTTTTCAAAAAAATCCCCTGCTTTGTTTTTCAAAAAACGCAAAAAGTAGCATTTTTCAAAAATCCCTAAAATGACGGTTAATGATGAAAACTTCTCGTTAATGCTCATTTTGGGTTCAAATATGTATAATAACTCCTTTTCTGGAAAAAATTTTCATACTTCAAGCGAGTTTTTAAAAAATTGAGTCGTGGAGCTGAAATTTTTACCACATTTTTTTGAAGTCATTTCGCTATAATTTTGACACCCCGTTGTTTGTAACCCAAGAGTTTTTATCAGAATCTAAAATTTTGAAAATAGTAGCAAACGGTACAGTAATTGTGTATGCTTGAGCGAGAGCATTTCTCAAAGTTTTATGTAGAAAAATGAACTTTTAGTTTTAAATCTCGATGAAATGCAGTATGGGTGTTTGGTGTAAACAATTGCCAATTTTTTGCTACACTGAGAATAATTTTAATACAATAAAGATGATGATTCAGGAATGAAAAAAGAACTGTAAATAAAAATTTACCTTACAAAATTGAAACAAAATTTCAAACTTGAAAAAAAAAGTAAAAATTTTTCAGATTAAAATTGAAACTTGGAATATTTTATTTAGTGTTGTAATTTTTTTACACAAAATGAGATAGAATAGAATCAAAATTTTTTTGCGCGTGGTAAAGCCTTTTTCTGGCCAACCGTCAGCGACGCGACGCGATGCCTTTCCTTTTTATATGAATTATTGTGGACTCAAATATTCAACTTGGGCAAATTACGGAAATAAATTTATTATCCAATTTTATATTCAACTAAGTATAGTGATAAACAAATTTTAACACTTTTTACAGAGATCGAAATGTGTATTGCGTAGTTAGCTACTGTTTCAAATGCTTTCGAATGACCTGTTTGAAAAAAAAAAAAAAAAAAGGCAAATACGTATATTCTACGTCGAAACAATCACGTACACGTTGATGTTTGATTCAACGTTGTTAAGTTGATGTTTGCTTCAGATTTTTGCGTGATGTTGGGTATTTGCTTTTCGGCGTTACTTCATCTGCAAATTAATGAACATCGGCGCCATATTTTTGGGGGGGGAAAGTGTCGGGTGTTTTTTTCGAGCATTTTGTCTGAAATGAAATTTGTGGTTTATCCTCAAAGGATTAAATAATATTTTGCAAGTTATGCAAGTTGGTTATTTTACAGTAAATTGTTTTACTGAAGGACCTCGTAATGTTAGAACCTTCAATTTCAACGCTATATTAAATTCGGCGAGAAGCTCTTTGATGTTTTAATGAAGATGTTTGGGTTGGGCGTTAAAAGCTTGTACATATAATTAAAAAACTTTCTCAACTATAACAGATTATAACAAAAATGAAAGTTTTGTTCAAGGATACAAAAGCAAAAGAAAAGCTAAACGATATTAACTACGATATTGGTTTTCTCTGTTTATCATATTTTTCATTATACTTACTCTTCTTTTATATATACCTTTACTCGTAGATATTTGTTGAAATTCGCATCGTTGTTACGCTGTAGCGATGTACTCTAAGTCTCTACTAATGGATGAAGGGGTAAGAAAGGATAGCATCTATTACATAAATACTCTGTCTAGTATAATGTTGACGCAGTGTATGTTTGATAGTAATATCTTTTATACTTTTAATAAATTTGATTATATGGAAAACGCGATTAACTTTTCTATTTGCCAATGAGGAATGAGTAAATTACCCTTTGGAAAAGTGTTGGTTATGCATAGGATATTATAGCGTATATTTTAATATTTCTAATTGTGTTGTAACCTATAGAATGTTGTTCGTAGCATTTAAATTCTAAAAAAGAGGGATAAAATTTAAAAAAAACTCAATTTCTTATTATTTTTGAGAATTTAAATGGTCATTATTTTTCATCCAAGTAAGATGGAGAAATGAGGTTTACGGCATTGAAAGCTGCAATTTAATTGAAATATCATATAAGAACAAATTTTTGAATAACTAAACAAAAATCATGAAACTTGAAGGTTTTAGCGCACGTTTTTCATATTATTTTACCAACTGCTCGCTTCCCTGTTTTACTATTACAAAAACTAACTACATCGTGGTAATCTAGATAAAATTCTCTTTTCCCTCGGATAAATTCTAAATTCTTGCCTATTTTGGTTCTCGAGCTGCACTCACTCGAAAAACTTATACGAAATTGGGAAAAAAGTTTTTTTTTGAATCAAAGTAGATCAGCCACTACGGTTCAGAGGCTAGGCAAACATACCTACATCTCGGTATGCATTGCCTAGTCACTGGCTGAAAGGGCTTTCTTCTACCCTGAAACACCCCGTATATTGGGTGTATAATTCTAGACATGAAATGACTGATGCATAACTATACATACAAGTATGATACGTGGGTAGGTAATAAGATATTTATGTAGGTGTAAATTAATCGAAATTATGAAAAACAATTTTTTTTTTTAATTTTAATTCATTTTGTTAAAATTCTAACGGGTTTTTGATTCAAAATCTCGTTGAACGTTGTTAAACGCGATGTTATAAAAGAAATAGAGACGACGTGATGAAGAAATTAATAAGCTTACACAAGTTGATGGATTTTGTTAAAGGAAGATTAGCGAAAAGAGGACGTATGTTATTTTGAGGGTTACGTCAAGTGTCTGTAGTTAAGTGGACTGATTATAAAAGGAGGTAAAGACCGGGACGAAATGAAAGTTTTAATTAATTAAAGTGGAAGAAACATCTGTTCGTATCAGTTTGCTAATTACCGCGTCATGTTCAGACTTTGAAGAGATACCTCAACTAGTACAAACGTTTCAACATTTGAATTCATGCGTGTTTGTTGCTATTTGAAAGTGGCAGAAGGGTAGAATTTCATCGGCAAGAAGTACACCGTGCAGTATATAACTTTGATATTATATTTTTCAAACGTTTCTGTCAATATTGCAACATTTAATGGGAAATTGTTTTCAATGAATATGATTTGTTATTTGTATGTGTACCTATCTGCATACTTGCACTTACTCTGCATTATTTATCCTATGTCATCTACCAGGAAAATTACGTTATTACGTAGATGGTCTCGAGTTTGTGTATTTTTTGTTTGAATTTTTTGATTGTGCAAGACTTGGGACATAATTTTATCAACGTGGAGGGAGAGTACGGAAACGATAAGGTTCTAGCAAAAATTTAAACTTTAAATGATGCATGCTCTTTGTGTTTTTGTTCGTGCAGGTCTGGGTAGGTAGTAGGTACATGACTTGGGTTATAATTTCTGTTGATTTTATTCGTATT
Organism: Ferrisia virgata; assembly: GCA_900060175.1. Lineage (NCBI taxonomy): Eukaryota > Metazoa > Arthropoda > Insecta > Hemiptera > Pseudococcidae > Ferrisia > Ferrisia virgata. Next base: position 320,005 of record FIZR01004686.1, read on the forward strand.
CGATGATCACCGTGTGATTTTGAAATTAATTTCAATGTACCATGCACTAAAAATTTTGACCATTGATTTAGTGATCTGTCTAACGAGTGAAATTTTCTTCTAGAAAATGTTCGCTACACTGATTACCTGTTATTTTTATTATTATTATTATTATTATTAAACTAGGCGTCGCGTCGTCGGTATTATTCGTTGGTCTAGTATCAATTTGTATCTCAATTAATACTCCGCAGGATGTGAAACATTGTAATCGATTTTTGCTGCTTATGGAGTTCTGGTTCTTTTTATATTTAATCATTGTTTCATCTATTAAAGAATTACAGTAGATCGATAAGTATTAGAAACTTGTTACCATACAACTGTTGCGATGCTCGTTTGTTACCGCTGATAAATATACTAATTAATTGTGTCCGACTAATATTAGTGAGTTTTGCCAATTACTGGTGTCCTTCGACTCATGTATATGGTAATTATTTTGCCGCCTGACCTTCTTTTTAATTTGTGCGCTTGTAACTTGTTTTTCATTTATACTGATGCTTGTCGTTATTCCGCTACATACTTTTCAAAAAGTAGGTATTTTCGAATTCGGTTTTTTTTGGCGTTTTTTTTTGTTCTCTCTCTATCTCTCTCTTTCTCTCTCTCTTCATTGAATTCGTTATTCTTGAGAACACGCAAAGAAAATTTTTTGGAATAATTGAAAAATCTAATTATTGCGAATCTATGAAAATTTATACTTAGCATAAAATTCTATATGGGTATTTAAAACTAAAATGTACACGAGTAAGTAACCTGCTGCCTGCGTAACTTTTAAAAAGTTACATAACATTCGATAGGTTCTTTTTTACCCTTTTTATGAATGAAAGTCTACAACTTAATTGAAATTACAAATATCGATCGTTATAATTTCGCTTAGCTTTTTGTATCTGTAACAAAAAATTATGAAAAACGAGACGTCGTTGGTTCGATTGGCGCTATTCTAAGGCCATTACCATCGCAATTTTTCGGCGATAAATCGATGTTTTTGCAAAAAAAAACCGTGAAGGTTCTTTTATCTTCGCCAATACCGAAGGAGAGGGAAAAAACGCAGCGCTTGTACGAAATTTTGCACTTTCACAGAAAGCATAAATTCACAACCTTCGGGTGCACAAATTTTCTCCATACTGGCCTTTTGCGAAAAGGGATATACGAAGAAGTCATATGGGTTATCATTTCGGCGTATAGAAAGCTTCGCCGTTATTTCACCCTCTTTTTCGAGCGGTAAACGGGTAGCGTGGAAAAAACAAAAGCCAACTAACTTCCCAACTCCGCCAACTCTACGCTTAAAATTTAACGTTGAATTAATAGACAATACTGTCAAAAACAAACCCAACGACTCTTTTGTGCGCGGTGCATTCTTGCACACATACACGAGCACAAATCTTTCGAAATATATTAAATTTTCCTACTTTTTTTTTTTTTTGCGCTATAGTAGTGATTGTTGTTGTTCTAATACGTTTTGCGTACTATAATATGAAAATAATACGGGTATTTTGGTCATATTATTAAATTATCGAATTCGATGGATTTTAAAGCTTTTTGATATCAGAAGTTGCAATACCGTGTAATTCGTATTTTTTTTTTTTTTGAAAATATTGTAATTTTCAAGATAATTAATTTGTTGTTTGAAAATTTTCGAATAATTTAAATGAAACTTTTACGCTTAACTTAAACTGAGACCAGGAAGAAATTATTTTTGATTATCAAAACATCTGTGTGTTACCTTCTTGATTGTAAAAAACTTCTTGTCAGTAAAGGTGCAGTTTCAAATTTTCTCAATACATGATTTTTATAATGTATAGATACATTATTATTATTATTGCGTATACTTTACCTATACGTGCGCTTTAAATATTACTCTAATAAGTAACATTTTGCGTCGAATTTGGTCTGAAATGTTTTTTTTTTTTTTTTTTTTCAACATTAACATATGGTGGCTTTATAGTATTTTGTTCATTCGAACACGCCTTCGTTTTGAACCCTTCGTGCGCGAGAAACGAAGCAGAAAAGTTGTTTTTGTGGAAAACGGCGTCTCTCATGCAATGACCAGCTTTTACCGGTAACCGTCTAAAAAGTGTTTAACGAGTTTGACGTTTAATTATATTTCGTAAAAGTTCTCTAATTTGAACTACAAGCGATATCGTTCATTTTGCTTTTTACAACGCTAGTGACATTTAGGGTAGCGGTGTGGTGTAGAGGCTGTTTAATGCTTAGCAGAAATGTACAGTCGTGAATTTATGATGCGGTTAATTTATTTGAAATATAATTACTTTCATAGGTAATAAGTTTGGAATGATTTATTTTTTATTATCAAATTTTACTACCTTTTATGTGTAGTACGCGTGTAAATATGTTTACTTAATTACCTATTTGTTGAAAAAGAATAAAAAAGGTGTACCGTATGCTCAGTATTAAGTCATATTGGAAAATGATTAATTTGAAATTTTGAAATTTTGAAATTTTTTCAAGGTATTGGAAGTGGTAGAAAATAGCAGAGATAAGTAATAGAAAACATAAAATAATTCATTTCTTTCAAAATCGAGCTTCGCAACACGTAATTTTCAGTCTTAGCCTATACATACAACTTGGCAACTTTTTAGTTTTTTTTTTAAAACGAATCAAGTTACGAAAGTCATTTATTAACGTTACAAGTGCTTTTTGTTTTGAATTGAGAAATTTGTCGTATTTTCTTTCATATAAATAATTGTGAAGCTAGGTGTACAGGGACGTAACGAAGTCAACTTTGAGGTGGTGGTGGTAGGTAGTGAAAATGAGAAATTTGCCTACAGAAATCCATAACTTTTGTCAGTTTTTTTTTTTTTTTTTTTTTTTTTTT